>JAWRVZ010000154.1:230000-817500 GCA_037043235.1 Rhodeus uyekii | reverse complement strand
AAAATATTTTTTTCAGAAAATAACTAGACGTGTCAATATAAATGTCCCTCTAAGTAATGTGTCCTGGCGTTAAAAATAAAAACTTCTCCAGAACATTTCAATGTTTCAGTAGGCTTACATACAGGGTAAGACAAAAAACTTGGTTTGGAAAAAGGATTGATGATGTCTTAAATGACGTTTTTGGCTTCTATCATGAATATATTAGCCTTTCTGTTTTCTGTAAGCTAGTGTGCTCCAAAACAATGAAAGTTCACAATCTCAGCATTCAAAACGCACAGTCTCTCACTTTTGCCAATATGAATCAATGATTTTAATGGCATCACTCTGCACTTCAGTATCTCATCATATTTGCTGTCCAATCAAAGGCTCTCTTGAATCTAAGTCTCCACCTTCTCCCCATATTGTGAATAAATGCTGATGCAGTGGCTAAAATGAGTCATGATGAATGGCACACAGTGACCGATTATGACCGATCCGATCGACTGATCGACTGATTCATAAATATGGTTTCCATTGGGGAGAATGAAGTCGAGTTTCAAGTTGGTGTCACATGAACCGCCGCCACAGCATGCATACAGTCGGCTCCGGTCCAGAGACACGACAGCACAGAGCGGATCATATGCACGGGATAAGAAATTATATTGGACCCATTTGAATTCTGCACAGTATGCTATAATTTATAGCGATAAGGAGGAGATTAGGAGGAAACTGTGGCTTTAACAAGCTCAAAAGCTCTGTCTGAGATGTGATAAAAACTAAACGCTATTGGCTGTTTTAAAAACTGTGGAGAGGCTGTTCGATATGTCTTTCAGTGGAAATTACGTCACCAGACTGAATAATGCTGTGCACTTCAAGGCACTTTGGTGGACTTTTAATTTTAAATATTAATTTAAAAAAAAGTTACTGATGAAAAAGTAATAAAGGTACATTATACTTTTTTTTAAAGAATGTTTTTTCAAAGTAATAATTTCCCTGACCAAATCCAATACTTATTTTTTTAGTTCTGACGTGCACAACAGTGGCACCAAATGTAACAATGTGTCAAGAAGTAAGTAGAAAATTGCACGAAAGTGTGTTGTGTGCAGATCTGTAAACTGAGTGGCATTTGTTTGGACCATGCTTAACTTATGTCTCCCACTGCCAAGTCACTGACATGGCAGGCCTGTTCCTCCACTTCCCGCTGACCTTGTCTGCCTTGATCACCACAGGCTTCCACTGTCTACCTGCTCTGTCTCCTGGGCCTGGGCTATTTCAGTTCAGTTGACAGCAAGACAGTACGGGGTCTCCCTTGAATGTTTGTTTCATAAAGACATAACCTGTTCAATATGCAAAGCATGAGCAAACAGGTTACATACTAACAGACTTAAATTTGGAAACCAGTGTAAACAGATGGATAGATGAGGTATTGGAAACCTGTGATTACACTTTTTGTGTCAACGCGAAAATTCTTTGCCTTTACAAGAATTCTTTGTGATTACACAGGCAAAATTCACCCAAAACCCAACTTACAAGGATGATGGAGCAGAATCAGGTTGGGAATTTTGTTTGTCTGGAAACAGCCTGTTCAGAATGCCAGGCACTTTACTTCTCTCCTTCACCACACATACACATCTGCTCAACAGAAACTCTGTACCGCTCTTGCCAGGGAAGCTTTCCCAAGACTGCCTTGCTTTCATGCTTTCAACCCATATGAAAATTATCCATGGTTTTGCTACACTAGTTTACCATGGCTTTTGTGGTAAAACTGTGGTTATACAAATGGTTGTCAACACACCAAAAAAAACACAATGAAACTGGTTTGTCATGGACCATCCTGACAGTTTTGTCTGTTTAATGTTTGCCTTTTTGTCTTGTGTTTGAGCACATGGCTCTTTCTTTGTTGGTGTTTGCCATGTGGTCCTCTTGTCCCGCCTCCTCAGTTCCAGTTTCCACCCCCCCTCGTCTAGTCCTCGTTTGCTTGAGTGTGTTCACCTGACCCTCATGTGCTCTGCTCCCTTTATATTGTGCTCCTTTCCCTCAAATCCAAGCTATTTTGTATTAATTGTGGCATGGTCCTGGTTTCTTACCAGAATCTGTATGTAACCTAAACTCTTGTCTAGTTATTTTGATGTCTTCTCGTTAGTTCTTGCTTTTTTGTATCCCAGTTTTGTTTTGTTCTTTTCACTTTTGAGTAGTGATGGCTAAATGAGGCTTTATGAACCACCGAGGCTTTCCAGCCCATTGGTTCACCAAAAGGTTAATTTACCCGAAGCTTCATGAAACAGTGTGCTCCCTAGTGACACCTGCTGTGTAAAGCAATGTATCGCACACAAATCTATTCATCCTGAGCAGCCAAATTGTCATAGTGTGGGCACACAATTTTTCTATTGCCTGTGTATTAAATAAAGTATTTTACTAACCCTGGAATTGTGCAAAATGCAACAGGGATGACACCAAAACACCCTTTCACAGGGCACCGATGATGCTGGACAACATAAGAACGTTTGCACTAGACCACCTTTCTAAGCTTTCCCTAATACAGTCTAGTCTTTTAATAATAAAAATAGTAATACTAATAATAATAATAGCAATATTATATATAATAATAACACTACTACTAATATAGGCTATGCATATAATATATTTGTGTGTGTGTGTGTATAATTACATATTATACTTTATTGTAACGTTCGTTCTAGTGTAAAAATAACAAAATAACATCTCTAGTCAAAAAATAATCAAAAACCAGCCCAAATTTTTATCAACCAGCCCAATTCATTTTCCCCGGTCGTACGTGACCAAAAGGAGCCCAATTGGGCGGGAACCCGCTCAATCTGGCAACACTACACAAGAGGCGCGAGGTTTTGAACCACCTTTATCCGGAAGCGATACTCAGAATGAAGCAATGACATATTCAACAGAAACCGAGGCCTCGTTTGTCATCGTCACGTGAGTTTCGCGGAAACGATACATGCCTCGAATCGGGGCTTCATCTGGAACGCCGCTTTTTGCTCGACACAAGCTCCGGAGCCTCGCTTCAGATATCCCATCACTACTTTTGAGCTTTAAGCTAACTTCTACTTCTATTCTTTTCCCTGCAAAGTTGTTCTTTTCTTCAGACACTTCAGGGCAGTGCTGTGCTCGTGTCCAGTTGCAGGTCCTTCATCTGACCTGGATATGGTCTGGATCCAGCTGACCATGATAACCTCGGGATAAACAGAGACTAATATCAGCCTAGATGCCATTCTTCTTCTGATGTATCGAGTACATCAGATGTTATGGGAATGTTCCCGGTTCCGGCTGACCTAAATTATGCAGCCTCACCCAGGACTGGTATCAGTGATCATCCTCCCCTGCCTGTCACAGTGTTGTCTACCCTGCCCTGCTTGTTGAACTTTCACACTTTGCTTCCCCTGTTGGGCCTTGTCTTCAGTTGTGTCAAAACCTCACTTATCCTGCGTTTGGGTCCTCTCTCTTGCAGAACCTTGACATGGTTACTACACTTTTACTATACTAAATTAGCAAATTGGTCTGTTTATTACAGACTTTTCATAAAGTGTGTTTCTGTGGTGTCATTATATTTAAATGCTCAGTTCAACAGAAATCATAATATTTGAATGTTTAATCCAAAGTCCCTTTAGGGCAAGTTATTCAATTTGGCCGCCATCTTTGAAACGCCTGTCAAGCAGCTTATTCAGTCATGCAAGTACAGCTTCTATCTCTTTTATAAGGGAAACATCAAATTATCTAATGCTGTTCACCAAGCTTACAGTTAAATTTCACATTTGAAATCACCAATGAAATCTGACAATAACAGTCTCGTAAATCTTGTTGCTAAACGCTAAAATTATGACAAAAAAGGACAAGCCAATACACATGTGCAATAATAAACAGAGCTTCGAACATCAGCTGCAGTGACCCAATGACTTCACCAGTTTGGGAATTGACGCTTTTATTTAATATTGGGACTTACATTCACCTAAAGGCTTATTAGGAATACCTATTCAGTTTCTCATTAATGCAATTTTCTAATCATCCAATCACATGGCAGTTGCTTCAATGCCTTTAGGGGTTGGTCGTGGACAAGACAACATCCTGAACTCCAAACTGAATGTCAGAATGGGAAAGTTATGGATGTCATGACACAGACTCACAGGCACGGAGGTAAGTATAAGTGAAGATTTATTACAATCAGCAGGACACAAGGCAGAAAACGGGTGACAGGCAGTGACAGTTTGCAAAGTGCTCTTAACTGAGTGCTGGTTGGTTGAAGGCAGACTTGGGATGATTTCCAGGAAGTGATATGCGTGAAGTGGAGGAACTGATGAATGTAGTATCTCGGATAGGAAGTCTTTTCAAGAAGCTCATGGAGTGCGGTTAGAGTCCATGTATCTCTGATGAGACCAGACGCTGACTGAGTGGTGCGTACAGGTTTTATAGTGCCGATGTGATTAGGAACAGGTGCTAGTATTCAGGTGATGCGGAGCGTGTGGGCAGAGTGTAGGCGGAGCCTGGTGCCGGGGGTGTGGCCGAGTCCGTTACACTGGAATTTTCACACACAACCATTTCTAGGGTTTACAAAGAATGGTGTGAAAAGGGAAAAGAACGGGCCGACTGATTCAAGCTGATAGAAGAGCAACTTTGACTAAAATAACCACTCGTTACAACCGAGGTTTGCAGCAAAGCATTTGTGAAGCCACAACACGCACAACCTTGAGGCGGATGGGCTACAACAGCAGAAGACCCACCGGGTGCCACTCATCTCCACTACAAATAGGAAAAAGAGGCACAATTTGCAACAAAATTGGACAGTTGAAGACTGGAAAAATGTTTCCTGGTCTGATGAGTCTCGATTTCTGTTGAGATATTCAGATGGTCAGAATTTGGCGTAAACAGATTGGGAACATGGATCCATCATACCTTGTTACCACTGTGCAGGCTGGTGGTGGTGGTGTAATGGTGTGGGAGATGTTTTCTTGGCACACTTTAGGCCCCTTAGTGCCAATTGGCCATTGTTCAAATGCCACGGCCTACCTGAGCATTGTTTCTGACCATGTCCATCCCTATATGACCACCATGTACCCATCCTCTGATGCTACTTCCAGCAGGATAATGTACCATGTCACAAAGCTCGAATCATTTCAAATGATCATTTCAAATGACAAAGTGAACATGTCAATGAGTTCACTGCACTAAAATGGCCCCACAGTCACCAGATCTCAACCCAATAGAGCATCTTTGGGATGTGGTGGAACGGGAGCTTTGTGCCCTGGATGTGCATCTCACAAATCTCAATCAACTGCAAGATGCTCTCCTATCAGTATTAGTATGGTGTTCCTAATAATCCTTTAGGTGATTGCATGTTGCACTTTCTCCCATTCATAGTAACAAGATTGCACGTATTTGTATATCTAAAATATTTGATCCAGCGTTACAGCTGAATCAGAGGGGGAAAAAAGATTCACTTTAGGGAATCAGTTTTAGACACTTCACATAAATGAATCAGTTTTCATTGATTCAAGTCTCCATGCCTAATAACCCACTAATCAAGTAATTTTCAGGCTATTTCAATAAGATTTATGAACAAATCTTTGGCAAGCAGGATGAGGCCGAGGGCCGTGAGAACGTGATTACTAAAGTTTTGTGTTGAACATTCTCCAGTTCCCGCCGCCGCCTTCCCATAATAACTAACATGTTACAAAATCATTTCAAATAGTTTTGTGATCTAGTTCTAATGATTCAATGTGAAAAGATGACTCAGAAGAATGGTATGGAATGGCAAGACAACGATGTACTAAAAACTGAAAGATTTTGCAGATGTCAACATTGTCAAAACGATCCCCGTTCACACAGATCCACGAGGACTTCAAAAAACGCTGTATTATTCATGCCAAGCCAGTAGTTGGCGACGTCACTGTGTAAATAAACACAACGTTTCTACAGACTGAACACATATATAGTGCATAACATCACTGTTTTCACAAATTGGAACGGTATTGTTTTAAAAAGTTTGTTTTCAGGCCCCCAAAGTGCTGCTGTAGTGTAAATGAACGCCTGAACGCATGAAAAGTGTTCAGTTTTTAGTTAAATGGATGTGTTCACTAACGAGGGCTTTAAATTGAGTACCTAGTAAAAAAAATACGTATAGAAAAAAAACGTTTAAACTTTTTCCTCCACAATATTTCTGCTATTTTTTACAGTCACATTTCTCATAAAAATAAAAAATAGAACTTAACAGAAAATGTCTGACTTTCCCATTTACTTGATAATGATTACAATGACAGATCAGGCACTTACCGCAACGTAAGGTAAGACTGGCACTGAGGCAGACATCAGACGGGAAAACTTAATTCATAGAGGAGACGGAGCGTAATATCTGTTGCCCTTACATCAAGCTGTCAGAGAAATTTAAAGTGATGGACTCTTTATTCTCAAAAAGGCTCTGTTAAATTCAGTCAGCAAATATGGCTGAGACTGGCCTGGCTTTCAGCCTAATGTAACCAACTGTAGTAGATCCCTCTTCCAAATACTTCCAAGCATGAAACCACCATCAGCATTATTAAAGACCTGCTAACTTTATTTACGGTGAAGATTTATTTATTTGTGAAAAATGTTTGGATTTTCATAGAAATACGCTGAAACCCTTCAAAAAACACCTTGAGATAAAAGAGGCTGATCGGTGCTTGAAAATAAAATGTGGCTGTTTTGTATCTGCCTATGATAAAAACCTGAATCACAAGAAAAATTCTCAGTTTTATGTTTTGACTTTGAGCGAGGATGTACTGACCTCATGTGTGCTCATAATAAACCAGACGATGTAGCATTTCCTGACTTGTTTGTTAAAGCGAATGCTTTTAAAAGTGTAGGCAGAGAGCTTCACTTCAAAAGAAAGAGGGAAAAAGGCAGTCCACATTTTATTCTCTCTGAACTGGGAGTACAAGTGGGATGGAGTGTGGTCTTTTCTGTACTCGAGCTTTATTTGGTCAATGTTATTAATAAACTTGATTAAGGAGCATCTTGAAACTCGAGTCTGCAAAGAATTGGCCGCCGTTGCATCACCTATATCGAGCCGTTTGTGGCTTATATTACCACAGAAGGTATAAATAATGTTTGTGAGAGTATGTGCAACTTTAGCGACCTGTATTTTACTTTCTGTCGTTCCAAAGCCGTTCGACTTTCTTTCCTCTGTGGAACACAAAAGGAAATCTTTAGAAGAGTGTTCATGCTGCCTTTTCTGTATAATGAAGGTGAATGGTGAACAGGTGCTGATTTTTGTGGTCTAAGCAATAAAGAAAATGGGTGGTAAAGAATTACATTAAATAGATTTTTTTACATTTTTGTTTCGTTTCGCAGCTCTGATCTCAATAAATAAATAATGCATTAGAAAGGATGTCGGTGTATATAATTGTAAAGCTGATCTGGAACTAGCAATACT
This sequence comes from Rhodeus uyekii, assembly GCA_037043235.1. Taxonomy (NCBI): domain Eukaryota; kingdom Metazoa; phylum Chordata; class Actinopteri; order Cypriniformes; family Acheilognathidae; genus Rhodeus; species Rhodeus uyekii. The sequence continues at coordinate 810,086 of JAWRVZ010000154.1, read as the reverse complement.
AGGCCAAACTGCAATTAATATTTTGACTTGAATTGTTGTCAATATAATAATCATGCACTCAGACTCAAATCTGAGACTAGACCCATGTCCTTCTGCCAGGTAGAAGACTCATTGGTCAGGAACTCTGAGTGCTCAGGACAGGGCAGGAACAGACACAAATGATTGTTAGGCTGCATAATTTAGTTCAGCCGGAACCGGGAACATTCCCATAACACCTGATGATCTCATTACATCAGAAGAAGAATGGCATCTAGGCTGATGTTATTCTCTGTTTATTCCGAGGTTATCATGGTCAGCCGGATCCGGGCCGTATCCAGATCAGATGAAGGACCTGCACCTGGACACGAGCACAGCACTGCCCTGAAGTGTCTGCGGAGACCGTGACTCTATTAAACCCTCCCCTGTGTAGATCATGAATCATATATCCAATCGGACCAAACTGGATTTAATATTTTGACTTGAATTATTGTCAGTATAATAATCATGTACTGTTTGGCTGTTGGCCAGAGGAGAACTGGTCCCCCGACTGAGCCTGGTTTCTCCATTTCTCCAAGGTTTTTTCTCCATTCTGTTCTTCATTCATTCTGTCTCCTGCTGGAGTTTTGGTTCCTTGCCGCTGTCGCCTATGGCTTACTTAGTTGGGACACATGACACTTAATATTCTTCAATTTTATTGATTCACCTGCTCTTTTAGAGCTGCTGTTCAGCCAAAACAAACTTTGTTTTTCTTGTTTTCCTGTGACCAATGTAAAGCTGCTTTGAAACCATCTCTATTGTAAAAAGCTCCATATAAATAAAGGTGACTTGACTTGTCTTGAAGGTCACAGTTTAAGAGGTGAATTTTGCTCTTTGGTACCATTCATTCATTTGAGCTGCAACCAAGAAGGAAAATGAATCTTTGTGATAAATGCTAGAAGGGGAAGCTCAGGTATGTGCCGTGACTGGGAAATAAAGCCAGAGGTATATTTTCACACCAATTCCACTGAAAGTTTTAGGAGGGAAAAAATACGGCTATGAATTAAACACCTGTTGGCTCTTGATCATATGGAAATTCTGCAATAAAACGTTCGATCCAAACACAGCTACTCTGAGTGCTATTGTGGGTTTTGGCGACATGCTGTCTTGTAACACTTTACATTCGGTTCTTTATTGGCATCAATGGTTCCACGAAGAACCTTTAACATCCATGGAACCTTTACATTGCACAAAAGTTTTTTTTTTTTTTCCTGTAATGCAAAGCTGTATTTTCAGCATTCCTCCAGTCTTCAGTGTCACACGATCCTTCAGAAATCATTCTAATCTGCTGACTTACCGTTCAAGAAAAATGTCTTCTTATTGTTATCAATGTTTAAAAACATAAGTAGTTTTTGTAGAAACCGTGATAATATTTTACATGATTCTTTGATGAAGAGACGTTTTGTTTGAAATAGAAATCTTTTGATCTTACTTACTGTAAATTTACTACAATGTTCGGATAACAAAAACATAGATATACTATAAACAACATTAATACAAAGCAAATAAATAATAGTGTCAGCAACAGCAATAATAATACTACTGCTAGAACAAATTCAGAAGCTTTGTACACAATACATGCTGTGGTTTTATCTTGGAGATTTATGATACACACATTGTTCCCAGTAGTCTTTAAATGTAATTTAGAAAATGTTAGATCTCCTCCGAACCACACAGATATAGTGTGATATGTTTCATTGTACCGCTTTGTGTGGGCAAATCAATCTTCAGCCATTAGACACGAGGAAGCATCGCTATTTTGAATTCGTAGGTGTGATCTGAGACAGTCGAGCTAAAGATATTCCTCATGGGTTAGAGAGGAAACGGTTGGGAATCCTGAGAAGCTTAGTGTGGCCAATCTCTAGATGTTTGCGGGAGTCACTTGGAACTAGTCAGGAGTGTTTTATTTTTTATCAATAAATGAAATTGTTTACTCTCAGAATCACACATCAGAGCTTTCTCTCTCAGGATGGCATCACAGCTTCTGTGTAGCAGAAGCTGTCTGGGAGAGGGAATGAACCAGAAAAGCAAACATTAAAGAGTAAGGACATCCAAAGTGATCTTTACGGGTCTTTGAAAGCATGTGGTTGGACATATTTTATTTGTGAGCAAGTAGATTATTAATCAGTGTGAATAGATCTTGTTACTCGACTGACTGGGTTTGGTGTGAGCAACATCAAAGCCATGGGTTTTATTCCTTATTATCATCACCATCGTCATCATCATCATCGTCATCATCGTCATCATCATCATCATCATCATCATCATTATTATTACTGGATTTTCTTCATTATTTGTCATAAAAATTGCCCTAAAATATAATTGGATTGAGTCTATAACATATCACCGTAATTACAATATACAGAATTAAAAAATACCGCTATATATCGGCAGCCGTATTGCGGAAAGCAGCGTTGCTTCACCGTGATGCGAGAGAAACGGTTTCCCAGGATGCCAGACAAAGAGAGAAACTCTCTCAGAGGCTTTGTACACGCCCACAGCACTCAGACAAGACATGTGATTGGTTCCTGGCGCGAGATCGACCAATGAGAGCACGAGTGGATGTATCCCGTGAGCTGATTGGCTGATCCTACTTTGCAGATTTTAACCTATCGCAGGGGGTCCACATCAATCGCAATAAACGAGGGATCACTGTATCTCCATTTCTCAGACATTACCCATTTTACATCTGAAAAACATTTCTGCTTGTCTGAAGTCAACAAAAAAGAGCCTGGATATTAAACACATCTATCGGCAAAATATTACAATGTTGAAACCAGTTCAGTACAGTAGAGGAGCCATTGAGGACTGGACATCTTACTAACATCAACAAAATAATATGTTTTTGTGACATTTTGCAGGAAAATAAAAAAACTATGTTAATAATGCAACTAAATAAAGAAACCTGGGAGATGCATTAGGAGAACGATGCAAAGTGCAATAGTTAATCAACACAATGGCTTCAAGAGAAAAATGAAACAGTCCTGACCTCTGCCTGACCACAAGAGAGCAATTCACAAAAACAAAAACATTCATGGAACTTTCATAAACATTTGCAATTTAAAAATGATTCTGTTTTTAATTACTTGACAAATGACAAAAAAAACAACTAATTAAAACATTATAGATTGTGCTTAAAATGTCAAAAAAAGTAATTATAATAATGTTAATGCATAGTAGTGTAACAATGTAAATCTAAATAAATGCAAAAATTAACATTTGAATGTTCCATGCCAAATAAATCCAACTCCATTTGCATATTTTACTAATAACTTACTAATTAATATCTTATTTATTTATCGATATAGAAACATATTGGCTCTGTGCAAAGTGATGATATATTAAGATACTGCGATTACGTAGGGTCCTTTCTTTGCTGTCACATCTGCTCTTTCTTTGATCTAAACAACCTAAGACATTGACAGCTCACAGTGTACATCTGAATAATATTTCTGGGCTTTTGTGCTCTTTATCCCAGATTGTGCCGTCACACCTATCTTTTTTATTTCTCTGACTACCTTTTTAGAGCTGAACTGCATGCATTCAGCCTCCCACAGACATTCCTGTGGACCGGTTCTCCAGGGAAGCGCATGATACAGGCAAAGTAAAGTTCACAGAAGCCCTAGAGGAGCCACCTGTAGGATGTTTTATGCTAATTCAAGCCATGTCGGACGAACGCTTTCTCTCTCTGCCCTCCCGAGGGAGATAGCAGACATCATCACTGCCTATCACGGTCGCTGAGAATTCTCTTCTTTGTGCTGCTGTTGAGCTACTTCTAATACAGCATGAACCAAAAAACAAACCAATTTCAATGCAGCTTGTTTTGCTTTTTTTAGCATTGCCAGAAATAACTTTTACTGTCATAACTTTTATTGACTGACAGGCTGTCACTCAATGCATTAGTTGGGATTTTTCAGCGACTCTCATCTGCAGGTTTAGTCCAGTAGGTGTCGACAGGTGTTTACACTTAACCATTGAATCACTCATTGAACCGATGTCGTTCAAAAACACTGATTCATTTGAGAATGGTTGTGTACCACAAGGTTATCAACACCACTAGGTTAATTCACTCAGCAATCATCTTTGTAGGGTCCCCTGGAAACATTTTCTGAACTTTCGCCAATGTTGTTGTTACGGTTTCGTTTCGGAGGCAGACTCGAAGACACCGGTACCAGAAACATAGTGTTTATTATAACTCAAAATGTATCTAGTCTTTAATAAATTCCCAAAACAGTAAAAGACATGTTTTTTTTGGATGTTCCTCCAACATTGTTTGAATATTATAATTACTATAACATTATCAAATATTTATACACAGACACACATATGCGTGTGTGTGTGTTTAATTCTGAATTCAACTTGACTTAGACTATGTTCTTGTTCTTAGAACATATTTTTGTTAGCTAGGCATTTACTGTAGCCATAAAGCACTACAGCTCCCATCGACTAGTATGAGAAAAGACCTAATCCCTTTGTCAAGATTATGTTACAACAATATATTTCACATGAGTAATAAAATCTGAACTCAGCTGTATCATACATTTAGCTTTTTCATGTCCCCCACTGCTGAATCTTCAGTTCACAGACAGCAAAAGAAGTCATATGAGTAGTGAGTTTGCGGACTGTGTTGAGTGAGAAGCAATAAAAAGAGAGTTTGCCGCAAAATAAAGGTGTGAAATGTCTTTGTTACATTGTGTACAGATTTTTTGGTTTGTCAAACTCCTATCAAAACAAAAATAATGTCATGTGCATTCCCATTCACGAACAAAATACTTGTTTGAAAAAGTGCTTTTTACAAAATTAAAAATGACCAGCACTCTACTAATTCCCCAATGTAGGACTTGTCACTTTAAATAATAGATTTGACATGCTATTGAATATGGCAATGTATGTGTTAATGCATGTTTTGTTTCTTGGTTGATTAGATGTGCTTTTAATGTTGCTAAGCAGAGCAACTATAGACTTGTAACTGCTAATAGATACAAAAATATGTTGCTATGAGCATGTAAGATATGCTGCTGCTGCAGAAATACACATAAATGCCTTTAGCAGATTGAGGGTACATTTACATAACAACAGTGTATTAAAATGGAAAGGTGTTTTCCCTGTACAGATGACATCTTATAAAAACCTGTTCATGCAAATCTGTGAAAACGACTAAAGCTGTATTATGCATGTCAGGCCAGCAGTTACCAATGCCACTTTGTAAAGAAATGCTCATGTACATACACATTCTTTTTCAGAGCACTCTCTGTAAACCTAAAAAAGTAACTGATAGGTCAGTTATCTTTTTTCAGTGATGTTAAAAATTAAGCAAGTTTTGTGTCAATTTCATTATCTACTGACTGTCCATATGACAACAAGTGATGCGGACTCTGACTTGAAGCTTGCAAATTAGACAAAACAAAATAACTAAAATCAAAACCGAGGTGTATACAGTAATACCTCAGTTTACGAGCAATTTAGTATACGAGCATTGCATTGTACGAGCATTGTATCGGTGTGCGAGAAAATTTTTCCCTCACCACCGCGCATTTTTGTGTGGAAAAGTCCCAACGCTCAGCATTTTCGCACACATTTTTACATTTTTACTGTTCCTAATGACAGTCTCTCATAACACAGTCACGCAGTTCCAACCCCTTTATCACCCCTTCACTCGTTCATTCTCTCAGCGTTGCTTGGTTTGGCTGCATCATTCACCACAGTGATACTTTTATAAGTGATTTACAGCGGTTTTACCTCCTGTTGTTAACATTAATTAATTGTGATCGCTATTGTTCACATAGTGAAATATACACGTACAGTACCTCTAAGCAGAAACTGTCACGGTTCATGAATTCATTATCTCCTAGTTCTGCCTGTGTGTGTGTGTGTGTGTGTGTGTGTGTGTGTGTGTGTGTGTGTGTGTGTGTGAAAGGGGTCGTGATCAATGAGCACTGACACACCTGATTCTCATATCGTCTGCCTACTTAGTTCACTTCTCTCCACTCTTGTATTGTCGAGTCGTTCGTTCACGTCTCCCGCGTTCGTTCGCATCTCCCCGTCTCCCGTGTTCCATGTTCTGCGACCTTCACTCTGGATTATCACTTAATAGACATAATTCGTGTGGACCGAATCAATTGATTTTTAGTGCATTCTTATGGGGAAAAATGTTTTTGTATACAAGCATTTTGGTTTACGATCTCGCTCTTGGAACGAATTAAACTCGTAAACCGAGGTATTACTGTATTTGATAAATATCAACAGGAAGTGACAGAGGTGCCCTTGAGCTAAGCATCTAACCCCCACCTCGGGAGGCACATATATGCTGCCCACCGCTTCAGGTGTGTGTGTCCACAGTTTGCCGTGTGTGTGTGTGTGTGTGTGTGTGTGTTTACTACTCACTATGCCTAATGTGTGTGCACTAACATGGATGGATTAAATATAGAGGCCAAATTCTGGCTGCCAAATTCTGGTTACCGTACGTGTGTGTGTGTGTGTGTGTGTGTTAGCTGCCAACGTTAATGCATGGAATTAATTAAAAATCCTTAATGTATAGGCTAAATGGACTGCTTTAGTATAGTACAATCTTTCCACAATTACAGAAGCAGGTGTGCTGGTATACAGGGAGTGCAGAATTATTAGGCAAGTTGTATTTTTGAGGATTAATTTTATTATTGAACAACAACCATGTTCTCACTGAACACAAAAAACTCATTAATATCAAAGCTGAATATTTTTGTATCAATATTTTAAGTAGTTTTTAGTTTTAGCTATTTTAGGGGGATATCTGTGTGTGCAGGTGACTATTACTGTGCATAATTATTAGGCAACTTAACAAAAAACAAATTTATACCCATTTCAATTATTTATTTGTACCAGTGAAACCAATATAACATCTCAACATTCACAAATATACATTTCTGACATTCAAAAACCAAACAAAAACAAATCAGTGACCAATATAGCCACCTTTCTTTGCAAGGACACTCAAAAGCCTGCCATCCATGGATTCTGTCAGTGTTTTGATCTGTTCACCATCAACATTGCGTGCAGCAGCAACCACAGCCTCCCAGACACTGTTCAGAGAGGTGTACTGTTTTCCCTCCTTGTAAATCGCACATTTGATGATGGACCACAGGTTCTCAATGGGGTTCAGATCAGGTGAACATGGAGGCCATATCATTAGATTTTCTTCTTTTATACCCTTTCTTGCCAGCCACGCTGTGGAGTACTTGGACGCGTGTGATGGAGCATTGTCCTGCATGAAAATCATGTTTTTCTTGAAGGATGCAGACTTCTTCCTGTACCACTGCTTGAAGGTGTCTTCCAGAAACTGGCAGTAGGACTGGGAGTTGAGCTTGACTCCATCCTCAACCCGAAAAGGCCCCACAAGCTCATCTTTGATGATACCAGCCCAAACCAGTACTCCACCTCCACCTTGCTGGCGTCTGAGTCGGACTGGAGCTCTCTGCCCTTTACCAATCCAGCCACGGGCCCATCCATCTGGCCCATCAAGACTCACTCTCATTTCATCAGTCCATAAAACCTTAGAAAAATCAGTCTTGAGATATTTCTTGGCCCAGTCTTGATGTTTCAGCTTGTGTGTCTTGTTCAGTGGTGGTCGACTTTCTGCCTTTCTTACCTTGGCCATGTCTCTGAGTATTGCACACCTTGCGCTTTTGGGCACTCCAGTGATGTTGCAGCTCTGAAATATGGCCAAACTAGTGGCAAGTGGCATCTTGGCAGCTGCACGCTTGACTTTTCTCAGTTCACGGGCAGTTATTTTGCGCCTTGGTTTTTCCGCACGCTTCTTGCGACCCTGTTGACTATTTTGAATGAAACGCTTGATTGTTTGATGATCACGCTTCAGAAGCTTGGCTATTTTAAGACTGCTGCATCCCTCTGCAATATATCTCACTATTTTTGACTTTTCTGAGCCTGTCAAGTCCTTCTTTTGACCCATTTTGCCAAAGGAAAGGAAGTTGCCTAATAATTATGCACACCTGATATAGGGTGTTGATGTCATTAGACCACACCCCTTCTCATTACAGAGATGCACATCACCTAATATGCTTAATTGGTAGTAGGCTTTCCAGCCTATACAGCTTGGAGTAAGACAACATGCATAACGAGGATGATGTGGTCAAAATACTCATTTGCCTAATAATTCTGCACTCCCTGTATAGATCTCATCTGTATAAGCCATGATATTAATGTAGCACATGTCCGTCTGGATCAGTGAGCCCTCTCAGCGCAATAATCCCTTCATCTGCTCAGAGAACATACCTAGTCCCTAATTTTAAACATAATTCTCACTTGAGAGAAGACGCACATGAATTGACAATGGGATTCCACACCGCAAACATGCACTTTTTCTCCTTCAACGCAGAGCTTCAGCATACCGGACATGGGAACATTCATTATTTCAACATCCAGCTTGCTAGTGCCTTAGATCCTTATTAATAATATGGGTTAAAGAGTGCTATATTTCAATTACCCTTCTCACCTGCACAGTCATGGAGATGTAAACAGTAGGATGCTATGCAGATCTTTGAGTTCTGTGCAAATGAATAATAGAGAACCCAAAGCTGTATTTTCAGAAAGTAAATGAATAAACCAGTCACTTTTAATGTGGCAGCTTAGTATTTGTCATAGTTTAAAATGCCTGAAGTTGCCCTCCATTTGACTGTGGTTCACTTTCTCGTCAGATATAATATCATATCTCAAACATATGCTTATTGTTTCAAGCTTTCTTGCTGTTTTTCTTTCGTTAAGCTTCTGAATTGTAATGCTTTGTTAGCTAAATGACTGACACCAATGCATATGAACAGACTGTTTCAACTGTTTGGTGGAAGTAATCCTAGAAGAAATCTTCAGAATCATTCAGACCAGTTTGGGATTCTTTTCAAATGATTAATTTAAAGAACCAGCTGTCATTTGTTTGTTGGATCACTCATGCATAAAATGGGGATGTTTGATTCTAAATTAGGATGAAAATGAAATGAATCTTATGAAAGTACCTGTCATCCACTAGTTACTGGATGAGATTCTAATGGAAGTCTCCCAATTCTCCCATTACATAGGGAGCCATTATTTTAGTCACCGAGGTTAGTTGTTTTGTTTTTTTATGGAATATTACAGTATCTTCAATGATTGTTTGGTTTTAACTGCAATAAAGGTTTTGGATGAGAGCATAGATAGCGTAGGCTCCACGGCTGGGCCTAGCATGGCACTGACTGTATAAAACTAATTAGCTGATGCATTTAATTCCGTCAGAGTCCATAGTGTAATCTATCACGCTTGGGGGAGACAAACACAATGCACTACTCATGCAAATTAAACTCACAAGAGCTCTGGGCAAATCACTTTATTCTCTTATTCATTTATGTCTTTCCAGCATCCTATCATGGAAATCTCTTCCTCACTTTGCCGGCTATAATAAGCACAGGGGGAAGGTGCTGATTCAATGCTTTGCGATGAAGAATAGATCAGACATGCTTTGATATTCCCTCTGAAATATATCGACTTTTATGGCCCCCTCAGAGTGAGTTCCGTGCCATCTGGTAAATGCAGTCGGCCAGTGTGTCCTATCGCCACGAAGGCAATAAACGGCCCGCTCAGAGTCATGTAATGTAATGTATGATGTGCAGTTAGTCACCCTCTTCTCCCGTGTGCCTCTCGAGCCGGAGTGAAGCTCATCCTGATTGGCTATCCCGGTGTAATAGGTCAAAATGGAAAACTGCAAAGATTGCATATGCAACAGGGTTAAAAACAACGTTGTCTTATGATTCTGAGAGCAGTCGGATAAGGAGCGTCACACATACTTGTTTGCTTCTTTCACAAGTCAAAACCACATATGCATTATTGCGATTGAATTATTATAAGCTGTTTAAATCTTGTTTTTTCTCTTCTAGCAACAATTTCATTCAGGCTAAATCCAAGCTGTTGTTTGTTTTTAAAGTCTTTGCTTGATCTGTAGGTTTTCACACACACAAAAAAGAGCCTCCTGGAGATGCACAGCATGGGGGAAGGCTTTCTAAAAGTTTTTTTTTTTTGGTTTGGTTTTAACATATTATCAGAACCCTTTGTTAAAGTCCAAGATTTACAGTGATTTTAGTTAAAGTCATAATGGCGTCAAGATTGACAATTCTTATTTATCATGAAACAATTCTATAGTTATTATAAATAATTTATCCATACATCACACTATTATTAGAATTATTTTTATATGTAAAGTAAATATTTGAGATACGAGCACGATTACAGACGCAGACGCTAGAGGTGTTCAGCACTCGCAGCAGCTCAAGCGCAACATTTATGGGGTAATTGCATATGATCTCCACTAGAGGCAGCTTGGTTTTACAGCGGGGGTTACCGGGGGGGACGAGTGATTCACGAGTATTAAGCTGAGAGCAGCACGAGTTATGAGTGTTCAATAATAATAAATATGAGGTTCTGAGGCATCGATCCAATACACAACACGGGAAGAAACACTACACTTCTGTATTGTAATTGCATTATCTACGTTAACCCTCCCTCCTTCCTCTTCCTCCTCCTCCTCCGTTATTAGCCGCTACTGTATCGTCTGTCTCGAAAGTAAGAACTCATAATTAAAACCACATTTTATTTTATATCACAGGATTTCTTATATACTATAATTTGTGTGTGTGTGTGTGTCTCTATGGCAATTAAAAACATGCTTTTTCTATTGTTATTAGCACTAATAAGGGAGTTTTTTAGAGGGCCAAAACGGATAAAAACAAATGTATCTTATTTCTTATGGGAAAAAGGTTTTGAGAACAACTCGGTCCTGGAACAGATTATGCTCGTATCTCAAGGTATTACTGCACATCTCTTCTCTGATGATGTTTACCTACACCGTTTCTTGTTCAAGAAGGCATTTCGCTTGGATATATACATCACAACAGGGAAGAAAAGACTATCACAACCTCTATTTCATGACGACTTCAAGTCTCTGATAATGCATGCTGATGAAAGAGCAGTTTAATGAAAATTAACAATTCTTACACTAAGTAAAATAGTTTGTATTGTTAGCATAAATGTGGTACGGTATTTGAATTTTTTTTTTATTCATGCACTTGAAACTTGACTTGTTTCAAAGTAAATCCTTTGCCAATTTATGTTTTTTTCAGTGCTTGTGACAACTATCCACGGTCTCCTTTAAACAGTAGAACTGTTGCATTAACCGACTGCACTGAGGCATGCTTTTCAAATATATGGATGGTGTGTGCTGTCGCATGTATTAATCTCTCAAGAGGCAAACAAGATATATCTATCCTTGTATCTGTTTACTTTGCAGATGCTGTTTATCTTGTGCACACAGTAGTGTGAAATGTTTACTGGCAAGATAGTACCTAGAGTATGCAGTTAGAAATGTAAGTAGAACGAATAACTTTTCCACACACGGCATATGCATACATATCAATGATTTAACTGAATTTTAAATATTTCAGATGCATAAGGCTGTTGCTTCCGTATAGTGTATGTGTCATCATCAGCGGTGAACATATGGAAAAGGTTATAATATGACCCCTGGTCCAGAGTTTTGAGCTGTGTGAGTAAATAACGCAACTCCTTCGGGGAAAACAGAGGAGGAAGAAAGCCAAGTCCTGCTTGCTCACCTCCAAAGTTTCACATATGGTGTCTCATCTAAATATGCTGAACTGGACAATGAATTAGTAAATAACGGACCTGCTTTCTTGGGATGAATCGAACATATTGCACCACATGGAATCGTAACAGTTTTTGCAGCTGGGACTGGGATCTCTTCAGCTGTGAAGACAGCTGTGGCCCAATCTAAAACAAGCAAGAAAAGAGAAGCAAAAAGAAAACAAGCCACAATGGGAATTTATGAAAGAGCAGACTTTATACAATAATAATGATGGAGATTAAACTTGTTTGTTAGTTTCTTTATTTATTTGAATTAGGCATGAAAACGAATGAATAACGAAATCAATAGATATAAATAAACAATACAAGATGAAGCCTGAAAAATAAAACATGTAAATTGATATTACATATTACCATTTTTGTGGTCTGTTTTAGGATTAAACTTGTGAAAGATTATATTTATTTCCATGCCTTAATCCTATTTATGTATTTAACAAATAAAAAATTACATAAAATAACCAACGTAACCAACCAACCAACCAATTATAATGAGAGACAATATGGAATAAACCATCTATATGAAAACCTTTGTTTATTGTTTATTTTATGGTTTTGCTTGCCCGCTCATTCATCCATCCTTTCATTCATTCATTGAAGGAATAAATAAATGCATGATGCAGGATTAGGCATGAAAAAAAGAATAAAAATTCGATAAACAAATAAATATATTTGTATATTTTATGGTCTGTCTCGGGATTAAACCTGTGAAAGTATCATATTTAATTATTTATTATTTGCTTATGAACAAACAAATAAACTTGTGAAGGAGACACATTTCCACGCACCATTTTGACTTGACTTTGAGTTCAATTCCCAGTATATGGTGTCACTGGGGGAAACTTGTCTCCTGTCAGTCAAGACTAAAACCGCCCCTCCTTTTCCACATCTTTTTGGCAGGCAGACAGACATCTCAATTCTCCAAAACGTGGAAATAATTTGTGTATACAAATGTCAAAATGTCAATAGATGTAATCCTTTCAAGAGGTGCTGAGGTTTGTTCATTGACGTGTTGGCTGCTTTCCTTAATCCAATACCAGCTGAGTGTTTTTCACAAGCGCTGTGGGGAAAGGGAGGGCTCTGTTCTGTCCAGATGGGTTTTCTGATGGGATTTCTCTGCCCTGTTGGAATTGATAGAGTTGATAGAGTGGATCTTCTATCAATTGGACGATGACATTTAGCCATTTCCTATGCAAACCTTAGAAAGTACATGAACTATTATCATTTATTGAGATGGAAAAGTTGATTACCTCATAAACATTTCTAAATGCCAGTCTTGAAAATGGAAACGATCTTTATGATACTTTATGATTTTTTCCCCTCTATAACATATTATGGTCTACTTCAAAAACTTCACTACCATACTTAAACCCTTAGGTCAGGTCACGCAACAGTGGGAACAAAAATGGGCTGAAATAGGTTGAAATGTAAGAATGAGTTAAAGATGAATTCTGTCTGTTCTGGCTCTCATGCATGTAATCTATCTTTATATTTTAAGTCTATATACTTTATATTTTTATTTGAACACACACACACACAAATAATGTATCTATAATTTATAATGATATATATATATATATATATATATATATATATATATATATATATATATAGTAATACCTCGGTTTACGAGCAACTTGGTATACAAGCGAAGCAAATCGGTGTACGAGCATTGTATCGGTGTATGAGAAAGAATTTCCACACCCACGCGCATTTTTGTATGGAAAAAGTCCTAACGCTCAGCATCGTCGCGCTCATTTTTACTGGAAATATCCTAAACACAGCCTCTCATAAAACAGTCGCGGTTCCAACCCCTTTACTCCCCCTTAACACATTCACAGCGTCGCTCGGTTTGGGTTGCATCATTCACCACAGTGCATACTTTTTTAAGTGATTTACAGCGGTTTTACCTCCTGTTGTTAACATTAATTAATTGTGATCGCTATTATTCACGTAGTGAAATATTCACGTACAGTACCTCTAAGCAGTAACTGTCAAGGTTCATGAATACATTGGCTCCTAGTTCTGCCTGTGTGTGTGTGTGTGTGTGTGTGTGTGTGTGTGTGTGTGTGTGTGTGTGTGTGTGTGTGTGTGTGTGTGTGTGTGTGTGTGTGTGTGTGTGTGTGTGTGTGTGTGTGTGTGTGTGTGTGTGTGTGTGTGTGTGTGTGTGTGTGTGTGTGTGTGTGAAAGGGGCTTTGGTCACTGAGCACTGACTCACCTGATTCTCATGTCATCTGCTTATCTCCCGTGCGTTCGTTTGCGGCCGCGGCTCCCGTTCGTTCGTTCGCAGCTCCCCGTCTCCCGTCTCCCATGTTCCATGACCTTCACTCTGGATTATCACTTCGTTTGTTTTCTTTACTATTATAATAAATTCACTCATTTGCACTTGAATCCTTGCTTTCCCCGCTCCCCCCTCCTCCCTCCTCTCTCTCCTCCAGGCAAGCTGCTCAAAGCTGAAGTAGATTACAGTAAATTGTCAAGTATTTTTAGAGTTTAATTGTCAATTATTAATTATTATTTATATGAGATCTTAATGGTTATTGTCACGTTTATGTTAGTTTTCCCCCCTGGACTCTTGGTTTACCTTCTCTGTGTCACATGTTCCCCGTTCCTGATCTCACCGTCACCCAGTTCCCCTCAGCACTTATTAGTCACAGGTGTTTTGCGTTCCAGTTGTAATCACAGTCAGTATTTAAGTTATCCATGTTCACTCCCCGGTTGTCAGTTCTAACGTGATCATTTATGTTGTGCGGTTCTGTTCTTCGTGTGGATGCCCTCTAGTTTTGCACTCCGATGTGCTGTTTTGTTTTCTGTTTTATAATTAAAGTGTTTATGTTTTGGACTCCGTGTTTCCAAGCCTCTCTCCGCATCGCACGCCAGCTACACGCACACAAAGTGTAACAGAAGAACTGACCTGGCTCGTCACCAAAAACGACGGAGTATCTTCATGGATCCAACCAGTCAAGCCGAGTGTGTATTGCTCACGCTACGACAAAATGGTCGATCGCTGGTGGAATACATCTCAGACTTTATCGATCTTTCTCATCTGGTACGTTGGGACGACGATACTCTAACCTTTTGCTTCGAGTGGGGCTTGGATACAACGGTTCTCCGGGCTCAACGGTGCCAGGGGGAACCCCTTATGGATTACATCAACCTCGTGATGTGGCTGAACGGGGTAAACTACGAGGTGGAGGAAGCGCTCCCGAGGTCCGCGTCCGATCCAGCGCTCCCGATCGCCGCGACGGATTCAGCGTTCCAGAGCTCCTCTACCAAGTCACCGCACCGCCGACGCCGTAAACGGGGTAAGCAGAGAGGTTCCAAGGCCACCAATGAGCAGAGTCCCGCGGCCGTTATTGAACAGTTTCCCCGAGCGGCCGAGCCTATTGAACAGTTTCCCCGAGCGGCCGAGCCTATTGAACAGTTTCCCCGAGCGGCCGAGCCTATTGAACAGTTTCCCCGAGCGGCCGAGCCTATTGAACAGTTTCCCCGAGCGGCCGAGCCTATTGAACAGTTTCCCCGAGCGGCCGAGCCTATTGAACAGTTTCCCCGAGCGGCCGAGCCTATTGAACAGTTTCCCCGAGCGGCCGAGCCTATTGAACAGTTTCCCCGAGCGGCCGCCACAGACCCGCCGGAGCTGCCGTGGCCCGACCCGCCGGAGCTGCCGTGGCCCGAGCAGCCGCCGCCGCCGGCCTTCAGTGACCTCCCGGAGCCGCCGCCAGCCTTCAGTGACCTCCCGGAGCCGCCGCCGGCCTTCAGTGACCTCCCGGAGCCGCCGCCGGCCTTCCGTGACCTCCCGGAGCCGCCGCCGGCCTTCCGTGACCTCCCGGAGCCGCCGCCGCCGGCCTTCCGTGACCTCCCGGACCCGCCGCCGCCGGCCTTCCGTGACCGCCCGGACCCGCCGCCGCCGGCCTTCCGTGACCTCCCGGAGCCGCCACCGCCGGCCTTCAGTGACCTCCCGGAGCCGCCGGCGCCCCAGCCTGAACCACCGCCGGCGCCCCAGCCTGAACCACCGCCGCCGCCCCAGCCAGAGCCACCGCCGGCCGTCCAGCCGGCACTCCAGCCGGCCCCGCCAGAGCCTCCGCCGGCCGTCCAGCCGGCACTCCAGCCGGCACTCCAGCCGGCCCTGCCAGAGCCACCGCCGGCGCCCCAGCCGGCACCGCCTGCTCCACCGCCAGAGCCACCGCCGGCCGTCCAGCCGGCCCCGCCAGAGCCACCGCCGGCCGTCCAGCCGGCCCCGCCAGAGCCACCGCCGGCACTCCAGCCGGTATTGCCGGTCCCGCCGGAGCCACCACCGGTCGTTCAGCCGGTCCCGCCCCCCTCACCCAGTGTCGTACTTTCTCCGGCGCGAGGTCGCGCCTGCCGGGAGGGGGGTGTAATGTCACGTTTATGTTAGTTTTCCCCCCTGGACTCTTGGTTTACCTTCTCTGTGTCACATGTTCCCCGTTCCTGATCTCACCGTCACCCAGTTCCCCTCAGCACTTATTAGTCACAGGTGTTTTGCGTTCCAGTTGTAATCACAGTCAGTATTTAAGTTATCCATGTTCACTCCCCGGTTGTCAGTTCTAACGTGATCATTTATGTTGTGCGGTTCTGTTCTTCGTGTGGATGCCCTCTAGTTTTGCACTCCGATGTGCTGTTTTGTTTTCTGTTTTATAATTAAAGTGTTTATGTTTTGGACTCCGTGTTTCCAAGCCTCTCTCCGCATCGCACGCCAGCTACACGCACACAAAGTGTAACAGTTATAATTTTAAATGCAATTAATAGGGTAAAACCAAAAAAAATGTTTTTAAATGGGCATTTGTGGTCGTGTGGAACATATAAATTGATTTTTAGTGCATTCTTATGGGGAAATATGTTTTGGTGTACAAGCATTTTGGTTTACGAGCTCGCTCTTGGAACGAATTAAACTCATAAACCGAGGTATTACTGTATACAGCATCTATATTGATCATATATTCATTAATCTATGAGTACTTTTATTCATCAATAGTGCATTAAATCGACCAAAAGTGACAGTAAAGGAGTTTTGTTGCAAAATACCACTACTTCAGTTCAATGCAGCTTTTTGACTTTATAATTATCAAAAAATCCTGTAAAAAAAAAAAAGTTTTCAACATTGATGATAATCAGAAATGTTTTTTGAGCAGCAAATCAGAATGATTTAGAACGATTAGAATGATTTGTGAAGGATCATATGTGACTGAAGACTGGAGTAATGGTGCTGAAAAACTTTGGTCACAGGAATAAATTACATTTCAAAATATACTGACATAGGAAACTAAACTTTAAATTGTAATAATATTTCACAATACGACTGTTTTTGCTGTATCTTTTCTCTTGAATACAGGCTGGTGAGCGTAACAAAGACTTCTTTCAAAGACATGTTACAGGCCACAAATTGAATGCAAAAACAATATACTTGAAATATACTTTGAAATATACTTGTAAAAATGTAAATGTTTTATTATATTATGTATGTCGATTATTATATATGGTATGTAGTATTATTATGTATTGATAGAGACGATTCGGAAATCCATTGCCGCTTGTATATATTTCTTATTTTATATATATATAATTTTCTTTTCCTTATTTGTACACTTCAGTCTATCACCTATGTAACCAATTATTACTTAAAGCCTTTTTTTTCCATAGAGTAAGGATGAATATTGTCTGCACTTCTCAACAGATAGAACATGTTATCAGAATGTTTTGAGAGTCTCTCTGTTGATAGTTGAGCTGAGTTCAGCCTTGGAGAAGTTGTGTATCTGTGTGTGTGTGTTAATATGGTCTGTATTGGTGAGGTGATTAACTGGCATCATAAGGAGACAATCATAATAAGTGATCAATGAAGATATGCTTCAGACTGTCTGCTCTTGAGTGGAACATTACGAGTTTTGTTCACCATTCTTTCTTTCTTTCTTTCTTTCTTTCTTTCTTTCTTTCTTTCTTTCTTTCTTTCTTTCTTTCTTTCTTTCTTTCTTTCTTCGCCAATCAGAATCATTTAACCGTCATCATTGACGTAGTTAGCACCCTCTGTTAGAGTATAATTGCTGTAACAATGTTATTGTAAGTGGGGCGGCCTACGAACTCCTTGTGAGACTTCTGCTGATGAAACTGCAAACTAAACTTCACTAAAATGTCTTCTATTGACTGCACTTCTGACTCCTGGTCTTCATTCAACATATCTGGTCCTCGGGTCTTAACTGCAATTCCTCTACAATATTACATCAATAGGTGTTCTTAAACTCCATCGCAACAAAGTTTTACAGAATAAAAAGTAAGTGGTGCTGGCATGCTTCTGAGGTGCTGTGGGTGGTTTCCGGAGCACTGCCATGTGGTTGCTATAGGGTGTTTTGGATGATTGCATACTGGCCCAAGTCAAAAGAGTCCACCCCCAAGAATCTTTGATATTTTGACTTGAGTTCCTCCTTCAGTGTAAGTCTGTGGGATTTCTTTCTTCCATTTTATCATCCGCCAGGCAGAAATCGCTGGAAGTAACAGCACATCTCTCCTAGTCCATGTCTGTAGCATAAACATTGTGTGGGATGGGTTGTGTGTCAAAGTTTAATACTTCGTGTTAGGGTTTGTTCAAATCTCAATCCTAAGTGTGAGCAAAAGTTCAAACCTTAGCAAGCAAAGAATCCAGACTAAACAAAAGGGAACCATTTGGAGCATAGCCTATGTTAGTTATCAAATATAGGCTACTCCAAAAAGCTTCTTATAAATCAATAATGTTACATGTGTTTGTTTGGTCAGTGCTGAACAATGTGGACTGTTTGAGTGCTTTAGAATATCATTTATTACAACAACTCTGCTGAGAACATGTATCTATCTTTATTTAAAAATAAAGATTTTCAGTTCATTTAGGACATAACTGAAAAAAAAAGATAAATAGTTCAGAACTGTTAATTCAATAATGAGTGTCTCAAATAAACCCCTAATTTACCAGCAGGTTCGAGCTTTGTGAATCTTTTCACGTGAATCATAAAATATCCGGTTCATAAGAGTCATTTTTTTCCGCAAATCAAATATCACAGTTGTCGCTGTAAACAATGGCGCACATGCGGCGAACAAGCCTATCTGACAAAATAGTATATTATGAACTAAAACACGTTTTTGGGGCATCTGAAAGTCATCTGAAATAACATACTTCCCAAATATATTGTAGGTAAAGAACGGTATGTGACAAAAGAAGTATATCCGAACTCCCAGAACAGGCAAAACAATCCCAGATGACTATTTCCAGCGAGACAAAATGGGGGATGTAGTTAGTCCGAATTATGTTCATACTATATAGAACATCCTTTTGTTTAGTGTCTGTGAAGTAATTATCAATTCAAAACAAGTAACTACTCCAGAAACTGTGCAATTTTGTTTTATTAGCAGTCTGGAGCTTAGCATAGAGGACAGCCAAACAAATGGGACAGCAGATATGTATGCAAGTTGTGGATAAGCAGAGAAAGATTTTTGAGCGTTTTAAAGAAGAACATTCTGTTGACAGATCAATAAACATGCTGTTGGATGAGGTCAAATGAAGCTTGAAATACTTATTTGAGTCATGATCCCTTATTTCAGATGTTCGGTGATGATAAAATAACTCAAAAGATAGCTCACTTCCTGTTTATCCAATGAAGTTATTGATTGAGTTTAATTGCTCAATGATCACATCAGCTGCCGAGAATATGCGGTGCAATTTAGTTGTTTATTTTTGATGGTTCAAGAGTTCTTTGTGATTCATTACCCACCATGCCGGCTTGTTTTGCATTGATTTTGATTCTGATTAATTTTGCACGGCTTCGCAGTGGACACCAGACACAGATCGATATGTGTGGCGTTATCTGAAACAGATGCAGCCAGAGATGATTAAGCACCATGACGTTCTCCATCTCGCGGTTGGTGTTTAATATAATGGCACACTTCCTGTTTTTCACTCTTCTGATATTGATTCAGCTTAATTATCCAGTGGAACTGAAATAACGTGAAGACCTTAGAGGTCGAGGAAGGAAGTCTACAGCTTCAACATCTAAAGGATAGAAAACCTATGACTTGCTGATTACAGCAAAATACATTACCAAAGTGTGTGTGTGTGTGTGTGTGTGTGTATAAGAACCATTAGGCAATATTTAAGAGTCTATGATCGGATCATTATTGCAGTGATATTATGTTTCTAGTGTCTTATATGTTTGGCAAAACTTCTTCTGACCCGAACTGATGAAGTGTGTATCTTTTCATTCTTAAACAACCATGTAGGAAGACACACCATGGCCATATTCTAGAATTACTATCCAGATTCATCAGCCTGAAATTGTGAATGGGTGGGAGGGGAGCATGAAGAATCATTTTCACCCATGATATGGCATCTCCTTACGTTCACTGAAAGTCTTCGGGATGTGATGGAGGAGACTTTACAGAGTGCTGGACTCTTCATGACCATGTTTATGACCAAAATGTTGCACCTCTTGATGGAAATAACATAACATCCATCAGTTAGGGTTAGAAGAACAGTTGCCAAACATAACAAGCTAGAAACATAATAATCCCTGGAATGATGATCAAATCAAAGACTCTTAAACATTTGCCTATTTATTTTTATTTTCCATGTAATCCAATATTTTACCTCTAACAAATTATAAAAGTTATTGTAAAAAGTGTCTACATTCAAAGTCTTCTAAAGTCATTCTAAGCTTTGTGTGAGAATAAGATCTAAATTATTCGCTGATCATCATCCTCTGATAATTGACAACTCAAGTAGTTTGTTTATTATTCATGGACGAAAGATTGAATATTAAATCACATGGCCAATAATGAAGGTTACATCAAGTTTGTTTACTCCAAAGCAATTCCTGCTTTAAAAAAAGCCTTTATTCCTTTCAAGTAGCCGTTTTATTATTCATCCTGTAGTGGCTTTGAGTGTTTTTACTATTTCCACTTTAGCTCTAACCTGTCCACTTACGCCATTGATTTAAAGAAGTGAATGTATGCCTTTGGCCTAAAAATGCTTGATGGAATTGAATTAGAGGAAATGCAATTTTCCTAACAAAAGAATTTTAGATTGATTGGCAAGGGAAACATAGCGCCAATATGAGTTCAGATAAAAGAGTGTGTTCTTGGCAATGTCCACAACATCATTAATGTAGGACAATGTTACTGCAAGGTCCATAGATCACGTTTGTCACGTGTAAACAACCTCATGTGTACAATGTGCAACGATAAATAATGAAACAAATTAATTTATCATAAAATAAACCCTTCATCTGAAAGAAAAAAAGGAGGAAAGGTAGAAAACTGATGCCAAACTGTAAACTTTGTGCAAAATACTATATTTAACCGTTAGGATTAAGGCATCCAGACCTGGGGTCTCATTTATAAAGCGTGCGTACGCACAAAACGGGGCTGAAAACGTACGTACGCCAGTTTTTTCAAAGGTTTTGATCTATAAAAAACAAACTTGATGGGAGAATGTGCGCACCTTGAAGCAAATTTTGAGTTGTGAGTTCGCACATTCTGGAGACAAAGGGAATTGACGACACAGATGGTTAAATTTTTCTTATTTTTTGGCGTATGCCATTTTTGAATTAGTTGGGATCCTACGCACAGTTTTATAAATGAGACCCCTGAACTGAAAAGTCTGCATCGGAAAGTCTGATTCATTTCAGTGAATCGGTTCTTTGGGATGATTCATATAAAACAAAGATTCAATGAATCTGCATGTATTCTGACAATGCCAAGGTCATGGGTTCGATTCCCAGGGAAATCAGGAACTGATTAAAATGTCGATGTGTATCTTGAAATTAATTAATTAATTCAATCATTCATTAACCCTCACATCTCAATCTGTGCAATACTCAGTCGTACAATAAAGAGAGGGGAGATGTTACCTCGCTTGACATCCTTATCGTGCAAACCTAAAGCTGTCACATGACTTACACAAAACATCGATATGGAAAAAAAAAAAAAAATAATAATTTGCAACACAACAGTTATCAGGTGAAAGCATCTCACACATTCCTGCAGAAATATATACATACAGTCTTTGAAAAATCATTGCAGTTTGAACTTTTCTGACATATCAATAAAATGGCCCTAAATCCAGCTCCAGGGTTGATGTAGTTGAGTCAGCTCTTCTTCCCGGCATCTCAGCTCGATCTTGCGAGGGATATTAATCTAGCAACAGGGTCCTTGTGCCCAACTACAGCTGTCCGCCTGTCTACAATGACTAAATGCTCTTGTGTTGCTAACAGCGGGACCCCCAACAAGAGACCCCTACACCCCCCAGACACACTCATGTAACTCAAACACTCACCTTCAGAGGAGACAAACATAAAAGGGAGTTACCTAGAGGGAAAAAATGCTAAACAAATGTGATCAACAATAATTATTAGAGCAGTCACTCAACAAAAATTGTTAAATAAAGATATTGAATTACAGATTTTCTCAAATACTTTGGCTCAGTTATTGAATGATAAGTTCAGATCTTTGAACAGTTAGCTTCTTGTTCACATCAGATTGGAATTTCTTATTGATTTGAGCAAATTGCAAATGCTTCGGCACATGTGTGCAAACAGTAAGTGCAATTGCGTGCAATTTGCAGAACAACTAATTGCATATGGCTTGTTGATCAAAACTCAGTCGATTCTCACTTAAAGTGTCAAACTCTTCACAACTTCTGTAAAACAAAGTCATCACAGTTGGTCAGAGACAACAATTCCATCAGGCTGAGAGACATCCAAAGTGCAATCATAAATGACAATAATGTCTTTACAAATATAAATTCTGTCAGCATTTCCACCATACACAGAGTTTTCCAAAGACATCAAATGACTACGAAACAACTCTACAAGAAGCCATTTGAGAGGAATAGTGAAAGAGTGAAGGTATAACCCATTGCTGTGCACTTAGTAAGTTTTACTGTACTTCTAATATGCCTTTATTACTTGAGGTTCTATAAACCCATAAGACGAGATAACATGTTTTAAAATAACCTTTTTTTCTGTGATTCTTCGTGGAGAATCACAGTGTTAGAAGACCACGAAACAAACCACATTCTTGTTGTTGCTGACAAGGCTGGATACCCAACTTCTACTGGCCTTTCTAAACACATTTTACACCTAAATGATTATTAGGAACACCTGTTCAATGTCTCATTAATTATCTAATCAACCAATCACATGGCAGTTGCTTCAATGCATGTAGGGGTTGGTCCTGGTCAAGACAATCTCCTGAACTCCAAACTGAATGGGAAAGAAAGGTGATTTTGAGCGTGCAAAATCGCGCAATTTTGAGCGTGGCATGGTTGTTGGTGTCAGACGGGCCGGTCTGAGTATTTCACAATCTGCTCAGTTACTGGGATTTTCATGCACAACCATTTCTAGGGTTTACAAAGAATGGTGTGAAAAGGGAAAAACATCCAGTATGCGGCAGTCCTGTGGGAGAAAATGCCTTGTTGATGCTAGAGGTCAGAGGAGAATGGAACGATTGATTCAAGCTGATAGAAGAGCAACTTTGACTGAAATAACCACTCGTTACAACCGAGGTATGCAGCAAAGCATTTGTGAAGCCACAACACACACAACCTTGAGGTGGATGGGCTACAACAGCAGAAGACCCCACCGGGTACCACTCATCAATACTAAAAATAGGAAAAAGAGGCTACAATTTGCATGAGCTCACCAAAATTGGACAGTTGAAGACTGGATAAATGTTGCCTGGTCTGATGAGTCTCGATTTCTGTTGAAACATTCAGATGGTATAAATTTGGCATAAACAGAATGAGAACATGGATCCATCATGCCTTGTTACCACTGTGCAGGCTGGTGGTGGTGGTGTAATGGTGTGGGGGATGTTTTCTTGGCACACCTTAGTGCCAAGAGCATTGCACCTGAGCATTGTTTCTGACTATGTCCATCCCTTCATGAGCACCATGTACCCATACTCTGATGCTACTCCCAGCAGGATAATGCACCATGTCACAAAGCTGGAATCATTTCAAATTGGTTTCTTGAACATCTTGTACACTGTACTACAATGGCCCCACAGTCACCAGATCTCAACCCAATAGAGCATCTTTGGGATGTGGTCGAACAGGAGCTTCGTGTCCTGGATGTGCATCCCACAAATCTCCATCAACTGCAAGATGCTCCTATCAATATGGCCAACATTTCTAAAGAATGCTTTCAGCACCTTGTTGAATCAATGCCACGTAGAATTAAGGCAGTTCTGAAGGCAAAAGAGGGTCAAACACAGTATTAGTATGGTGTTCCTAATAATCCCTTAGGTGAGTGTAAATGTACTGTATAAATACAAATTGTCCATATACATTTTTTTATATACTCTTGATTTTTCTCAACAATCATCAGATTTAAAAAAAAAATTTTTTTATGGATGACAACTAAAAAAACAACTAAACATTTTGACCAGTGTGGCTCACACAATGATACAAATACTTTATATTTTAATGGCCTTGGCCAAATAACTGACACGATAACTAGGTTTTAAAGCATGAATGGGGCGTTCTTCCATTCTTCCAGCTCCTTGAGACGGACCGTTTTGACTGCTGCACTGCTGCTGTTTCCTGTTTCCTGTTTGCAGTGGATTGCGTTTGTACTGACATATAAACTTGATTTTTGTTTTAGATCTTAAACTCGACGTTCGTTTGTATTGCTAAATACAATATTAGATTATTTAATATATTGTAATCGTTAGCTTTAATCTAAGTCGCTAAACGCGTTAGCATTGTGCTATCTTACTGTCCGTGCACACAGCGTTTTTCTCGCTCGCGCCTTTTTTCCCGACTTCATCAAACAACT
Organism: Rhodeus uyekii; assembly: GCA_037043235.1. Taxonomy (NCBI): domain Eukaryota; kingdom Metazoa; phylum Chordata; class Actinopteri; order Cypriniformes; family Acheilognathidae; genus Rhodeus; species Rhodeus uyekii. The sequence goes on along the minus strand of JAWRVZ010000154.1, from coordinate 785,589 downwards.
GGTCAACAAGTTGGATCAACACACGCGGTGAGTCATGTCATCTTCTCTCAAAATTGTCACTTGCACTGCCTGCTTCATGCATAGTCTTTCTGTCTCTGTCAGCTGTGAAGGCTTCACATGTCATAAATGTAGGGACATAATTAGGCTGACAGAGAAGGTTTCAGAATTAGAGACACGCATCCAAACTTTAATCGAGGATAGTAAGAATGTAAGGGCTTTAGATACTACTTTGGATGCGACTAGCTTAGCAAACCCTGTACATTGTTCGGTTCCGGCTGTAGAGCCCGTGCAGCAGGGCAACTGGGTGACTGTGAGACGGCATAATCGCGGGTCAAAAAACCACTGTTCCATTCCGATCAGAACATCAAACAGGTTCTCCCCACTCAGTGACGCACCCACTGAGAAACCTGTTGAAAGTGCCCTAGTGATTGGCGATTCTATTACTCGGAATGTGAAAATAGAGACTCCAGCCACCATAGTCACATGTTTGCCGGGAGCCAGAGCGCCTGACGTCAAAGCAAATTTAAAAGTGCTGGCTAAGGCTAATCGTAAATATTCTAAGATTGTTATTCACGTCGGCGCTAATGATGTCCGACTTCGTCAGTCGGAGATCACTAAAAGTAATATTAAAGAGGTGTGTGAACTCGCAAGTACGATGTCAGGCACCGTAATTTGCTCTGGCCCTCTTCCTATGCGCAGGAGTGATGAGATGCTTAGCAGATTATCCTCACTCAATGGCTGGATGTCTAAGTGGTGCCCGCGGAATAACATAGGGTTTATAGACAATTGGAAAAGTTTTTGGGGCAGACCTGACCTGTTGAAAAGAGATGGTATTCATCCCACCTGGGATGGTGCCGCTCTTCTCTCTAATAATTTGGCATATAGTCTTAGAGCTAAACCTTGACTAACTGGGGTCCAGGTCAGGAAGCAGACAAACTGGCTAAACCGACCGTCTGCTAGCTGTCTCACGTCACAGAGGTCAGATAAATTCCAACACATAGAGACTCTTTCACCTAAATATCATCCTATAGAGATTGTGTCTGTTCCCCGAATTAGCAAATACAAAAATCTCTCAAAATCGTTTAAGAGTAAAAATTTAATTGATTTACAAACAGCTAAGAACGGATATAACACAAATGAACAAATGATAAAGCTTGGGTTACTGAATATACGATCCCTTTCCTCAAAAGCACTTATTGTAAATGATATGATTACAGATCATAAACTAGATGTGCTGTGTTTGACAGAAACTTGGCTAAAACCAGACGATTATATTACTTTAAATGAGTCCACCCCTCAAAATTACTGTTATAAACATGAGCCTCGTCTGAAAGGTAAAGGAGGAGGTGTTGCTGTAATTTATAGTAACACGATCAGTACTGCTCAAAGGTCTAATTTGAAATATAATTCTTTTGAAGTGATGGTCCTCAATGTAAAATTATCTAGTGCAAGTAATAATTCCTGTTTAACTTTTGTGCTGGCTATTCTATACAGGCCACCAGGGCACCATACAGACTTTATCAAAGAATTTGCTGATTTTCTCTCAGGATTAGTAATGTCTGCAGATAAAGTCATAATCGTCGGTGATTTTAACATCCATGTAGATAATGAAAAAGACGCATTGGGATTGGCATTTAGAGACATTTTAAACTCTATTGGAGTTACACAACATGTATCAGGACCCACTCATTCTCGTAATCATACTTTAGATCTAATATTGTCATATGGGATCAATGTTGATACTGTTCAAATTCTGCAGCAGAGCGATGACATCTCAGATCATTACTTAGTTGCGTGTAGATTACCTTTAGCCAAAGTCGAAAAACTAACTCCCTGTTATAAATATAGTAGAACTATCACTCCTAACACAAAAGATAGCTTTATAAATAATCTTCCCGATCAGTTTCATCTACTTAACATCCCAGATAGCCTAGAAGAACTTGATGTTGCAACAGAAACTATAAACTCTCTCTTTTCCAGCACTTTAGACACTGTTGCTCCGTTACGCTTAAAGAAGAATAAAGAAAATAGTCCAACACCGTGGTACAACGAGCACACCCGGGCCCTCAAGAGAGCAGCCAGAAAAATGGAGCGGAGCTGGAAAAAAACTAAGCTAGAGGTTTTTCGCCTTTCATGGAAAGACAGCTCTATTGCATTCAGAAAGGCCTTAAGATCAGCTAGATCTACTTACTTTTCTACCCTCTTAGAAGAAAACAAATACAACCCTAGGTATTTATTTGATACAGTGACTAAATTAACAAGAAATAAAGCCTCAACCCCAGATGCTTTAAATCAGCACAGCACTAATGACTTCATGGACTTCTTTACTTGCAAAATTAATAATATTAGAGAGAAAATAATAAAAATGCAACAATCTACTACAATATTCCAAAATACAGTACATTTTAGTGTCCCTGAAGAAAAATTCCAATCCTTCATTGCTATTGGGGAGGAAGAATTGTCTAAACTCGTTAAATCATCAAAATCAACAACATGTATGCTAGACCCAATACCGACTAAGCTACTGAAAGAGATGCTTCCAGAAATCATAGATCCTATTCTTAATATTATTAATTCTTCTTTGTCATTAGGATACGTACCAAAAACCTTTAAGCTGGCTGTAATTAAACCGCTTATTAAAAAACCACAACTTGATCCTACAGAATTAGTTAATTACAGGCCGATATCGAATCTACCTTTCTTGTCAAAGATTCTAGAAAAGGCAATATCTTTACAACTATGTTCCTTTCTAGAAAGAAACAGCATCTACGAGGATTTCCAGTCAGGATTTAGACCATATCATAGTACTGAGACTGCTCTAATTAGAGTTACAAATGATTTGCTATTATCATCCGATCGTGGTTGTATCTCTCTGTTAGTGTGTCACGTTTCACTGTTTTCAAGGACTCTTGTTTTGCCTTTTGTCAGTCACATGTTCAGTTTGTTCTAGATCTTTCCGTCACCCATCAGTTACCATAGTCACTAATCATCACAGGTGTTTGTCTTTAGGTTCATCACTGTTAGTATATTTAATCCTCCTTGTGCACTCTTTAGTTGTCAGTTCTCGTTTTACGTTGTGGCATGTTATTCCCTGATCTTCATTAAAGGATACCTATGTTTGTGATTTCGCCTTCTCCGTGTCTTCATCCAACATGCACCCGTGACAGAAGAACTGACCAAACAAAAATGATTAAAGCTTCGAGCTACACCGCGGAAAGAAAGCGGGCAGAGGAACGTCTTCGGCGAGTCGTCATGCAAGGAGGGCGGCCGATAGAGGACTACGTGGAGGAGTTTCTGGAGTTGGCTGAGTTGGTGAGCTGGGGAGACACCAAACTTAATCTGCATTTCTGGGCTGGGTTGGATGACGAAGCGTGTATTCAGCTAGACCCGGACGAGTGCTGGCAGCCGTTCCCGGACTTCCTCAATCTGGTCCTTTACATAAACTGCTCACCATACTACGTCGGGGAGGCTGACACGCCAGCTCTTGCGCCTCGTCAGCCAGCGCCGGAACCCGCGCCTCGTCTGCCAGCGCCGGAACCCGCGCCTCGTCTGCCAGCGCCCACGCCTGCCGCTCGTCTGCCAGCGCCTGTTCCCGCGCCTCGCCGCCCAGCGCCTGTTCCCGCGCCTCGCCGCCCAGCGCCTGTTCCCGCGCCTCGCCGCCCAGCGCCTGTTCCTGAGTCAGAGCCCGAGATCCGCCAGCCAGAGCCAGAGCCCGATCCAGAGATCCGCCAGCCAGAGCCAGAGCCCGATCCAGAGATCCGCCAGCCAGAGCCAGAGCCCGATCCAGAGATCCGTCAGCCAGAGCCAGAGCCCGATCCAGAGATCCGCCAGCCAGAGCCAGAGCCCGATCCAGAGATCCGCCAGCCAGAGCCAGAGCCCGATCCAGAGATCCGCCAGCCAGAGCCCGAGCCCGATCCAGAGATCCGCCAGCCAGAGCCCGAGCCCGATCCAGAGATCCGCCAGCCAGAGCCAGAGCTCACTTGGCCTGACCCGCCAGACCTCTCAGACCTTCAGGACCTCCCGTGGCCTGAACCGCCGGCCCTGCCCGACCCGGACCTCCCTTGGCCGGAACCGCCGGCCGACCCGGACCTCCCTTGGCCGGAACCGCCGGCCGACCCGGACCTCCCTTGGCCGGAACCGCCGGCCGACCCGGACCTGCCGTGGCCCGAACCGCCGGCCGACCCGGACCTGCCGTGGCCCGAACCGCCGGCCGACCCGGACCTGCCGTGGCCCGAACCGCCGGCCGACCCGGACCTGCCGTGGCCCGAACCGCCGGCCGACCCGGACCTGCCGTGGCCCGAACCGCCGGCCGACCTGGACCTGCCGTGGCCCGAACCGCCGGCCGACCTGGACCTGCCGTGGCCCGAACCGCCGGCCGACCTGGACCTTCCGTGGCCCGAACCACCGGCCGACCTGGACCTTCCGTGGCCCGAACCGCCGGCCGACCTTGACCTTCCGTGGCCCGAACCGCCGGCCGACCTTGACCTTCCGTGGCCCGATCTTCCAGACCTTCCGTGGTACGAACGTCCAGACCTCCTCGCTCTGCAGGCCCCGCCTGCGCTCCTCGCCCTGCCGGCCCCGCCTGCGCTCCTCGCCCTGGAGCTGCCAAAGCCTCCTCCCATTCACCATCTGGGGACTAAGCCTAAATATTTTTTGGGGGGGGGCCATAGTGCCTGCGCGAGGGCGGGTGGGACAAAGGAGGCGGAGCCTCCTGGGAAGGACTTAGTCCCAGCGCCGCCCTGGAGGGCTGTGCCATCCAGGGTACCGGATCCTCCTGCTCCGCCCTGGAGGGCTGTGCCATCCAGGGTACCGGATCCTCCTGCTCCGCCCTGGGGGGTTGCGCCACCCAGGGCCCCGGATCCTCCTGCTCCGCCATGGGGGGTTGCACCACCCAGGGCCCCGGATCCTCCTGCTCCGCCCTGGGGGGTTGCGCCACCCAGGGCCGCGGATCCTCTGAGACCACCCTGGAGACCACCCTAACTCCCTGCACCTCGGTCTCCAGGATGCCCACCCTCCCACCCCTTTTGGACTTTCGTCGGCGCAGGGTCGCGCCTTCTGCGGGGGGGGAGTAATGTCACGTTTCACTGTTTTCAAGGACTCTTGTTTTGCCTTTTGTCAGTCACATGTTCAGTTTGTTCTAGATCTTTCCGTCACCCATCAGTTACCATAGTCACTAATCATCACAGGTGTTTGTCTTTAGGTTCATCACTGTTAGTATATTTAATCCTCCTTGTGCACTCTTTAGTTGTCAGTTCTCGTTTTACGTTGTGGCATGTTATTCCCTGATCTTCATTAAAGGATACCTATGTTTGTGATTTCGCCTTCTCCGTGTCTTCATCCAACATGCACCCGTGACATAGTGTTACTGGACCTTAGTGCTGCATTTGATACTATTGACCACAAAATCCTTCTGAATAGACTTGAAAATTATGTTGGCATTAGTGGAGTTGCATTAGCCTGGTTCAAGTCATACTTATCTGAGCGTTATCAGTTTGTAGCATTAAATGAGGAGATGTCATATCGGTCACGGGTTCAATATGGAGTTCCTCAAGGTTCAGTACTAGGACCATTGCTTTTCACCCTGTACATGCTTCCTTTGGGTGCAGTTATTAGGAAGCATGGCATTAGCTTTCATTGTTACGCTGATGATACTCAGCTCTATATTTCTTCTCATCCTGATGAAACGAACAAATTCACTGAATTAACAGAATGCATAACCGATATAAAAAATTGGATGACTAATAACTTTCTACTGCTAAATTCTGAAAAAACAGAGATTCTAATTATCAGACCAAAAAGTTCGGCACATAATAATCTAGACTACTGCCTAACACTCGATGGCTGCTCTGTCAAGTCTTCGTCGTCAGTTAGAAACCTGGGTGTGCTCTTTGATACCAATCTTTCATTTGAAAGCCATGTTTCTAGCATCTGTAAAACGGCGTTCTTCCATCTTAAAAATATATCTAAATTGCGACATATGCTATCTAAGACAAATGCGGAAAAGTTAGTTCATGCGTTCATGAGTTCAAGGCTAGATTATTGTAATGCTTTACTAGGTGGTTGCTCTGCACGCTTAATAAACAAATTCCAACTGGTCCAAAATGCAGCAGCTCGAGTTCTTACTAGAACCAGGAAGTATGAGCATATTAGCCCAGTTCTGTCAAACCTGCACTGGCTTCCTATTAAACACCGAATACATTTTAAAATCTTGCTAATTACTTACAAAGCATTAAATGGTTTAGCTCCACAGTACTTGAGCGATCTCTTAACACATTATAGTCCTTCACGTCTATTGCGATCCCAAAATACTGACCAGCTTATAATACCTAGAATATCAAAGTCAACTGCTGGCAAGCGATCCTTTTCCTATTTAGCTCCTAAACTCTGGAACAGTCTTCCTATTACAGTTCGGGAAGCAGACACACTCTGTCAGTTTAAATGTAGACTAAAAACACATCTTTTCAACCTGGTATACACATAACACATTATACATACATTTTTAATCCAAATCATGTAAAATGATTGTTAGGCTGCATAATTTAGATAAGCCGGAACCGGGAACATTCCCATAACACCTGATGTACTCGATACATCAGAAGAAGAATGGCATCTACGCTGATATTGGTCTCTGTTTATTCCGAGGTTACCGTGGTCAGCTGGATCCGGGCCGTATCCAGATCAGATGAAGGACCTGGACACGAGCACAGCACTGCCCTGGGGTGTCTGCGGAGACCGTGACTCTACTGGACCCTCCCCTGTGACGATCATGAACCCATCTCTAACCGGACCAAATTGGACTTCATATTGGACTTGAATTGTTGTATAATAATCATGCACGGTTTGGCTGTTGGCCAGAGGAGAACTGGTCCCCCAACTGAGCCTGGTTTCTCCCAAGGTTTTTTCTCCATTCTATTCTTCATTCGTTACGTCACCTGCCGGAGTTTTGGTTCCTTGCCGCTGTCGCCTATGGCTTGCTCAGTTGGGGAAACTTAACACTTAAAATGCATCAATTGTATTGATTCACCTGCTCTTTTGGGGCTTCTGTTCAGCCAAACAAACTTTGTTTATATTGTTTTTCCTGTAAAGCTGCTTTGAAACAATCTACATTGTAAAAAGCGCTATATAAATAAAGGTGACTTGACTTGACTTGAATGAAATGTTTTGGGAGAGTAACTACATTTTGCAGACATGCAATCAAGTTCTGAAGTTCCAGCAAACAGTTGTGACATTTTCTCTCACAGTTTAGAGAATGTTTCAAAAAATATGCAAAAGCAATTGAGATAAACTGTAATTACATCATATGCTAATTTCTCAATGTATTGATTTATGTTGCATTATTTTATGAATATCATATTTAATTAATATATGCTAAGTATTAAATTATTCATGTTTACTCAAATATATTATGAAAGTGTTAATATGTATGACAAACAAACAAACAGACAGATAGATAGATGAATAGATGGATAGATGGATGGATGGATGGATGGATAGATGGATAGATGGATGAATGGATGGATGGATGGATGGATAGATAGATAGATGGATAGATGGATGGAAGGATGAATGGATGGATTTTTCTTTTCCTGTTCTGATGTTTTATTTATTTTCTTTTGAGTAGTTGTAAATTGTAAAAGCTCATACAGTGGCATGTACCAGTTTGTCCATGTCATATAATATTTTACACAAAATACTAATTGGTCTCGATGTGACAACATTATATAAATCTGTTTTGGAAAATGGCTGCAAGCTCTGCATGTGTAGATCTGTATGCAGAGCTCAAGCCTCTTTTAACATTATATGGTTATTCTCTCTTGTAAATGAAAGTGACACATGGTTTTCTTTTCTTCATCATGTCTCCATGATCATTTGTCTTCAGGCCCAAGAAGTCACAAAAAGTGCAAGACATTCCTCAGAGCTATATGCACAGAAGTTCTTGCTCTAATTAAATTACAGCATATACTCGCTGATATTCAGATCATAGGCGCGCTGGCAAATGTAACTGACATTTGCACTCCACTAGAGGTCTGTTGCTATGTCAGGTTTCACCAGAGAGCAGATGGCCGCAGATGGTTTGTGGAAGCTCTCTCTTGTGACCTCGAATTTCCTCTCGATCTGCTCGGCTCCTGGGTGGAATCGTAAACCGCATTAAGCAAATATGAGTGTTTCTGTGTTGAAGGAAATTGTTGAAATAAAGAATCCCTTCGTAAAATGAATCTGGATGTTGTTGTCTTACAGCTTAAATATGGCTGACGGTTTCAAACGCACAGATGTATCCATAAATTTGTAAAACAGCTACATCAAACTCATATCTTTGTAATACTTCATACCTGCCGCCCTCTCTTTATTTCTTGGCACAGTTTTCCCCAAACATCCACACATCTGTGCACACAAATTGCTTCTGTTACTGCCATTATTACAAGTAGCCGGCTACATTGAAGCAGGATATGAAGTGGAACCAAAAATTTACGACCATGTGACATTCTCAAAGTGAACGCTTTGGGGAATTTGTAAGAGTGTACAGAGGCAATAGACTATTTATTGTAGAAGTCATTAAACATACTCCAAACTATGGGTTTGCCTCATAAAAAGGACATTTATGAAAACCACTTTGTATTTCCCAGTCGGATAATTACTAAGTATTATTAACCGGAGTCATAAGTTGACACTAGGTTGTCTGGAGGGCTTCAAAAGAAACATAAAAAGGCGCACATCCTGCTGGTGTGTCATTAGAGGTTTGTTTTAAATTGCCTTCACTGTTCATATTTAGCCCTCTGTTGCCTCTGGGAATCAAACGCAAGCGCAAAGTACATGTATGGTGGCAATTAAAAGGTTAAAAATGAAGGAATGGTTTTGAATAAATGATAAAAAAGCACATTCTTGATCATGCGGCAAACGAAATAAACGAAATGTTTAACTTTCAATCGGTTGCCAAAAAATAGCAGCTCATTTGCATTTAAAGAGACACACGCAAAAAACAGATTTTTTTTTTCTCTGCCCCGCATTTTCAACATGGAATATAAAGAGTATTTTATAGAGCTGAAACTTCACACATTCTGGGGACACCTGAGACTAATCGAAAAAAGGGGCATAATAGGTCTCATTTAAATTAAACTCATTACAAAGGAAATAACATGTTCTCCTTTGAATCCCATAATGCAACAATGAGAATATCAGGGATGTGCAGAGATTTTCTCAGGGCTCAAATGTAAAAAAGGGCATCTATCACTGCAGAGCAATTCTAGAATGTAAATTGCTAATAATAAGATAGATGATCTTATTATCACCCTGGTAGACATTGCAAACAGACTGTTTTAATGAGTTACGAGCCTACTGAAATAGACGTATTCTTCATCAAAGTCTGCATCTGGTGCTTTCTTTTCAACCTATTGTCCCATATCACATTCATCCTCTTCTCTCTCTCCCTCCTCAACAGACATCTCTACTAAATTTCATTTTATATGGATAAATTGATATTTTAATGAATACATCAAATTTACTTTCTCTTATTAAGTATTATCCTATCTTGTTATGTTATACAGTGGAGTTCACTTACCTCGACCTCTGTTAACTCGCCAACTCTATTATGTCGACGTTTTTGAAGCGGAACTGCAAACTCCCTATTTCTCTAAGCATTTTCTCAATGGTTACATCGATTCTTTTATGTCGCCGAACACTAGTATCTCGAGCACAAAAGAGGTACAAATTTGCCACTTCACATGGTTATCTCGTGACTCGATCGTACCTAGTTCAAGGCGCATGCGCTGAGTTCGCGTTCGAATCTCCGGTGACGCTTCACTCACAGTGCCGCACAACCACAGAAGAACTCGCTGACAGTGTTGCTAACTTAGCGCCTTTGTCGCTATATTTAGCGAGTATTCAGACCACATTTTCAAAAAAGCGACTAGCGACAAATCTAACGACTTTATCTGGAGTTATTGGAGGCTTTTGGAGACTCTCTGAAGTGAAAGCACATATCGTTCTTACTCTTCTCAACGAGCAGCAAGTGCTGCAGTAGCGCATCCCAAAGCACTCACAGCTGTGTGCACATAAACCTGCCTTCTCTGATTTGATTGGTTTTCTCAAATATTTTGACATTGACGAGCGGTTACTGACCAATGAGGATGAGGCTTTGATAAAACACACACACACCTGCTTCTGTTCTGACGTGTGCTCTGCTCAGCACCGCTGCAGATTGAAGAACATGGTTATTAAAAGACGGGACGAAGCCGAATTAGTTGAGAAAGCACATTAGACAGGCAGAACACAAGAAAGTATAAAATCTAGTACAGCATGATGACCTTACGAATATGTTATGAGCGAATGTGTTTACACTGTGTTTACGCTGTGAGCGATCATTGTGTTTGCAATGTTGGAGAATATAATTAAAGGTTTGTATGGAGAATTGAAGGTGTTTTTATTGTATTCTGGTAAATCTCTGCTGTTAGTTGGAGCACATATGCCTTTTGTTGTTAGCAAACATATACAGTGTATGTACATTTTTATAGCATGCCGATCGCTTCATCAAATTAATCGCCATATTGGTTGTTGGTTATCTTCTAAACGGTTATCTCGACGCCTTTTTTCAACCCCCGAGGCCGTCGACGTAACTGAACTCCACTGTATATTCATACACATAAAATGACCCTGAATATAACTTTCCAGAATTTTGTTTTCGAGGTTCACTTTATACAAGAAAATTGAACATTGTCTTAAACATTGAAAAATATACATGAAATGATCAATTAAAGAAAATGTGTCTGATGTGTGGAAATATTACATATATACACACACACACACACTACAGTCTAAGAAAATACATACATGAGCATATTTTGTTTTAGTTATTTGACTTATTTGTTTGTTTATAGAACCATATACATGTCTTGAATTGTATATTTATTTTTTGACCAGAATAAAAAGTTGCAACCACATTTCAATGGTAACACTAGTTCTTAACTTTTAAGACTAGAGTGTAAAAAAAGTTTTTAATATTCTATGGAACATTTAAAAAGATGTCCTTAATTTCTCTCTGTGAAACTGTCTATGGAATATGAATGTGTCTGTGTTGCCGATAACAGCCTCACGGTGGAGCGACGCGGTGACGATCTAAATCGACCAATTACATCCATTCATCCCTCGTTCATCACTCTGTTTGTCTGTCGAATGTTTGCTGACGGATCAGAGCCATGGATCCATTCCAGCGCTTTTCCACATGATTAGATGGAACTAATTATTCTCACATCTCACGCTCAGTCTGGAATAAACTAATTACCCGTCTCTTAATGAAGGGAGAAAGGATTCCTGCAAGAATTCCTGCAAACGCCTTTCTGAGCAGCTCTCATCTACAAATATTTAGTTGGAAGTTAATTGGATGTCCAGAACATTGAAAAACCCTCACAATAATAGAAAACAAAACAAAAACATTTACGTAAAAAAAGTGAGTGAGACATTAGTTTTACCGTAGGGAGTAGCACATTGCTGTTAATTGCTCGCTTGATTAATAGATCTGATTAAATGAGAGCAGTGATTAACGTATGTGACCAGAAGAGAGGAAGCTGATGTAATTATAACACAAATCATTAATGTAAATATGAAAACAGGATTATGTTGGTTACCTAATGGGCAGGGATGGACCTGCCCACAACAGGTCACATTTTATGTGTATAACAAAGCCTGCAATCTAGAACCCATCATCAGTCTCTATATATTTTTCACTTTCATTAAGAAATAGACAGTTTTACATTTGTACGGTAAAGCCAATAAAAAATGTGAACAAATACACACACACACACACACACACACACACACACACACACATATATATATATATATATATATATATATATATATATATATATATATATATCAGTTTACATTTCTTTTGCCATAAATTGTAATAATCCAATGAGATATTTTTGTGACAATCTCACCTCCCACCTCGAGTCTTGCATGAAGAAACATAGGCAGACTTAACCCAGAATTACTGCAGCAACATATCCAAAGCGGTAGAACACACTTCCTTGTGTTCCTGGACAAAAGCTGCTTTAAACACCCCAAATTTAATTTTGTGAATAGAAGTTAACTGATAAATGTAATCTATTTATGACATTAGCTATGAAAGCATTCTCACTTTACAGCATTTTTACATAAAGTGCCTTCAACTGTTCACAGTACTGTAGATTCCTTCAAGCATTCTTCAGACGTTGCCGCAGTTCTTCTGGATTGAGTCTGTCTGTTTTTTCTGATTACTCTTTGTACCATTCTCCTCGTTTGTGCTAAGAAATAAGTCTCCTGACAGTTCTCTCACAAGTGCTTCCATTGTTTTCAGCATTAAGGCTGAGAATGATTCATTGGGCTATATAACACTTTTAATTGTCAAGAAATTATTCTCTTTAAATGTTTTCCCTCCCAACATACTTGATCAAAAATGGCCTTCAACTTAAACAGGATTTTTTTCTCTTTTTTCTTTTATTTAGGAACTTTCAGGAGCATATAGTCATTTTAGCAACACAATTTTGTATCACTTTGATAAGAAAATCTTATTTTCCTGAATTATTTTGACATGAATTATCCGTCAATCTCCTGAACTCCAAACTGACTGTCAGAAGGGGAAAGAAAGGTGATTTAAGCAATTCTGAGTGTGGCATGGTTGTTGGTGCCAGACGGGCCGGTCTGAGTAACATGGATCCATCATGCCTTGTTACCACTTTGCAGGCTGGTGGTGGTGGTCTAATGGTGTGGGGGATGTTTTCTTGACACACTTTAGGCCCTTTGGTGCCAATTGGGCATCGTTTAAATGCCATGGCCTGCCTGAGCATTGTTTCTGACCATGTCCATCCCTTTATGACCACCATGTACCCTTCCTCTGATGCTACTTCCAGCAGGATAATGCACCATGACACAAAGCTTGAATCATTTCAAATTGGTTTCTTGAACATCTTGTACACTGTACTAAAATGGTCCCACAGTCACCAGATCTCAACCCAATAGAGCATCTTTGGGATGTGGTGGAACAGGAGCTTCGTGTCCTGGATGTGCATCCCACAAATCTCAATCAACTGGAAGATGCTCCTATCAATATGGCCAACATTTCTAAAGAATGCTTTCAGCACCTTGTTGAATCAATGCCATGTTGAATTAAGGCAGTTCTGAAGGCAAAAGAGGGTCAAACACAGTATTAGTATGGTGTTCCTAATAATCCTTTAGGTGAGTGTAAATGTACTGTATAAATACAAATTGTCCATATACATTTTTTTATATACTCTTGATTTTATATATATATATATATACCAATCACGGGTACTCCCTGTGACCATTTGATGGCTAAATGAGTCATCCAAGACCTGAGGATGTTCTATCAGGCTGACAAGGGCATGCTGGTGATTAGGACACAGGTTGTAGGGGCCAAATTTAACTAATTGTGCCTAGACATTTGTGTGCTCCTTTAATCCCCACAAATACATAACCATGAGCCACAGACCCAAGTTTTGTTCTCATTAATGTGAACAATTTGGTCCCTGGAGCATTTTTATACCACCTTTAGCAAATACAAACAGACATTTTCCATGAGAGGTATCCGGGGACAACTGTTTTCCACTTTCCATTTTTTTTTTTTTTTACACAGCAATTCTGCATAAAGTTGCGTTCAGGGCACAATGGGAGATGAAAGGGAGGATGCAGTGCAGAAGTTCACAGACAGGACTAATGCAGAGCAAGAGAGACAGAAACTCGAGGGAAGTGTTCGGAAAACAATAACATGCAATGTACGCAGGACTACAAAGGGCACACAGCGAATTTTAATCAAAACAAAAACGCGCTGATAATTGCTGCCGAGTGAATTGTGCGGCTCTGTTTGAATGCGCCTGCTGTCTTTGCAGAGATGGTTTTGCTCTCTGCCGCTGCTCGACATTGTTAATGAAATGCAAAGATGTGAATGCACAAATGTGTCAATCCTTTGCTAGTCAATAAACCTTTGAGCTAAACAACAACCCTGGGAATAGCGATTAAGCAAGAAATTGTCTAAAACATCTTTTCTTTAAAGAAATGAAAAATCTGTCATCATTTACTCATCCTCATGGCGTTCCAACCCTGAATAACGTTCTTTCTTCTGTGGAACACAAAAGTATTATTCTAAAGAATATTCATGAATTAAATATTAACAAAAGTATTCAAACTAAAGAGAAATAGGCTCTGCCAACAACTAATAATGGTGGCAGAATCATTTTGTTATTATGGGTTGGCAGTATACCAGAAAAAAATTCCAGTTGTATTGTGGGTCAACGTTCCAAGAGCAAACTGTGAACTGCCCTTCTGCTCCTTAAACAAGTTTATTTTGCCCTTCTGCACAAAAAACAAGTGATTTGTGCATTTTTATGCGTTTTGGCCATTGTGTTCGGACAATGTGGTTTTTGAAAACTATTCCATTATCATCTACAAAAATGTGAATTTGTGAAAACAGTGATGTCATAGAACTTATGTAGCCCCGCCCCTTTTTAACGCTGCGCTCACTGTGTTTTGTTTCCGGTTTGTATTTCCACAGCATGAAGGTAAGATCTTATGGATTGATGAATGAAACGCTCATTTTAAAATCTGCCCGGTCAACTGACATTTTTAACTCCACAATATGTACCATATTTTCCCACATATAACCCGCAGGTTAAACCAGATTTTACAAACCCCGCAAGGGGGTGCGAGTTATATAAGGGTGCGGACTATATTAGAATTTTTTTACATGTAATAATATTTCAATATATTTGTAATGTCCCTAAGGACGTAAGTTTTTTTTTTTTTTTGCGGTATTTCCTTTCTGTTTTTCTTTCTTGCGAGGGTTGTTGGGTTGTACAAGGGTTGTGCTTGTACTATCACTCTGACAGCTGGCGCTGATTGGCTGTCTGACCTGTCAATCATGCAAGAAGACGTGATTGGCTGTGCTGCCAGGAGGGCGGGCTCTTCTCATCTCATCCGATGATAAACACCTGTAGAATCGCTTCTTAAGGGACGTGCTGCTGCACAGCGGGAGACACTGCTTTTTCTTTTTCTTCTGATTCTGACTTGTGTTTGTTTTCTTATTGTTTGAATTTCGCGCACAAGCACTGTGTACCGAGTCTGAACAGTTATGGATAATTGACGTTATGCGAGCAGCATTCGAAATTCGAAATGTGAACTTACACAAAAAAGTTCATCAATCTATGAGTGCGGGTTATATAAAAGGTGCGGGTTATACGGACACATTTTTACACCACACCCCAAGACCCGCGGTCTATATGAGGGTGCGGGTTATATGCAGGAAAATACGGTAAATGCACTTCACCAGGTAAGACAGCGATCCCATAGAAATATACAGAGATCACGCAAAAAACACGCATTAAGAAAAGGCTTCAAATACAGGCCCAAAAACCACGTCCAGATATAATGGCAGTGCATTTTTCTTCTTCTCTGCATTACACTTGCACTCTAGTTTATTCCCCTAATTTGCTATTGTGACATTGTTGTATGACAAATTGCTGCTTCTTCATAATCTGTCGGTCGCTTTGAATAAAAGCATCTGCTAAATGATTAAACACAAATGTGATTAAATGCTATTTTCTTTGCCTACTGATAAATTGTTGGTAAACACTGATACATGTATAATTCTGAAATAAACTACTGCTAAATTAAATATCAAAACTATTGACAAAAAAGCACAGAAATGTCTTTTTGACGTCGATCCAAACAGATGTTCTTTCTCTCCTCTTAAAAGTTTCATTTACATTCATTAAAGACAGTCAGGCACAAGTAAAACGGGCAGAGCTCATCTCGTAGGTATTTGTCTTTGAGCAAAGCACTGGAAAACAGCACTGCAGCGCTCACTGATGAACACAATGAGGCAGCCAGCAAAACTTATTCACACTGCAACTGCACAACGTCCAGCTGCTTTGGATCTGCTAGGAAAGAACATTTCATAAGTCTTTTCTCGATTCTAATTCTGTCTAACTCAAAACAACTGGTGGATCCTTTCAAACACTAATTAGTGAATAAATAAATTTCAAAGACATATAAATAATGTATGGTATTCCAAAGTATGTCATTTACAATACAAGACAGTGTTATTAATATTATTGCTTAAAATGTAACATTTCATTCTGACACAAGACACCTTTGTAAAAGAAAGTAAGGAGACAACAGAGAAAAGACAATGATATTTTATTTGTAACCTTATCTTGTGTATGAACTACAAACTCTGATTTCTATAATCGAACTCCATCTTTTTTTTTTTAAAGGTCATGAAATAATGTTTACATGAAAATCAATCCAGTCGTCTTTTACAGCATATCGCGCCCTCTTTTTTTTCTTTTTTTTGTCTTTTAGAACAGGTTGGCACATGTAAAATTAAAATTTAAAAAGTTTTTGTTTTGTTTTTTTGTTTTATTTTCAAAATGTATTTTTATTTTATTTTATAGAAATCTACCACTAGTACAGCATTCCCTCTCAGAGACGAAAAGAAAGAAATTACGTGGAACGGAATGAAAAGTATCTCGTTCCCTCCTTAACTGAAACCCAGAACACAGATCTGTTTACACGATGGGACAGAACAAACATACAAAAAAAAAAACCTCTTCCCAAAGATTGACAATTTAAGACAATGATCCAAATCCTCAAAATAAACAAATAAAATGCAACCGAAAGCAACACTCAACTCGATGACTTGGTTGACTTTTGTGCTAAACTCCACTGACAATAAAGATCTTCTTTCGCTGTTAATGAACTATTGTTCGGATTGACGTCAATTTCATTGACAACACAAAATAAAACCTTTAAAGAAAGAAAGGATTTAAAATTCGAAAGAGCAGCATTTTCACATGAAGAACAGTCTTTTTTTGCACGCTTGGATATCTTGATTAGAAAATGTGCCAGATGGCCTTTGCTTCTAGTGGGCAGGAGGTACCCTCAAAAAGTTTTTTGTAATGAACTGAAATAGCAAAGCTGACAAGCATAATTGCATTAGATCTTTAGAAAACAGAGTGCATCTGGTATGAGAACAAAATATGATACTGCAAGGTTCACCAAATGCCACATGGTATCAGTCTGAGACCAGAAAAGCGAGAGAAAAACCTTCCCGTCATTCCCCTGTGTGTTTTGCATTAATTATGAATGGCCAAAACGAAGCGCTACGAATCTGAATAAAATGTCACAGGTTTATTAGTTTACTTCAAATTACCTATAGCCCTGTAGATTGCTTTATAGATTAAATGATGCACGTCAAATGAGTCCACTTTGGCTCTTTCAGCCAACCTCGCTCTCCCATTTGACTCTGAATACATTTACAGTGTCAAACCAATGTCTCTCAGCGACTCCCTGCCCCCACCCAACCTGTCCAAGGTCATTGGTTTCTATAGTGACTGTCTCAGGCTATTCTGATTTCATAAATTAATTCATAATCTCAAGTCACCCCCCCCCCCCCCCCCCCCCCCCCCCCCCCCCCTGCAGCCGGAGGCTAGAGCACGTGTAAAGCCGAAGATGGTTGCATCAATCTCGGTCTGTGCTGAAAATAAATAAAGGTGATTCAATATGACTTACAATTTTAAAAATAACTCCATAACTGCCTATAAAGCTCAGAATGATGGAAGATAGAATATGGAGAAAAAACAAGCTGGTGAGAGGGGGAAAAGAGATAATCAGTTTACAGAATCTATGAAGACTCACCTGTGGCATCTTTGGAGGTCTTAGATCTGGGCAGCAGTGACTTTATCCACTTATTTGGGGTTATATGTCTGGCTCTTAGACCATCCTAGAGATTCATTCAACTGTATTCATGGTTGAGAATGGTTAAGTCAACCTTTGAAAACAGGCCTACAGTCTTCTGCCGCCTGCCCATATAGCATTTGGCATAGAATGAGTGTGCCGCATCTGTCAATGGGTATTGTGAAACTTTAGTAGGGTAACAAGGTTGAACTGCCACAGGAACTCAATGTTGTTTGCTATGATAAAGAAGATGCAGAAAACAGTTTAAAAACATAAAGCTTATTTTAAGCAAAAGATGCCTCAAAATGCATTTAAGAGCAAGTGGGCTGACCCCAAATGCTAACTTAATCCATAAATCTTCTGGTCTAAGCACAGAAAGGATTCGAAATTGCCCTGCATGCATCAAATAGACATGTGTTCATGACATTTGGCCCGGTTTTAAATGGGGACATGTTTCCAGGGCTCTTTGTTCTACATTTTAGGGTAGAAAAGCCAGGTATACATCTGCATATAATTTGTAGCAGCCATCCCTGCTGAAAAATTAGCTGGTTTAAGCTCATCTCCCAACCTGTCCAATTGAAAAAGTGCTCAAAACTCCTCTAAAACCAGCCAACAGATGGGCCAGACCAAGCTGGGAGACCAACTACGACCAATATACCAGCTTAATCTGGACTAGAAAGCCTATTTTTCAGCAAGGATAACTGAATAGTGTGATATTCTCAAATATCCATAGTTGAGGGAAGTCAAGAAATTGATAATTTAGAAATAACGTGATCAATTTAAACAATTATGGTGTGGGAAGATTTCTAATATGACAAAGTATAAAATAATATTTTAAAAGTATTGAAACTAAATGTGAATCTTGAGGTTTCAGACAGATGGAAAGCTTCAGATTTTCAGACTTTGAATTGGGTCCTCACATACAGAACAGATTTAAACAGAATTTAAAAGCAAATTAGTAAACCAACAACTCTTAAAATAACATTAAAAAACATGGAGAAATAAATGCTGGAAAAATAATTGCTGATTACATCTTTTCTTGATTAAACCACGATAGTTATTTTCCTTAAATAAATAAGTTCTGTTATGTAAAGACACTTTTGAAACGGTTGACGTACACTCAACTCAATGTCCATTTCTACCTGTCAACATCCTTCTTATACGTCTTGCATCAGTCCACTGTCTTTGTTTCGACAATCTTCAAAATCGATATGTCACATACTGTTCCTTAAGAGTTTTAGAGGTCTTTTTTTTCCTTTGTTTAATCTCCATTATGAAAAGCAGTTCAGATCTGGGTTTCTTGTACATTGTCTTTTGAGCTGGCCCGAATTAGCAAAGGTTCGTGGGCGGAGGTGTGTATAGAATTGATGGTGGAGGTGTGGTTGTACACAGCCTTGTAAGCAGAGTAATTCAGGTGATTCAGGTGCTCATGCTCCAGTGGGGGAAGGTTGAGGTGGCCCTCCATGTTAGGTCCGCCCGTCACGCAATCCTCGTCCACGTTGATAATCTCAACGGTTCGTGTCGGTGCGTGGTGGTTCTGCTGGTGATGCTGTTTGCGCATTTTATAAAAGATGATCAGCATGACGGCCGCCATCAGGGTGATAGCCACAAAGCAACCGATGATGATCTTCGTGGTCTTCATGACCTCATCCAAGGTGTTGAGGGAGCCGTCGATTAGGGCCGTGACAGGGATGGTGTATGTCTTGTCGGTGGCCTTGGTGGACAGTGGCGTCCGTGCTGTGGTGGTGGTGGTGGTTGTGGTGGTGAAGGAAGGTGGTAAGGTCTCCCAAATTCCAGAAGACGGAGTGGGGCCACCTTTCTGCTGTACCGTCGGGTGGCCCTCATCATGTGACGCTTCTGTGGTCTCGACCGTAACTGTGGTGAAGTAACTGAAGCTGCTGTTCTCTGTCGAAGACACATTGAGTGTGGCCGAGGCTGTTGTGTTGCCTGCGGAGTTGCTCACCATGCAGGTGTATGTTCCAGTGTCCTGCATCGTGACATTGGTAAAGTTTAGCGTCCCATCGTTGAGCACGGAAATGCGTATTTTGTATGCCCCGTGAGTCATGATGGACCCATTGGGTGTGATCCAGCTGACCGAGGTCAAAGAATTCGCTCGACATTTCAATTCTGCTGCCATTCCCTCTGTCACGTTCAGGTCCGCCGGTGGCTCTACGATCACCGGTGCATAACAATGGAAATAGTTCTGGTCAAGTTCACCGATGTAGCGCCCTTTGTGGCTTGTAGGTGACGCACAGCGGGCACAGCAACTGGTATTGGCTGGCACCATTTCCTTTAGCCACCAACTGAGCCAGAGGATGTCACAGTTGCAGTTCCAGGGGTTGTGGTGCAAATGTACCCTCTCCAAGTGGTGTAGTGGGGTGAAGAGGTCATGAGGAAGGAGGGTAAGGTTATTGTGGGCCAAATTGAGCTCCACAAGGGACTGAAGATCATCAAAGGCATTTCTCTCGATCGTCTGGATCTGTGCATGCATCATCCACAGTTTCTGTAAGTGGACAAGGCCTTTGAAAGAGCCTGGCCTAATTATAGAGAGCTGGTTTCCTGACATCTCTAACTCGTCCAAACGCACAAGAGGAATGAGGTTGGGGATCTCTTTCAAGTTGCACATGCCCAGGTTCAGGTACCGCAGGTTGCTGAGGCCTTCGAAGGCACCTTCTGAAATATAAGAGAGCCTTTTCAGCTCGCCCAAGTCTAGCCTTCGCAGCGATGGTACACGATTGAAGGCATAAGAGGGTATACTCTCAATAGGGTTATTCCTTAACCAAAGCTCCTTAAGTTTGGACAAGTACTCGAAAGCCCCATTGGGGATTGTGGTTAAACGATTATCGAAGAGCTCCAGAGTGTTGAGGTTGGCCAGCCCATTAAAAGCTCCGATTTCGATGTTGCGTATATGGTTTTTGCTGAGCTGCAGGATCTCCAGGTGCCTCAGATGCTTGAAGCTGTCAACTTTTATCACCTGGATGAGGTTCTCCTGAAGGTTCAGGTACCTTGTGTTGGTGGAAATACCATCAGGTACATCTCGAAGGCCACGTCGCGTACAAATGACCTTGCTGAACTGGTTGCTACAAGAGCAGACGGAGGGGCAGGTCTGCGCTCGCACCAGGCCGGCCACCACCAGAAGCTGCAGGGCCAGGGACAGCACGAACAATGGGTCGGACAGTGCCCGGTTCCACCTAGGACCTCTCATCGTCTGCTGCATCAGGGAGGAGGTCATCTTGTTTATCATTCATAATTCGCTGACAGGTTCTCCACTCTTTGGGAAGGGTTTTATTAGGCCGAACTGAAAAAAGAGGGAGAGTAAAAATATTAGTCACATTAGCACAGGCAAACATACATAAGAACAGCTTGTCTCTATACTCTAGCAATGAAAACAATCTCTATTGTACACTAAGTCCCTTTAGCCCAGTGGAAGTACATCACAGAAAAAAAACATTTTTCACACACACATGCACCGTAGGTGACCTTGGAAGAGTGTTTCATATCCATTTCCTTTTTTTTGAGTGCGTGTGGTGTCTGTGAGCTCATGTCTTTACACGCACACCTCTCTCAATCTAAGTCACATAAAGCTGCACCACAATATTGGGTCTGCTTTCTCCGTTTCCTCCTCTCCTCAGCCAGGCTGATATGAGCTGCCTTGTCTGTCTGTGTCACTTTATTTATTCTTGCAGAGGAGGCATAAATAAAAGCATGGCTTCCCACCTACCGATCCTTCAATCAACCCTACGTATCTAAAGCGTTTGGCTCTCAGATATTTAAAGTCATGTGCGTGACCTGACTAAAAATGACACCTGGGACAGGACGTGTGTGGACCGATGCATGTTGCACCCTCCTGCTCTGTCAACTGAGTATGTGACTCACTTTAATGTCTATTCTGAAAGGAATCGGTCAGGTCAATTAGTTCACTAGTAATAAACCAGTCGACTACTCAATTGAGTCTAGATTTAGAGAGGTTAGCTTTAGCATTTTTAGCAAGGTTGTATATTCTTTCAGTTCCTGCACTCCCTGATAACCAAAGCCATGATCTTAGCATAGCATGCTAGTTTAAAAACACAATTTCTCCCAGAAGGTTTCAGCATGCTGTAATGCAAGTCTCATCTAGTTAACATGATCGTAAAGACAACTAATTATATATTGCTTCTTCACAACCAATCAGTAATTCAAGACAATCCACCGGATCGATTCTAAAAGTTTGCTAATAGTAATAAATTACAAATAAGCGATTTGAATGCAGAGGAAAGCACTATAAAAATGTAATAAATTGTTATTATTATTACTATTGTAGTACACTATCTCTTCAGACACTTTTGACCACTTGAAAAGGGGCTCACAGTCAGTTTGAACAGTTTCTTCCCTGTGGGCATTACAACACCATGTAGAAAGCATTGTAAACCACTTTTCACTGTCTCGCTTGCCTTTCCTCTTCCTCTCGGGCAGGGTGCTGGTCTTAACCTAATAATGACTACCATAACAATCAATTCTTTCATCGCAAATCTACTTGAACCGTTGCCCTGAAGTCTTCTAGACTGCTGGTAAGGATCACACATGAAACTCAACCATGTATAACTGAACGATTTAAAGGGGAATGACTTACAGTAGTTAAACGATAAGCCCATTTTTACTTAATTTAATCATATTTCATGCAGAGATAATTGCAACATATATATCTTGTGTGTAGATGATCAATTACAACAAATGTTAAAGCTTTAACTTCACAATTCTTAAAAAAAAAAATCCTTGCTGAATTCAAGTGCGGGGTCTGGTTTATCTTCCCTGATTTGATTTTACACTAATAAAATTGCATAACACAATCTAGGTTGCTCAGAAAGAGAGAGAGGGAGAGAGAGAGAGAGAGATAGAGAGAGAGAGAGAGAGAGAGAGAGAGAGAGAGAGCAAAAAAGAGCTCCACAGAAATCCTGCTGCTTCTCAAACAATGAGCCTGGCAAAATTGGATTTTGTGTGGGACGGGAATTAGATGAAAAAAAATGATAAACAAAAAATAAGATTATGAAATGAATACATTTTTAAACTTCTGTCCCAGTAAGAGATGATGAAGCAGGCCGCAAACGCTTCAGCCTTGAAAGGTGTAAGGTGTAACAAAGAATGAATGAATGCATTTATTCAAATAATATGAAAGTGAACGCCATTTCTGCTGACAACAATGTGGCTGTCTGCTTCTTGGCACAGTGCAGGCTCGAAAACCTTCTGTACTTTCCGTCACACACCAGGGTGAGGTAAAAACAATTATGGCAATCATACAGTCCTGCACAAAAGAATCAAATGTCATGAGACATATTGTGTTAATATGTTGTTCACCTTTGAGAAGAGGAGAAGGAGGAAGATTAGAAGCAGAGGAGGAGTTGGAAAGCGAAGAGTAGGGGAATAAGGAAGGAGTGAGTACGATATGGAAGAAGAAGAAAATAAATATGATGAGGAAAGTGAATTGAAGATGAAAGAGTGGGGAAAAGGGAAAGGTGAAATGAAAGTAGAAAGGAAGAGGGAAAAGGATAGACGAAAAGGAATTAGACGGACAGCAGGAAGTGTAGTAGAAGAGGGAAAGAAAAAATTAAGGAAGAAAAATTATGGGATGCAGGAGGGAAGGGGATGAAAACGACGAGAATATAAAAGTGAAGAGGAATACGAGGAAAATTGAAGAATTGAAAAAAAGGGGCAAGTGGGCAGAAGGAGGGAGACAGACGGATGGAAAGGAAGAGGAAGTAGAAGGGAAGAGAGTGAAAGAGGAAATAAGTGCACAGGAAGGAGAAGGCAAGGAGAAGAGAATAGGTGGAGGAAGTAGGAGGGAAAACAGAAAAAGAGAATAAAATGTACATGAGAACATGTTGAAAGAATAGAAATGGAAAAAAGACGGGAAGAGGAAGGAGAGGGGGAAAAGAAGTACAAGAGAATAGAAGAGGAGGATATCTTTAACAAAACAAAGAAAGAAAACATCCGCGTAACACACTCAAGCCACGGATGCGGGTAAACCTGAGCCGTGAGTAATGCTGTCATTTAACACACACGTCAGATCAAAACTGCTCTATTCAAAAACCCAAGGTATTGAGAAAGTATTCAAGATTTCCTATAGATTTTTCAATGGCAGTCAGAGAGAGGCCCTGAGCCAGGCTTCATTTATCTGCAAGTCTGCTATTACACAATTCATAGGTATTCTGGATGGCATCAATAAACTATGATAGTTCAGCTGTTGCTTTACAAGACTGGGAATTGCTTCGTGTAAATGAAAGCGAGAGTGGAAGTTCTCCACAGGGTCATCCATCTACAGCCGGAAGAACAGCTGACGGACTACAGAATCACTGGGTTACCTGCGACCTTCAGATGTTACGACAAGGAGCGCACAACAGCACACAGCAGGGATAGTGAAGTCATCCCAAAACAAGCAAGAATGCTGTCATTAATATTGAGTTACATTTTGGACAAATTTCTTTGTCTATTTTTGCTTTGCCAAGAAAAATATTTCCAAACAAAGACATAACAGAATAAATCAATGACAATAATTGTGTTTCTAAATTGGATGAGGGACCATTTCGATGAATCATATAAAGAGTAATTTGCTCTTTCTCAACGATCCAATGTTTTAATTAAATCAATTGAGAATGATTCAGTGAGTCACGTGTTTCATTCGTGAATGAATCAGTGTTGTATTTGAAATGGATGAATAAATGCTTCAGTGACAGGAATTTGCTTCACTCCTGAATAAATCAATGTTCAACTTGGTTGAAAATGACTCTATCCATAACTCAGAGAGTATATTAACTCGCTAGTATATTCCACAATGAATTAGTCATTTTGAATGAATCGAATGAGTGAATATTTTAGTGACTCACTTATTTAGGGTTGTTTGGGTAATTTCTGAATGAATCAGTGACTCACTCGTAAGGATGACTGTTTAACTCCTGAATGAATCCGTGTTTTTAGCTAATTGGATGATTTAATGCTTCGCTCACTCATAGTGAGTAATTGGGTGCAACTGTTTTAATTTCTTTATACGTTTATGAATCGGTTGAATGTTTTGAAGTAATTGGTTGAGAAAGATTCAATTACTCCCTCAAAGACTGCCACCTGCTTATTCCTGAATGAATCCGTGTTTCGAACAAAACTGATTTTAGAGTGAATCACTCATAAAGAATCGTTTGCTTCATTCCTGAGATGCTTTGGATGAATGAGTTCAGTGAATAAATCATTGAATCTCTTGTAAAAACAGGCACTTTATTGCCACCTACTGGCATAATTTCAAACGCAATACAATCAGTTAATGTAAACAATAAGCATTTGGTGGAAGTTAGATCATTTCAAGCTCCTCAAAAGGCCATGCACCATTCAAAGAGTTACTCCCTCTCAATAATCCGGTGAATTCTGCAGTAAGGAGGATCTTGGTTCCACTAAAAAAAGAAGGATGAAAAGGATGAGTCATGCCAAATCAGTAAAGAGCAACAGTGTTTCATTTATAGGGGATTGCGGAACTGCAGCTCCTCCAAGAACGGGGAAGAAGGGGAGATGGGGGGGGGGGGGGGTAACTGCATCTGTCACTGGACGCTCATACTCAGGAATGATATGGAACAAAATATGTGGGTTCCGTCAGACAGTCGCAACTGGAGGTTACGGCAAGGAAATGGATTTTGGCAAGCGCGGAAACAAAAGCAGACTATCTGTTAGCACCGCGCAAGTCCAGACCCCCGCGGAGATGGCAGGTGGAGATGCACTGGCAGGGAGAGTGGTGAAAAGGCCCCCACAGAGAAAGACGAGGCGAGCACTGTCAGGAAAAACCCGCCTGATGAGAAGAAATGGAAAGAGGTGTCTGGGTATACACACAGTGACAAGATGGCTATACATGAAGGCTGGAAGATAAGGGTAATATAAATACTGGTGCTCAATCTAATGACATGGGGGATACAAGCAGGTCAGCTGCCTTTTTTACAGCATGGAAATTAAGGAGAGAACAGAGTGCAATAAAATGGTGCAGATTCCATAAAGACAGATTCTCTCTCTCTCCAACATCAATCCCAGCCAGAGGATATTCAGTGTCGCAGCTGTATAAAGTGCATCACATGAAACTGAATGGATTGTTCTCGATCTTATGGATGTGTATGACCAGATGATGAATGACTTCATCTAGAGCTTATCCCATTATTTTAATTACAGATTTGCAGGTTTCTGTGTAGCAGGAGTGTCATGCATGAAAGCACCATAAATAAATATTTGGACTGACTACATTTATGCATGCACAATTGTGCAGCTTACAGGCAGAGTAGGCGATTTGTTTCAGAAAGATTTTTTTGTTATGCTGGTTTAAACTCTCTTAATATCCTGATAACAATCACTAGGTTAAGTGATCTAAATGTGTGTATATATATATATATATATATATACACATATACACACACAGTGGAACCCGGTTATGTCGACGGCCTCGGGGGTTGCAAAAAAGCGTTGAGATAACCGATGATCGAGAAAACCAAAAGCCATTAAGGCGATTTATTTGATGAAGCGATCGGCATGCTATAAAAATGTACATACACTGTATATGTTTGCTAACAACAAAAGGCATATGTGCTCCAACTAACAACAGAGATTGTAACGGCTACTTTATGTTTATTTTGGGAATATACCGTTAAGACGGTGTATGTAGTTGTGCGCTGTTCTGGAGTGAACGCGTGGGGAGGAGAGTGTGTGTGAGTGAGGAGAGAGATGTCCGCTCTACCGCTGACTGTTATATAGCATCATCTACTGTTTCTATTTTCCTTCTTTTATTTGTGATGTTTATCAGTGTTTTCTTTTTCCTGGTTTGTACTTACGCTCTTTACACGTTTGAGAAGAGTGTGAAACCCATCTATAAAGCTTTTGTGACCAACTCCTGTGCCTCCTCTTCCAATTTTCGCGTAGGTTCTTCTGCGGCTGGACGGCACTGCGCCGCAAGAGTGAGTGAAGCGTCATTGGAGTGAGCGACCGTACAGACCGTGATGCACGTGCAACGCAAACTCAGCGCATGCGCCGTGAACTCGGTACGATCATTAGTCACGGGGATCGAGATAACTGAAGTGAAGTGCCGAATTTGTCCCTCTTTTGTGCTTGAGATATTAGGGTTCAGCGACATAAAATAATCTACATAACCAATAAGAAAATGCTAAGAAAAATAGGGAATTTGACGGTTCCACTTCAAAAACATCGACATAATAGGGTTGGCGAGTTAACCGAGATAAGTGGGTTCCACTGACGTAATATTGCAATGTTCTACCCGCCTGTGAATATATATTTGCACAAACATCACGTCATCGGCCCCGTTTCACGCTTTTACAGTTCCTCCTAAACCAAATCTAGTCTGCACTGCATTCATGCCATAAATACTGTAATTTGGATAAGATGCAAATCTGTGACATTATACTCATAGCGGTTCATGATTCGAATTTATGCATTTCAATGCCAAATTAATCTGCACGAGTCAGGTGGTACAGGTCAGTGCTTTAAGTTGTTTATGTTCTATATTTTTCTAATGCTTTGAGATATAATTTAACACCGTTTCTCACGACGCTTTTGTTTGGTGGTTTACTCGTGCGTTCATGTGTTTTGAAGGCGGTGTGGCGTTGGAGATGCTCTGAAGGGATGGCGGGATCTCATGCTCTCTAAGCTAGCTCCCAATTGCCAACCTTTCCGAAAAATGCCTACCCTACCTTTAATTATGAAATCCTAACACGCTTAAGTAGGACACGTGCTACATCTTCACATTTGGGTAAATTATGTTGTGCGTTGACCATTTCAACATGCAGAACATGCAAATTAAAAAGTCAGCATCCATACTCAATTGACCTTACTAAGTCAACACAACGCATCTGAGTACTTTTGCAGGCTTCA
The DNA here is from genome assembly GCA_037043235.1 of Rhodeus uyekii. Taxonomy (NCBI): domain Eukaryota; kingdom Metazoa; phylum Chordata; class Actinopteri; order Cypriniformes; family Acheilognathidae; genus Rhodeus; species Rhodeus uyekii. Next base: position 757,986 of record JAWRVZ010000154.1, on the reverse strand, counting down.
GCTACAAAACCGGCTGACTAATTAAGAACCCATTTTCTATTCTGGATGAGTTAGATTGAAGCATCGTAATTCTGCAACAAAATAGGCACTTCTAAAGTAACAAGTGGCCATCTGGCGTATTCTGCATCCCAGAACTCATTTCAGAAACGACACTGTTTATGCAAATGAGTTCTGTCTTCTAATTAGAATCTTTGCAAATACATCACTTCCCTTGACACACCCCTGTTCAACTAGCCCCGCCCCCCTCCTGATCCCCAGATGTCCCTCCCAGGCCCACCTTGTTGTGAATGGGTGCAGCAAAGTTTCTGCTCGATGTCTCCTTGGCGACCACTTTTCCAGCTGGCACTGATTTACTTCCTGTCCTTGGTTGCCATGCCAACCCCCCTGCAAGAAGGAATGATGGAGACAAATTGTGAACAAAATCATCTCAATCAACACCAAAACCTTCTTTTTCAACTAGTTATCTTTTGTAAAGAAGTCTCAAAAACTTCACAATCATTTTGTTGACACGAAACAGCGACTCGACACGGATCTAATATATAATTTAATGCAGAAAAAGACATCAAGCTGAACACATGTCAGCTAAGTCAGATCTATGAATAGAAACTGCTATTTCTTGCTACTCAAGACAGAAATACACTTCTCTAATTGAGATGATTTTCTATTTTCCCATCCAAACTTAACTGAACGAAACGATTCACGCCACTAGAGTGTTGCATTGTTAATGCCTTCACAATAAGCCCCTCTCCACTAGACTTGATTAAAATGTCAATAAGAGAACCAATCTTCTCTCTGCCAATCCAACAAACAGACAAAGCTCAGCATCATGTGACAATTTATCCATTTTTATTCATATCCAAAACCCCTAGTGGATTTTGGTAAAATGCATGTTATCTAGTGGAATGAACCAATGAATGGTGATTGAAATACATTAAATAAACAGATAGAGCACAAATGCCACATAGTGTTTGCTGTTAGAGGATGAAAGATTTTTTTAAAGACATTGCTGTCAGCATTTTTTAAACTGAAATGGCTGAAGGATATTTTGGGGATGCATTTCTGTGCTTGTTGGAGCAATAAAGTAGAAAAGAGAGAGAGAGATGGCGCACATACACAGTGAGATTGTATGATGTAAGCTGTTCTTATGTAAAATGCTCCCTGAAAGTTCATTCATGTAAATTGGCTGGTGAAGAGCTGCACATCAGGCTTGATTTGCACAGACGTTCATCCATTTGCAGGAATTATCGTGATTATACAAAGGGCAGGTCTGAGGGGAGAAACTGCTGTGGGACTAAATCTAAAGTAACTCCAACAGACCCCTTTATTAGACCAGTTAACTAGCCATCTGAATAATTTTGGCCTGAGCATTTACATCTAATCAAGTTATGCTTTGCATAAAAAAAAATAATAATAATATTAAACAAACTTAAACAAGCAACATTTACTTGAAAAGTGAAGATATTAATCCTTGTTTTCAAATGATATATATATATACAGATACTGATACACACACACACACACACATACATATATATATATATATATATATATATATATATATATATATATATATATATATATATATATATATATATATATATATATATATATATATATATATATATATATATATATATATATATTATAATTTGTATAATTAATTATAAGTAATATGAATAATTTATTTTGCTGTATATATATATAAATATATATATATATACAGCAAAATAAATTATTCATATTACTTATAATTAATGATACAAATTATAATGATTTTGATAAGAACAATATGTTATGCATATTATAAATGTGTGTATGTAGATACAATGTGAGTCACCCCTGACCCTTTGACCTAAATGTGAAAAACTAGGCTGGGAGTAGATGTGTGCAGTTAAGCATGAGTGACTGACCAATGCATCCGCAGGGCACCACATTCACCAAACAATTGAGTCTAAATCATTTCCATGGGCCGGTTGGAGGATGAAGAGGGGGTGTGAGGCCTGGCCTGAGGCAACACCTTCTACAGACAAATGAGCCGTGCAAATTCCCACTACACTGTCGCACCCGGAACACGCTTTGGACCAATGGTCCTGAAACTGTAAGCTCACACATACTTATATATCCAGACAGAAGCTCGATTAGTGGAGTAACATATGTTTTAGGGACAAAATTGGGCTATTTGACATTTTTGCATGCATAATTATGTAATCCAAATAAACAATAAGTAATAAAGAGATCTTAAAATGAACACGAAATAGCCCATTCTACTGTCATTTATTCTCTTAAACAGAATAAAGTTAATAAAAGTACAGTAGACATCAAAAGTGACGGTATATTCAAATGACTTTGTGACTATAAATATTTCTGCAAACTTCACTCTAGCCTAAAGGGCCAATCACACAGCGAAAACGCATGAATCACGCACAGATTTTCGTTTCTGCGCGGAGCGTGCGTCGTATGCGTAATTCGTTGGTGGAACGAACGTGGAAAGTCAGTGACTGTAAGTGGATGTGCGTCGAAGGCGGTTTGTGCGTGATTTTGAGTTTTGAATGGTTCAAAATTCTTCCGTTATTCATGAGTTGGCGTGCGTAGTTTATGCGTCTAGTATGCGTGACTATGCGCGGGACACGCGTCGGCCGTCAGTGCTTATGCGTCGGAACTGGTTAGAAACTGCGCACGTCCACGTCCGTCCACTGACGCCCCACCTTCACATCACGCATGAACCGCGCACGTATCACGTTCATTCCACTGACAATGTGGATTCTGAAAGTGCTTGTTCCGTGTTTGGACGATCTCCGTCAGTGATTCATGCGTCGAATGTTCGTGGAATACTTTGGTCAATTTCTCGACGCACAAGCACGCACAAACCCAATCTGTGCATGATTTGTGAGTGATTCGTGCGTGATCGGATGTGTGACTGGCCCTTAAAATAATTGAATTAATTAATCAAATAATTGAATTAATCCTTTAATCCTTATTATATAACGATTGATTATTTGTTTATACATATAATACATATAAATATGATAGGTTTAATTCACTGTGATACATTGGGGGGAAAAGACATAACATACAACAAAATGTGCAAAAACAAGGTCAACTTTGATTTCATGTTGACTATAACAACCCCATTTGACATCGCTTCCAGCAGTCACACAGGAAATGGTAAATAAAGACGAGCACACTGCTTCATGGGATACATTATCTCACGCTGACGTCCCCCTCTCTCTCCATCTAAAACAATTACACATTCGGATCTACATATACACCACCAAAAGCACAGAAAACATGACAGGAAATCGTTACCGCAGATAATCTCCTCACGCATACATACAGACGTGACGTTATCTCCTGCATCGCTGCCACCTGGTTTGATGTATTAGTGTAATTAGGCAGAATTGTGTCTGACACGCAGATGCCATATCGATCGGATCTGCCCGCGGGGGGATCGGACCCCCGCTGAGGAGATCTGCTCTTACAATCAATGTCTAGAGATTATTATGTGTCCGTTCGGACGCTTCTCTTGTGAGAATGTGTGTAGTTATGTAATCCAATTAAAAACACGTCCAGAAGAGATGTTAAAATTAAGATAAAACAACACATTTCACATGCTATTATTATTTTAGATTATTTAATAATTATATTATTTATTGGATTGATTTCGTTTGATTTCTTCAAAATTCTATCTGCAGCCTTGGGAAGAAGGTTGTCTCATTGAGGAAGTATTGATGTATGATGGCGTTTCACTTCTGGTGAAGGCATCTGTGCGTTCGCAACCGATGTTCCTTTCACAGCTGCGTCTGTTCGGCACCAAGGACGGCGGCCAGCCGCCAACACATGGCTTGGAGGTACGGGCGCGTCTGGTGGCATATCGCGAGGCACAGCTGTAGACCGTCAGAGATCATCAGGAAGAAAGTTGCCTGGACGGCACTAAAGGGAATTCACAAAAGGCAAGTGCTGTTGCTTCACATCGTCGTTTCAAAGACACCTATGTCACCAGAAGAGTTTCACATCATCCCGGCAACCTGTTTTGCGCCTTTCAATAATAAGAATTATTAGAGTGTTTTCACTAACCGTACTACGTTTCTCTTCGTTCCTTTGTTCCACCAGGGTTGTCAAGGATGATAGAGACAATTCGGAAATCCATTGCCACTTTTATTTATTCTTTTATTTTTCTTATTTGAATGATTTTTAATGAGAGATTTATAATCAAGTTAGGGATTTTTATTACTGAAAGCTTTTCTTTACTTTTCTGTATTTTTCCATAGAGTAAGGATGAATATTGTCTGCACTTCTCAACAGATAGAACATTTTATCAGAATGTTTTGAGAGTCTCTCTGTTGATAGTTGGAGCCTGAGTCGAGTTCAGCCTTGGAGAAACTGTGTATGTGTGTGTGTGTGTGTTAATATGGTCTGTATTGGTGAGGTGATTAACTGGCACCATGAGACGGAATGACTTCTTGTTCTCGACAAGCCACGTGACGAACCCGTCAACCATGTGATCAACGAAGATATGCTTCAGACTGTCTGCTCTTGTGTGGAAAATTACTAGTTTTGTTTATCTTTCTTTCTTTCTTAGCCAATCAGAATCATTTAAACGTCATCAATGACGTAGTTAGTAGCCTCTGTTAGAGTATAATTGCTGTAACAATGTTATTGTATGTGGGGCGGCCTACAAACTCCTTGTGAGACCTGAAGCTTCTGCTGATGAAACTGCAAACTAAACTTCACTAAAATTTCTTCTATTGACTGCACTTCTGACTCCTGCTCTTCATTCAACATATCTGGTCCTCTGGTCTTAACTGTAAATCCCCTACAAGGGGGTGTGGAAGGAAGAAGCTAAGCCTATCCAGTCAGTCTATACAGTCCCGCTGGTATCAAAACATCATTATATGGACACCTCAGCGTCTATCCTGACATTCTGTCTTCCAATTAAAAACACATGATTAGATGTATACACATATATGCCTGAAAAGAATGCCTGAAAAGAAGCGTCTGGCTCCCTGTGTTCACACCTGCACAGCTCATCGTATGATTTACAACACCACAAAAATATGGCAGTAAAAAACGAGCACAGCTCACTTAAAGTTCACAACAGATTAGCCGTTCACTTGCAACAATATTGAAACAAATGTCAGTTCCCTCACTAGTCACTAGATGTTAGGGGCTTTTGCACAGGGTGGTTAGGAACTCAATTATAGGAACTAGCCACCAGGACAGTCCCTTGAGAACTAAATGTTCCTTTAGGGAAATTTTCTTGGTTGCATTCGCTAGGAACTCGTTTAAGCATGGCATTCAACAACATCAACAACTCTGTAGCGTAAAGGTTGAGGAGTGCCTAGACTTCGATGTTGGTCCATCCGTCGCTGTTTTCTATGCAGTTAGTTTTTGGGTTTACATGACAACAATGTAGCAAAAATGGAAAAGTTATACATTTGTGTTTTTATGTACAGAGAAAATTTTCCTCATTCACTTGGTTCCATGAAAACGACTATGCAGCCTTACGCATGCCAGGCCAGTGGGTGGCGCTGTTACTTTGCTGAGAGAAATTACACAACTTTAGACTAAACATGTGACATGCAAGCACATGACGTCACCATTTTCACACGGTTTTGTAGTTTAAACAAAAAACGATACTGGTCTCATTTGGAAAAATGTGCACCTTAAAAAACGTTTTTAAACCAGCAAAATGCGTTTGTCGTGTAAACGAACAGACAAACCATATAAAACAAAAATTTTCCGTTTGTAGTTGAAAGCAGTGTCGTGTAATGCTTCATAAAAATGTTCCCAGTTCCCGATGCGTGAGCATGCCAAAAAGGAGGCAGTACTTCCACCAATAATTATAGGAACTATGAAAATATTCCTCTCCTGCAAAAGCCCCTATTAATGAAAACAAGTTGAATATGTCAATCAAGTGTGTTTCCATGATAAATAAATAGAGGAGGAATTAATTTAATTAATATACAAAAGGTACTAATATTTTTTTTATTACTATGTTAATATATAATAAACAAGTGTGTAAATAACAGAATTAATGAGTTCACACTGAAAAGTACCAATACGTTGTTTTAATCTTTCTAGCTAATATTACATAATGATTTTCTGCAACCACTGAACATTATTATTACTACTATTTACAAAACTACAAAATAAACATTACAAACTCATATTCTCCAATATATTATATTCCTTGTGTGTCCAACACACACACACACACACGCACGCACGCACGCACACACACACACACACACACACACACACACACACACACACACACACACATATATATAATTCTATAAATATTTTAATTTTATGTACATTTAAATATACATTATATATATATATATATATATATATATATATATATATATATATATATATATATATATATATATATATATGTATGTGTATACATATATACATATATATACACACACATATATATATATATATATATATATATATATATACACATTATATATATGTATACATTTAAATTTAAATAAAAAGTTCAAACATCAAACGTCTATTGTAAAATGAACAAAAGATATGTAGTTCTAGGGATTTTTTTATAATACCATTTTTTTTATATAGTGTAATTATTATAATATAATTTCAAGACAAGAACATTGGTAAAAATGTCTTTTAAATGGTTTTCCAGCGAAGACAGAGAGTAAGATTTCTATCCTTTCTTTCACAGAAGAAAAAAACAATAAGACTAATTAATAGAAGTGCCAGAATAAGCGTGTCTTTGTACAACGCACAACAACAGTAAGAAGTGAAAGAATAATACAAATTAAGGAAAGGTTGGATGAAGCTACATCTTAAAGCATCTCTTTTCAACTGCATGAAAAGAAAGAACTAAATCTAGCAGTAAAAACCTCGGGTAGCGGGAGATGCAGATCGCAGGCGAAATCCCTGCAGGAGAGCAGAGACGAGACATTCTCATGTTACACTACATTTGTTGAATTAATAACAGATAATTTGGCTGCAGGTGCAGGAACACACTGTGCTCCCCGCGTTAAACTGATCTGAAATCAGTCTCCGCTCATCGGATGTCTTTGAATGGCTCAGGTTTGCAGAACAAACCCCTGGATCAGAATAATAACGCCACTTCTCCTCAATCTGCCACCGCTGAGCATGACGACTGAATGGTGTGTCCTCAACAGGCATCCGTACTTCCAGTCCCTATAGGCGAGTAGGTCTTATTTACTGACAGCTTTGTACTTTGCCCTACATAGTATCCTGAGGACAACAAAACATGATTTTTTGTCTTCTTTATAACATTATTTATTAAAGGAACAGTGACCCAAAAAGGAAAATTCTGTTATCATGTACTTTTCATGGCTTTCAAAACCCATATGACTTTCTTTGCTCAGTTGAACACTAAAGATGTTTTTGCCAGTGGTATTGTAATTTTTTAATATAGCTTGAATTAGCTTTTTCTGTTTTAAAATATTTGTTTGCTTGTTTGTTTTTTTCAGTTAAATAATTAAATTACATTTTTTTTATGTATTTTTGTCCATTTATTAGGGTTTTTATATTTTTTACCCTTTTCAGTTTATTCCCAAGGCAACATTTCTCACTTTTCTTTTTTTTAAACTAGGCTAATATTTCTATTTGTGCTTTTATCCATTTATTAGTGTTTTTATATTTAGGTTTAATTAATTTTATTTCAGGTTTTTTTTTTCAATAAATAATATTTTTACATTTACATTTCTCTCTTTTTTTAACTAGGCTAATATTTCTATTTTATTTCAGCTTCATTTCAATTAACATAATTGTTTTTAATAGTTTTGCTATTATTTAACAGTTAACGCTAATAACCCTGTATATAAGCTTAAAAAAAACCTACACCAATAAATCCTACACCCATCATTTCAGTGAATATCCTTTTAAGAAAGTAAATCGGGTAAATTTTCATTTGCTGTTGTATTTAAACCACTTTGTACCTCGGACCAACTTTTATCATTCACACAATCTGTCAAAATGAACACCTAATGTATGTTACGTAAGCTTCTGTGACATGTACAAACGAGCAGATTCAACCATTAAAATTGGTCTTAATCAAATGTCAATATGCATGAGTCAGGACAGTCTATCTGAAGGAGGCAGCGTCGTTTGATGCGTCGGATGTTGTGGGCCTAATCGCTGTGGTGTTTAATTAAACAAAGCGATAGAAAAGGCTGAGACAACTAAGGCGAGGGAGCAGTTGCTTTCCAATGTCACCATCTGTTATTTATACAGTTCCCGCCTCCTACGGGAAACGGCAAAAGGCCACATATTGCAGAAAAAAACATAAATCTATCACTTCAACTCGTTATCTTTTTAATCAGCTGACCCAGGCTCCCCTCTCAGGGGAGCAACACAGCCGGGGTACATTTAGGACAGCCCCATAACTCACCTACAGCTCCCCCATCCGAAGAAAACAAACCCTTACAGAAGAGTGAACATTTACAGATGAATGTGAATCAGATGACGTGCACTGAAAAAAATCTGCAAGCTTGGATTGGTAATGAAGGGTTGATTCCACAAACTGTAATTCATTCATCCCACGTTGACTTTGGAAAAATAGATTTTTGTTACCCTTTTCGCTTTTAATTGTTATTATTTTAAAATCTTGCTATAGTTGGTAAATCCTAAAAAAAAAATACAAAAAATAAACTAGACTTCTGCAAAAGTACACACAAACACACACAGACACACACACACAAACACACACAGACACACACACACACACTCCTGAGGTCAGTAAGATTTAAAAAAAAAAAAATTGAATGAATCGTCAGCATCATTACTTTAGAAATCATTCGAATATGTTGATTTGCTGCCCAAGAAACAATAATCTTCATAATCAATTTTAAAAATAATCAGTTTTTCAAAAAAATTTGTGGAAACCATGATATTTCTTTTTTCCTTGATGAATGGAAAGTTCAAAAGAACAGAACTATAGTTTTGTAACAATATGAATGTTTTCACTAACTGGGATAGTTCACCCAGAAAAGAGCAAAATAAGATATTGTGAAAAATATTGACTTCCATACTCGCTTCCATTGACTTCCATAGTACTTTTATTTTTTTCGTACTATGAAAGTAAATCCTTCAAAATATCTTATTTTGCGTTGAGCAGAAGAAAGACACTCGTACAGGTTTGGAACAACTTGAGGAAGAGTAAATGATGATTAAAAAGATTAAATGATTTTTGGGTGGACTATCCCTTCAATGCATCCTTGCCGAATAAAAGTATTAATTTCTTTAAAATAAATCTTCCTGACCACAAACTGTTGAGCGGTAGTGTGTATTGTTATCAGAAATGTTTTTAAGAAAGAATAATATTTTATTCCAAAGAAAACAACTGATATTATGCAAAATTGCATGTGTGTACTTTATTATTAAAGGAAATCTCAACTGTTTGATTGAGAAAGTTTTCAAAAATATTTAACTCTCGCTCTCTATTGATTTGCTCTGTTCTGCAATCCCTACAATCTATTGCATTGGAAAATCTGCATAAATATTTCACAAAAACAAGTCCACATGATCTGAGCAATTTCACTGCTGATTACGTTCTGAAATGAAGCTGGTGAAAACGGCACATCCCCGCAAACTACAGTGCTCTAATTTGGTGATTTCAGCACATGATTGGTAAAACAAAATCAGATTGAGTTGAGAACAAAAAAAGTTTGTCTTAAATCAAAATGTGCTGTTGCAAATGTTTGAAATGTTTGGTAAACCACAGTATAGCACACACTAGGCCTGGTTTCACAGACAAGGCTTAGATTAAGCCTAAAGGGCCAGTCACAGAGTGAAAACACATGAATCACGCACGAATTACGCACAGATTTTCGTCTATGCGCGGAGCGTGCGTCGTATGCGTAATTCGTCGGTGGAACGAACGTGGACCGTCAGTGATTGCAAGTGGATGTGCGTCGAAGGCGGTTTGTGCGTGATTTTGAGTTTTGAACGGTTAAAAATGTTTGAGTCGGCGTGCGTTATTCATGAGTTGGCGTGCGTAGTTTATGCGTCTAGTATGCGTGACTATGCGCGGGACCCGCGTCGCCCGTCAGTGCTTATGCGTCGGAACTGGTTCGAAACTGCCACGTCCACGTCCGTCCACTGATGCCCCACCTTCATATCACGCATGAACCGCGCACGTATCACGTTCATTCCACTGACAATGTGGATTCTGAAAGTGCTTGTACGTGGAACGTTCGCGAAGCGTGCGTGTTTGGACGCGCTCCGTCAGTGATTCGTGCGTCGGGCGTGCGTCGAACGTTCGTGGAATACTTTGGTCAATTTCTCGACGCACAAGCACGCACAAACACAATCTGTGCGTGCTTTGTGAGTGATACGTGCGTGATCGGATGTGTGACTGGGCCTTTAGCTTTTATAAACGCACCTTAGAAGAAGAAAAAAAATACTGGTGTGAGACAAAACGATGCACTTTTAAACATAAGTCTTGTTTGTGAATCTGGGGGTTTATGATTAGCCTGAGGATTAATTAAAATACTCAAGTTTGTCTGCAAATATTCAAAAAACAAACAGCAGACACTTGGACATGATGTAAAACGGTCTTGTTTGATCTCATCCATCTTCATCTCCAACGAGACAGCGCTAGCAGCTCCTACATCAGCTTGTGTGTGCCATCTTCAGACAAGGCTCAGTGCCTGATCTCAAATCAGCCAAAGTGCGTTCCTCACAACCTGTTCCTGTACACTCACCTGCCAAGTCTTCCACAGTGCCAGCAGTTTCTGGACATCTTCACGCTCGGTTTCGCTAGCTGGCTTCGTCCTGCGCACACAAAAGAGAAGAACAGATACGTTACAATTACAAACCATTTGGAAGCTGGCGGTTTCTCAGGCTCTGAATATTTAAAACGGGAACTGCGTGAAGACGAAGCCTCCGTTTAAAAACGTATGAAACAGGAGGCCACAAAAATAAAGACCTTGTACATTTATGCATTTGGCAGGTGCATTGTGTTTAAGACACGTTGACATTTAAATCAGTTCTTGCTTTCCCTGGGAATCAAACCCATGACCTTGGGGTTGCAAGCGCAGCTCTCTACAGTTAAACTACTAGCCAAGGGATTATTAAAATGGCCTTTACATTCAGAAAACTTTATTTGAAGAAAAACCTTTTGGAACTGCTCTTTTTTACGAGAGCACCTGTTTTCTTCTGATTAAAATAACACGGTTCAAAATAATAGATGTGCTTTATAAATAGTTAAGACACATCCTCACTTGGTCTTTTCACAGTTTCCTGAACAGAGGAGATGACTCAGACGCCACAGTTGCTAAACAAGCAAAAGCATTTCTGTTTGATCTTCAAGTTTCTCATGTTTAAGTGGTTTCGGTAAGTGGAGGGAGAGTGTGTGTGTGTGTGTCGTTTGTATAGTTTGCAAAGAGATATTCTGTTGACTTCATGGTCAACTCTCATTTACAAAACTTAAGAAATGTGGGAAACCCAATGAAAAATCGGCTTTGCTACCAAAAATTATCAGTCAGTTGATATTTATCAAATTTGAATATGCAGAGATGATGTTAAAATCTTGGAGTAATTTGCCGCTGGTTCCTTCAAGATTTTCCTATGGGTTTTTCATAATATATATATATTTTTTCAATTTATGAGCAAAAAAAAATTTGGGAATCACTTCATTGCATGTAAATATGAAATGACAAAGTTTTACATTTGAATGTAACGTAAAACCTTCCAAAGATACATGGTTAAATGGAATGTTGGGTGTAATTAATAACTAAATAATCGAATTGCTGGAATTTAATTACTTCCCCTTGAAAAAGTACAGTTTGAATTACTGAACTGGTAATTTAATTACAGTTACTTCTGATGTAATTGCACTAAATACTGTAAAGACTAATTATAAAACAATAGTGGACTTTGGAAATTGATAAATAAAATAGTCGAAGAAAAGTACCTGAATACAAATGAAGAATTTTCCTCAGCTTTGTTTTTTCTTTGCTTTTTCAAAAAAGGGTTTTTGGAACTTTCAATTAATTACAGAATTTTCACTCTTGAGGCAAACTATGGTTTGTAGTTTACATCACTTTAAAGTCCAGAAACTATAATTTTCATCAAATGTAACCGCTCCTAATGAATTATTGTAGTTAAACCCAGCAGTGCATATTCAAGCAAACCCAAATTGACTGCACATCAGTATGATGACTATGATTATTGTGTTTAAGATTCTTCAATCAATACGAATTACAGGCAATTAAGCGCCTGGCCCCAAACACACACACATACACGGACAAACGATTACTATGACTATTATTATGCAAACAAACGTAAGGAAAAATAATTAGTATGCTCTTCTCCAAATATGTGTGTGGGGGGGGTTTGTCTAAATTGCGGTACACTATGTACTCATCTGCACGAATGCTCCTTTCCTCCTGTCCCAGAAAATGAGGGGGCGTGACATGAGCTACACTACATGCTTTTCAGGAAGTCTTATGTAATACAGCGAGAGACTGAGACTAATAATATGCAGAATAGAGACGCATGATACACAAATGCACACAAACACACTCTCCCATGAGCCCTGCGTCCATCTGCAGTCTTCAGAGAGCAGTTGACTAAACATAAAAGAATGTTAAATTGGTGCAAATCTCAACCTGTCTTGAGATAACCTACAATCCATCCACTGAATGTCTTTCTACAACCAGCAAGCTCTAATCTGATTGGATGGCACAATGTCACCTCCAACTGGTTTTTACTAGGCTAACCACAGGTTAACTTTTACTAAGTTAACCACAGCTACAATAAGATATGAGATAATATTTCAGATATATATATAAAATTTTATTTTTCTTATTTGTACCTATATTCTTTTATTTGTCTTATTTTCATATGCTATTTTCCTTTTTTCTTATTTGAATGGTTTGCAAAGAGTGATTTATAATCATTGTTGTTCTCGACAAGTCGTGTGGAAGGTCACTAACCCGTCACCCATGTGATCAACGAAGATATGCTTCACACTGTCTGCTCTTGTGTGGAAAATTACTAGTTGTGTTTATCTTTCTTTCTTTCTTTCTTAGCCAATCCGAATTTAACCTTCATCAATGACGTAGTTAGCACCCTCTGTTAGAGTATAATTGCTGTAACAATGTTATTGTATGTGGGGCGGCCTGCGAACTCCTTGTGAGACTTGAAGCTTCTGCTGATGAAACTGCAAACTAAAATTTCTTCTTTTGACTGCACTTCTGACTCCTGCTCTTCATTCAACATATCTGGCCCTCGGGTCTTAACTGTAAATCCCCTACACTTTAAACGTCAATCAAACAATATGATCGAGATTTCGATTTCACGCCTTTGTCCAATAACTCTCCAGATCCTCCAAGCCAAATGATACCATAAGCATGCATGTAACCCAAGTAATATCAAGTGTTACATATCTGTTGTTTGATGGACTCCAGACTTCACTTCATACGACCTTGCAGTGTGCTCTAAGAAACAGAAGTGACTGCACATTTAAGCTCCTGTTAATGCTTAGACTCATCATCGCCATCATGAGCACCACAACCCAATCGCCAATCTCTCTCTCTCCCTTCACAGCGCTCTAAATCATCTGTTTTCTCCCACCTCGTGTGCGGTAGCCACATGTCTTCCAGGCAGAAGGAAAATATATGCTAGCTATAATTAGTATAGCTGGCATACATATTCAAATATGCATACATTAGACAAGGATTTTGCAGGAAACAAAGACCCAAACAGCCTTGCGATCATTTAAAAACCAAGAGATGGATGGATTCTCCAGATAGACCATGGACAAATACACATGCATGCACATTTTGTACTTTGAAGGAGCTTTAAGTTCTTAAAAACGCAAAGAACTCTTTAATCTAAGAAGATCAGCCCCTTTAACGCCAACTTTGAATAGAAGATAAACATTTGATCCACGTTGGAAGGAATCAAAACAAATATGCAGTGGAGTTGTGAAGCACAGAATGTCAGTCTGTACCTTCCCTGCCCACACATCCTTTGCCTGCAACCAGCAGCATCAACCCTGACCCAACAATCTATAAATATGTTTCCCATCATGCTCCAGAGGCTGGTTTTGACACTCTCCACTTTGGAGCCCTTTTATCTTTAAACTGCTGCTGTGAGTAGATCAAAACACCAACAGTGTTTTGTGAGAGTGCAAATGCAGCAGCGCATTTCCGTTCCTTCCAGCATAGCACTATGGTCAACTTGTTTGATCACCTCTGTTGTCATCTTCCTTCTCTTTCTTTAGTGCTTTGTTACTCAGTGCAAGCTAGGTCCTTTAGTCCCTGGGGAGCATCTCTGCTTTGATTTGAACCCGTAGGGTCAGGATGCATCGCCCTCGATAAAATTAAAAAAGCAAAAAAACATAAATGCAGATGGCCTTTAAATCATTGGCCTGAGGACAAAGTGGAAATGAATGGCTTGAGAAGCTCTGCACCTACACAGAATAGCTGAAACCAGCAAGGTTGTCTGGTCCATTTGTCTTCCTTGAATGGTAAATCTATCTGTGTCTGAGCAGAGGGTCCCACAATGAGGAAAAATAACGACGAGCCAACGGGAGACATAATGAGGCATCATGTAAAGGTAGAGGAGCGAGAGCACGAGATTGAAGAATAAGGCCAACCATGAATCATATATCAGCTCATTTGGTACCTTCACTTCCATCTAAAGATGCGATTTGGTGTCTATTTTTGCAGTACAGCTTGAAAAAAAAAAGCCTTTTTTAATCCGATACATTTCTGAGGGAAAGTGGACATTTGAGGCTATTTCATCCATCACAATTGATTCTTTAATAAAAAGTGGCCATTACATTACAGAATGGAGACAGGGATTGGTGATAGAAAAGTTGTTTCAGAGGAAGGGAAAGCAAACTTTTCTTTTTTTAAATAATGCACTTAAAGAAAATGGGGTCAATCTTGAATTAGTCAAATTTCCGTAAAATTCAGTTTTTTTCTGGAGATATCTGCATTTTTGTCTCCAATAAGTAAAGCTACGTCATAAACATACACTAGAGAAGGGTTCGCCCTTGAGTTTTGCTCCAACCCTGATGAAACGCGCCTGCCTAGATCTTACCAAAGAACTTTATTAGCGTGTTCAGGTGTATTTGATTAGGGAAAGAGGACCTCGAGGGCCAGAGCTGGGAAGTCCTGGTCTAGACTATGACTCTTCAGGAAGAAATTGAATTTTGGAGTGGTCTTCTACCCTGTCTTTCTGTTATCCTGTGCTAAATTGATATCATTAGTTTGTGGTGCGCATTCGGCTGTTAATGTGCTGATAGAACATGCTGATCATTAAAGAATATTAAAAATGAATTACAAAAAGCACCCCAGACATTTTCAATTTGGTCCATTCACATTCACGCTGTGAGGATTTGAGATTCTAATTAATCTATATTCAGATTTATTTTATTAAGGGTGCAGTAACTGTAATTAATAGAATATCACGCATGCTGTCCTAAATGGTAATCAGAAGTGCTCTAAATGGCTAATTACATGCCAGTTTGTAGATTTGCAAGTGTGTGTGCCAAAAGACCAGCGTGGGCTGTTGTAAAATGAGGAACATTAAAATGTAACTATGAAGACCTTTATATTTTTTATGAAGACCTTTGAAAAGTTGTAATACTTTTATTCAGTGAGGACACAATCACTTGAAAATAAAAATATAAAGTGTGAAAGTAAAAAAAGTAAAAAATTATATTTTTTAATTCTGAATTATATTAACAAAAGAATGATCTTCTGAACTTTCTATTATAAAAAAAATAATAAAAAAATCCCCATTTCCACAAAACCATTCATTTAGTTTTCCAAAACTGTGCACATAATAATAATAATAATAATAATAATAATAATAATAATAATAATAATAATAATAATAATAATAATAATAATAATAATAATAATAATAATAATAATAATAATAATAATAATAATAATAATAATGATAATAAGGATAATTTGCTGCCTCAATTTATTAAATAGTGTCCACAATATAATAATGCGTTCCCTTGTTTTATTTGAATCAAATCGAGGGTGCAAATTAGTTCAAAGTGGACAAATTTACTAAATCGAGCGCATAATAAAGCAAAAGGATGAAACAAATTATAATATTGTGCACATGATTTACTTAAAATGATGGAACAAATTCTTAATTCGTATCCACTGGTGTTGAATTATTGTATTATCAAGTAATTAATTACTGTAATTTAATTAGATTTCCCTTAAAAAAAGTAAAGTAAGGGATTACTCTTCATATTTCTGTAATTAAATATTTACTTTTTGTGTAATTTAATCAAATACAGTACAGACTATAGAACAATTCTGTATAAACAATAACAGATTTATCCAAATTTAGCACCTACTATTACATATATATATAGACGGGATCCTGAGGTTCATATTCAAGTGGTTTTCAGTAAAGCATCTGTGCTCACTGTAAGCAAAAATCAACAAAATCAAAAATTGTATCACAAAACCATGGAATTAGTGGAAACAAAAGAAAAATCTAGGTATTTACACTGAAGTACAATCTGCTATGCTTATAACAACTTCCTCCAGCACCTCCACATTAGAAATCACAGAACAGTTTCCAAATCAGCATGAAAAAAGCGGCTTTTTCCAATAACATATCATCATGTTAATGGCCTTGACAGATGGTGTGTGAATACCCTGATCAATACCATTCCAGACCTCTTAACCTTCAGTAGTGCAAAGCAAGACCTGGAGAAAATGAGGCTATTGATCAGGGCAGTAGAGCAGATTGAAAGATGCGCACGGCATGCTAGCAACAGGCTAATGCTGCATGTGCGCTTCCACTAACATTAACTTACTGTCACAACCAGTGTTTATCACACAAAATTTGGAATTGTTTAGTGAATTACCAGCTGCAAAAGTAGAGCTGCATGATATATCACAATAAAATCATGATACGGCTTAGTGTGATTGTCAAATCGTGGAGGCAGCGATGTTATGAAATAAATGTATAAATCGGTTTCAGAACGAAGCGTGACATTTACACATTTGTAGTTCATTTTGACGCTTGGAGTTCATGTGGAGTTCATGGTTTAAGTGTCTCAGAATGGCCCAGCTGTCACCCTTGCACCCACTGTGGACTCTTATTTTGCCTTTTGTGTTCGTCAGTTTCATTTTGTGTTTTGGTTTCACCTGTGTTCAACTCCCATGGTGTTAGTCTTGTCAGCTGTGTCCAATCATGTCATGTATAAAAGTCTCCCGTGTTCCCGCTGTCATTGTTGGTCAATGTTCGTATCCCATGTCTGTGGATGTATTCTTCCGTGCTCCTTCCGTGTTTGTGGAATAAACCTGTTCACCGGCATTCCTGGATTCTGTGTTGTTTCCACATCGCACACCAGCAGTGCGTAACACACCAGCTCATTTACGGTGAACTGAGCTAGTGGAGGCGCTGGTAAAACGCGATATGCAAATATGCGATAATGCGATATGAATTTAGTCTGAAAGCTGCAGTGCAATGTTTATTAGCTGGCAACTAGGGATGGGCATATCGATGCTGCAGTATCGATATATCGATACTCACAAGCTACTTACTTGGTATGGATATCTCCACAAAAATATCGATATTAAAATTAAATGAATAATTTCTGCATCAATTTCTGCAAAAAGTGTTTTCGGTACTTCTGTTTAATGTTTGTGCTAAAACTGAAATCCTCCATTTAGCATCCCTAACATTTAGCTCACCCGTGTCACGTAATGACTGTGAGAAACGCGAGCAACGTGCCCGGTCCACACGTTCACGTCACGTTCACAGCGCGTCGCGCATATTGTCCGCGCGCATAAACAGAATGGCACTATGGCAGAAAGAAAGCGTAGCGTGGTGTAGTGCTACTTTTCAACGGTAGAAAAAAAGTATTGCGAGATGCAATATTTGTGACATGTTATGATGCATTTTATTTAATACATTTTTTGGGAAAATACTGTATTATTTTAAACATTTTTGTTTATTTGTCGTCAAATTTACTTTTGTAATACATTTATTAATGGCCAATATGTCTTATGTGTCATGTGTGGATGCAATTTGCCAGTAATTTGCCTTTAAGTGTAATATATATATTTAACTTTACATTTTTTCTTTTTTTTAAATCACATACACATTTAAGAAATAAGCGGTATCGGTATCGATATCGGTAAAATTATACCCAAAAATATCGATTTCGTATCGAATTTAAAAAGTCAGGTATCGCCCATCCCTACTGGCAACCCGTCAAAATAAAAGCTTGGTGGGTGACCATTTGAAAATGAAAAAAATACGATTGAAATTTTACAGTAAAAAACTAATTTAAAAAAATCAGCAGTAGAAACAAGTTGTTGTAGGTATAATAAGCGGAGTGGGTTTAAGGCTGGCCAAGGAATTCAAACAAGCATGGATTTTCCTAACTCAAACAACAGACTTCTTGATTTCTGATTGCTTTTAGAGGAAAAAGTTACTGCTGGTCTAGGTTTACCAGAACAGAAATACAACAGAAATACCAAGGGATCCGGTGCATAACGTTTTTTTTCTTTTAATGCACTGAGGAATGTCAGAGGTTTCTGTTTGCACTGAATATATATATATATATATATATATATATATATATATATATATATAATTTATTTATTTTTTTATTTTTTTGCAGCGTTGAGCAAAGTAGCCAATCACAAACATGAACACAATGGCCAATCACTATAGCAAATCAAAAACTCAAATCAAAAACTCCAAGGTTTTGAGCATTAACAAATTGTCTCATATCACAAACAATTATGCAAATAAAACTTCTTTAATTATAACAGAACTTTGTGAGAACTTTGTGAGATTGCGATAAACTAAGTTGAGCGATAGCTTTTTAGTGATTATAAAGGGAGCGCTATTTGCATGCTCTGTTGTCACTCCAAATCCTGCATACAGTATGCTTGCTTTTCTGGTTTGTGAAGGTAGACGCTTTAATAACAAAAAATGGTAACACTAGTTTAGAATGACTTGCCTATTAGCATGCATATTGCAAGGATATTGGCCATTTAATAAAACTTATAAAGAACATATTAATGCATTATTCCACCACCCAATACCTAAACTTAACAACTACCTCTCTAACTATTAATAAGGTGTAACTAGGTGCTAATTGAGGCAAAGTCGCAGTTCATAGTTAGTTAATAGTGAGAACTGGACCCTAATTTATAAGTCAAGTCAACTTTATTTATATAGCACTTTTTACAATACAGATTGTTTCAAAGCAGCTTTACAATATAAATAAAGTTTGTTTGGCTGAACAGCAGCCTTAAAAGAGCAGGTGAATTAATACAATTGATGAATATTAAGTGTTAAGTTTCCCCAACTGAGCGACATACTGTGACCCAAATAATTTATTTAATAAAACCCATTTAAATATGTTTTTAAGTAAAAAGACTTGGATAGTATTTTCTTGTAAAACGTACTCCTTTGCGCAGCCCTATGCAAAAAACAAAACAACAAAAAGTGCTATATATAGATATTTCATTAGTGATTTTTCAGCAGTGTGCTTGACCTAAAAAAAAACCGAGTTAAACAATAACTACCTTTGTGTTTACTCTATAAGACCTGTCCTTGATCTACCGGCAAAAAGACTCTGGATCTAGACTTACCGCTGCTTTGGGAGCTGATCAGTGCTGTAGTCGGAGAGATTAAACGCTCCTACAGCATGTAAGCTTCTGTAACCGCACAACTGATGCAGAAGAGCAAACACTGGAGTGAGTCCCTCCACATGCTCAATCAAGGTATTGAACAAAGTCAAAAAGTTGGCACCTCCGATCAAGAAGCCCACTGTGTATGCGCAAAACCGACGCTTCAACTTGTTTTCTTAAGAGGATTTGGGATATCAGCTAAAGGCAGAGCGCTCATACAGGTATCTGTAGAGTTGATGGCTGAGTTAAGTCGAGGCGTGCTGATGTTGTGCCAAGTAGCAAAATCTACACACTGCAATGTTACAAGAGTAAAGCTGTTTGGCTGAATCAAATGTGTTAAGTGTCAGATAAATGTTTGCGCTCACAAATCGCACAAATGCAATGCTAGCTTGATGATGGATCATAGCAAGCGTTTTAGTAGGTGTTGCTCTTATGTTCTGATTTGAAACCAATTTAGATGCTTTCCGTATTGGAGAGTGAGATGAGATTAGTACGAGATTTAGAATGAGAATGAGAATTTAAAGGGATGGTTCACTCCAAAAATGTAAAATTCATCTTTTACTCATCCAAAATTCACAATAAAATCAGCCTAAAAGCATCCATATGACTCATGCGCAGTGTTGTTATTAACTAAAATCAAACAAAAACTATTATAAATATTTTTGTTAATTGACATGAAACAGAAATATAAACACTAGGTGAAAAAAAAACTTCAAAAAATATCTAAAATATAAAAAACCTTCAAACTGAAGGTGAAGTACTGAAATTGCTAAAACCAAAACTGAAATTTAAGTTAAACAGAAATATAAAAAACACACTAATTAAAGCAATAAAATGAACATATAACAATAAGCAGATTGAAAATATCAATGTATACTAATAGTATACGGGTTTTACTATAATAACAAAGCTCATGCGCTACATTTTCACTCTTCTATATAATGTCTTTTAGAGAGTGGAAAACAAGTTTAAGTTAAACGAATCATATTCAGATCTTATTGACATTTGCATATATGCAAATAAGCGGTGTAAAAATATGCCACGTTAGATCCGATGCCAACTATTCCAAATCTCATCCCATTTCCTAACCAATTGCAATGCACCAAATTATTATTATTATTATGCATATGCATTTTATTATGCACATACTCAAATAGCCTAAATTAAGAATCCAGCACTGTAGAGAAAGACGCCATTTTCAGTGAAAGTTCCTGATAAAGCTATTGTTTGGCATGTACAGCACACAGAATGACTTCTGTGACGCTGGTGCTTTTTCAGCCATTTTTGGAGCTTGACAAACCCTAGTCACCATTTACTTTCATTGTGTGGAAAAGAGCAGCATGCAGATCCTGCCTGACAGGAGAAAGAATGGCACGTAGGTTCAGAATGAATAGAGGGTGAATACATGATGACAGGATTTTCATTTCTGGGTGAACTATCCTTTTAAGCAAATTTAGGAATCAGCAAGAAACAACATCATTTATGCAAAGAACAGTCAGATGAGGAATGCGTCAGTGAGAATAGCATTTAACATCAGCAAAGCTGGAACAATTGCTCATACGCATTAAATTAACTTGTCAGTTCCTCTTTATCATGACTGATACCAGTAACTCACACCATCCGGCTTATTTGTAACACAGATGAAGATAATCATCATCTCTTGTGGTAATGCTGATGAAAATGACAATAATTATGATGAGAGGGGGTGGGGGAGGGGATTATGGTACTACCATCTACAGTAAGAAAGAAAGAAGGTAAACACTCCAGAAATAAATCTGATGATACATCAGAGTGCTCTATAAATCACTCACTTCCCTTCTTTATTCTGTTTCCTCTAGAACGAAAGAGAGGGAAAGTGCCAGACGATGAGGGGGTGAACACGGCACGCTTCAGTGGCCATGACTGCACTCCCTGGGAAGAAAAGCAGTCTGTCAGGACCATTATTCAAGATAAAATGCCTTTCCCCCCTCTGATCTAGGACCAGCTGAACCTATTCTTAAAGGAGCAACCCCAATGATATTGAGTGCATCCGTTAGCAAAAACTGAAACAAAAAAGAATTGGGAAAGAATAAGTAATTAAAAAAATATTTTCATGACTCAAAAGAATTAAAATGACAATATCCGCAAATTACTTTTAGTTTTACATTCATATAAATGAATAAATAAAACTTTTAGAAAAATAAATAAGGCCCAACGCACTAATCATAAAAAATGTCAGATATAAGTAAAGAGTGTTAAAATAAATAAAGAAATAATAAAACTACAAAACTAGGGAATCAAAAGTAACACACTGTAATCAATAAATACAAATAAGTCTAAAATTTGACAAATATAAACAAACAAAAAACCTACAATGAATAAATATAATACAATAAAAAAACAGGAATAAATAGGATTAGTACCTTTAAATAATTGGAAACTAACAGATTGGAAATGAAATATAAAAATAGATCAAATTAAATCAATCAACCAAACATAAAATAAACAAACTAGAAAATAAATATACTAAATTGAAACGAGAACAATGCAAAAATAAGTAAGCAAACAAAAAACTTAAATAGTATTAATAAAAAAATGAAATAGTAAAAAAATAAAATAAAAATAACTAAACTGAAAATAAAATATAAATTCATTTAATTTCATTAAAAATTAAAAAATATAAAAACAGTGCCAGTTCTCCCTTTATTCCTGACTATAACAATCACGCTGTTGACTGTAAAGCAATCATACATTTTTAAATAGAAAGTAATTTGACTTGGATGTATTATTTATACTAGTTCTCTTTAACAATGTCTACAAACTAGATAAACTGACACTTCCGTTATGGCTCAGCAATCATGGACATGTTCCTATGGAAGACTTCAAATCCAGTCTAGCCTGACGTGGCCTGTCCGCTATAGCTTCCAGCATTCTCCCATAGCGAGTGCCTCACATCGACCAAATCACAAACCCATCAGAGCAGTAAAGCTTCATGACAACGCAGACACCATCCCCTCTGCCTGTAAACACAGTCCAAGTCCACCATCATCTGCAGATGAGTTCACATGCAAGCTGCGGGCGATAAAAGAGCAGCGAGAAGATGCTACAAATTCTGAGATCGTTTCTGATGGAGACAAAACGAGAGGGCCAGTCTATTCAAGTTAAATTTGTCGGGTCCTTCCGCATTTGCCGGGGAGTTAATCTGATATATGGCCATAGGCTGAATCTATTTGCGTAAGAGCCTCTGCCCTTGGCTCATAGATCAGTCAAGCAGCCCTTGCTTGCTCTGTACCTTCTATAATGGATGACTGCAGAAAGAAGCAATGCAGGTGCACCTTAAGAAACCCTAAACTGGGGAACAAGCCACGGCAGGGAAGTTAGGCCATGTGGCAGGTTATAAATATTTGCTCACGCCATTCTTCTTCCAGTATCAAAGAGCACCTCCAGCAGGGTTGAGGAGAAATGGGATGCATGAAATATTTTGTAACACTTTATTAGTGCTAATAACAATGGAAAACATATTTTTAATTGCTATAGAGACACACACACACACACACAAATTATACAGTAGTATATAAGGATTCCTGTGATATAAAATGAAATGTGTTTTTAATTATGAGTTCTTTCCTTCGATACAGACGATACAGCAGCGGCTAATGGCGGGATGTGCGGAGGAGGAGGAAGGATAATGTAAATAATGCAAACACAATACAGAAGTGTAGTGTTTCTTCCCGTGTTGTGTATTGGATGTCCTCAGAACCTCATATTTATTATTATTGAACACTCATAACTCGTGCTGCTCCCAGCTTAATACTCGTGAGTCACTCGTCGCCCCCGGTAACCCTCGCTGTAAAACCAAGCTGCCTCTAGTGGAGATCATATGCAATTACCCATAAATGAGGCGCTTGAGCTGCTCCGAGTGCTGGAACATCTAAGCGTCGACGTCTCTCAGCTGCTTGTGTCTCAAATATTTACTCGTATCTCAAAGCAAAACTTTGCTCGAAGGCTAGCTCGTATCTCAAAACACTCGTATGTCGCGATGCTCGTATCTCAAGATATACCCTAAACCTAGAACTAACTAAATCTAACCCTAAACTATGTAAGTACATAGTGTTAAATAATATTGCTCAGTACTTAAAGGTATGGAAGGCAATTTTGGAGAAGCTTTAAATAGCAAACTAGCTTTGAAAGCATGCATCCCATCCTCCTTTTAGGGAACTCCAAAGCAACGCCTCCTTCAAAACACATGAATGCTCACATCAGAGTGCAAAGCATCATGAGAGCTGGGGTTAAATTACTTCATGTCTCAAAGCACATATCATTTCAATCATAATGAACTGATCATTGCATTCAGAACGAATGCAATGATTGGACGAACATGTGAATTTTTAATATTTAAACCACTTCTATTATTGATTCCTATGAGGATGTGAAGAGAGTTTCAAACAGAATAAGAAAATGTGTTTGTTTTTAATTATTTTTTTTTTAAATGCCTACCCTACATTTAAATGTATGATTACACTTTAACAAGAGCACCTTAAATAAAGTATAACCAAATATCCACATATTTTATAAGTTACATTTTATCTTATTAGGGTTAGTATTTTGTTTTCTGTCAGTTACTTCCCCCCCAAAATAATTCTGTCATCTTTTACTCATCCTCATGTAAATGTAGTGACTGTTTTTTTCTTCTGTGGATCACAAAAGAAGTTTTTTTTTTATAGAATGCTTTACCCATATCATAGAAGTAAATGGGCTCCAAATCAACATTGAGATATATTTAAAAAATCTTTTGCGATCAACAACTTGGGGTTTTAATTATAATTTAATTATCATTTGACAAAACAAAGAAACAATTTAACCAAAAACGAGAGAATATTTTTTTATAAATAACAACAAATCATGTCATATTTTAGTCCTAATTAAATTAAAATTGACGAAGTAAATCAACATGACATTATGAAATATTATTTTTGTCAAAAGACAAAAAAATATGACTTTTTTTCTGAACTGGAATAGCTGTTTTCTATTTTAATATGTTCATATATTTCCTCTCCACCAATGAAAATAGTTCTAAAACAAGCCAAAGAATCAAACAGAATTCGCTTCTTGACTCCACATCACTCACATAATCTGCCCTGCAACACAGCAAACACAAGCAGAGCAATTTTACAGCCTGTACTGGAATATATTTCAAAGCCAGCTCTCCCACTCCTGACTTCCAGTATGTGCGAGTGACTCTAGATGAGAGTGAGCAAGCAGGGATGAAACAGATGGAGAGTGATAGCGGTGTTCAGGGAAGAAGGGTCGCGGAGACCTAGTGAAAGAGAGCAGGGTTTTTTGAGTTGGCTTTCTACGTAAGAGGTTCTGTCTGAAGAGGTTATTTATTTTTCATCTAGAAATGGAAAGTGAAGAGTGATGTGGAGAGAGCCCGGGTGGAATTACACTGGAGACTGCTGAGGCGACGGAGTCTCCCGGGATTATTCGCTCCTGCTCTCGGCCGTCTTGATCTCAAGGAGGGAACTGTTGCTCAATGTCTCTCATCCTAAATAGTTGCACTTTCTCAAAACCTCCTCAATGGGTGTCCTCCTCCTCATTTCAAACTCAATTATAGCACCGAGTGAAAGCCCTGGTGCTCCATAATCAATCCACAGTCCCATCAGGCTTCAGGAACGTGCGCTCCATGGGACAGCTCATTAAGGGCCCACTAGTACGCTTTGCCTTTTTATGAAAAAACCTAGATCTTGTTGCCTCCTGCGTGGCTCTGTCTCACAGAGCAAAATCTATTACTTTTCCTGGTTAGTGGCAATGGCTACTGCTAATTCTGTTAACATACAGCTGAATTAGTGGGTGTTCTTTCAGCTATGGGCACTTTTATGTCCCGCAGGTATATTTTTTTACTACATACTGAGCTCTTTATCCACTTTAGACATCCTACTGACTACATATAAGTAATGTTGCAACTGCATATTACATCACTTTCCTCAGATTAATAGTAGGCTGTCAAAATTTTTTGATTGTCCCCTAACAAAACATACAAGACTAACTACAAGTAACTTTGCAACTACATGCCAACTAACATTCATTAGAGTGTTAGTAGAGTGTTGGTTTAATATCTGCTAACACATACCATATTTTCCCACATATAACCCGCAGACGCAGATAATTCGCACCATCATATAGCTCGCGGGTTTTGGGGTTTTGTGCAAAAAATTGTTTGTATAACCCGCACCCTTATATAACCCTCACCCATAGATTTATGAACTTTTTGTGAAAGTTCACATTTCGAATTTTGAATGTTGCTCACATGACGTCAATTATCATAACTGTTCAGGCTCGGTACACAGTGCTTGTGCACGAAATTCACACAATAAAAAAAATAAAAAAAAGTCAGAATCAGAAGAAAAAGAAAAAAACAATCTCTCCCGCTGTGCAGCAGCACGTCCTTAAGAAGCGTTTCTACAGGTGTTTATCATCGGATGAGATGAGAACAGCCCGCCCTCATGCAGCATAGCCAATCACGTCTTCTTGCATGATTGACAGGTCAGACAGCCTATCAGTGCCAGCTGTCAGAGTGATGGTACAAGCGCCAGAAACAACAATCTCGCAAGAAAGAAAATACTGCAAAAACCTGTATATAACCCACACCTTTATATAACCCGCACACCCCCCGTTGCGGGGTTTGTAAAATTTGGTATAACCCGCGGGTTATATGCGGGAAAATACGGTATTCCCTTTCAGTCAGTCACGTTCGATGTTATGTCTGAGTGACGTGACAGGGTCTCACCCGGGAGACCAATTGCCTGTGAGACCCATGCCAAGCCCCACCTACCTGGACATACAGGTATAAAAAGGACCGGCATTACTCACTTCATTCCTACTTTTCTTCAGTAAAAGTAAGAAGGAAGTTGCAGACAGCGATCACTCATTCAGTAACATTCTGAGAAAGGAAAGAGCAAACAGGCACACCCCCCCCCCCCCCAAAAAAAAAAAAAACTATTCATATCTCTGAAAATAACATAAATGCTAGCACGCCTTGTGCCGTCAAGATAATACATGTTGGTGCGGGTCCCTCACGTGAGCCACCCTGTGTCTTGTTTGGCACTCCGGATGAGGATTGAATGTCGATCGTTACTGTAACATAGTACTAAAAAAAAAACAACCTCAAATTGGTTTTGGTCCACAGCAGCACCCCTTACTCTGAATGTACCTGCGGACGGAGGCGTAAAAATGAAGCGAGGTGATATCGCAATCAAAAAATTAGAGTTTATTCCAAAAAACATCAACATTTTTATTTAAAAAATGTCTTCCAAATGATTACAAACGACGTCTACAGAGAACATCCAAAATGAATGACAATTACACTATTCCAAAAGAAAAAGGTATAAGCAAAATAACTTTTGGCTATGCCAATAAATTGACCCTCACTACACCAGTCACTCACCCTTTTCTTTTTATCTTTTACAGCTCTGAGAGGCCCTCTTAAAAAAGGTCAAGCCCCTCCCCCTTGGGCTTAACCATTTAGAAACAAAGTACCAAAAAGACTCAAGACATTCACACACAATAACCAATAGGCAAATTATCCTTAAACAAAAATACCTAAACATTTGATACCACCAACCAACTGCAATGATTGTTCGCATTTAACAGATTTAAATAAGAATCAAACAGGTCACCAAGAAGGTCCCCCTCATACCTGAGAACAATGAATTGTGCTTTCTATTGGCGGGAATTAAGCCTTCAAAATGGTGGCAATTACTATGAACAGGTTTATAAAAGTTAAAAGTCCTATATGTGTAAGAGTCTCTTTCTAAAATAATTACAGTCACAGTCTCCCTGTGACAGTTACGTTCCACGAGAGTGGGCTTTTGGCCCTTGGTAATGCACACTTGGTGAACACAAGCTACTTTTTAAAAAATATTTTACTGACCTCAAGCTTTTGAAAGGTAGTGACACTTTTGGACATTGATAGTAGACAAAGTCAATATACTAGTGAAAGTGTCAAAAGTGAATTTTGACTGACTATGTTCTACAAGTCCACAGAAGCACATTTGGCCAGAGTTGAAGAAGAAACCCAAAAACAAATGGAAAGTCCGTTGAACGACACCAAGGGGCTTAACTAGCTTGCCGTCTTTACTCGCCGCTGCTTTTAATGAGCAAAAATGTCAAATTCTTTCCCAGGAAAGATCTCATCTGGGAGGTTCTGGAGAGATGCGGAAAAAGTAATATGCTAAAAATAAGCGGTGCAGCCCTACCCAGCCCCGAGGAACTTTCCCTGTAGTAATCAAACAAGTTCTGAGCTTAAGTTTACCGAGGGAGAATAATTAAGGTGACACCGGTGCTGCTTTGGAACATCCTCTTGCAAACTCTCACCTGATGCTGGTGTT
The DNA here is from genome assembly GCA_037043235.1 of Rhodeus uyekii. NCBI lineage: Eukaryota > Metazoa > Chordata > Actinopteri > Cypriniformes > Acheilognathidae > Rhodeus > Rhodeus uyekii. The sequence goes on along the minus strand of JAWRVZ010000154.1, from coordinate 729,959 downwards.
GGGTCTTTTGCTTTCTGACGGCGCTCGCGGTGACTGCGCATCGAAACACTCAGATCCCCCTGCACGTAGCCGCCGGAGCCGAGGGGACTCGGATATGTAACATGGCCTCATTTTGCTCGTTCGGCAGTGGCTGCATGGTGCTACACCGTGAGGAGCACAGAGCAGGCGGCCTTGATTATTTCCTCAAATAGAAACACATCCACTGGCCGCTAATCTGCTCAGCAGTGCCAGACAGGGTGCAGGCATTCAACACGCAACAATGAAAGTGGACAAAATCAAATGTTCACACCTCTGTAATTCCATCCGTTCTCTTCCACTCACGTTCCTCTGCGAGGAATATTCTGAGGGTAAGTAGAAGATAAGTCAAATGTCTTTCCACTTGTACATTCTTTTCTTAAATAAATAATTAATTATATATATATATATATATATATATATATATATATATATATATATATATATATATATATATATATATATATATATACACACACAAAGTATGGGTGATAGAAGCCAATTTGCTATTTTATACTATTATTAACATTTTCAAATAAAAAAAATTATCTTCACTTTTTTTTTGAAGTAATTTTTGTTGCATGCTTTTGTCAATTTTAATATTATTAAAATTATTTATAATAATATATTTTATTTTGCCTTTTTTCAATGTACATTTATGCATTTGTCAGTCGCTTTTATCCAAAGGTACTTACAATGCATTCAAGATACACATTAACTGACTTTCCCTGGGAATCGAACCCTTGACCTTGCGTTGCAAGCGCCACACTCTATTGTTTGAGCTACGGAAAAGCCAATTTTTGTGCTTTATCTTAAACTTTCACTTTAGTTAGTTACCAAGGAAATATTTCTTATTTTTCATCTAATATTGTATTTTATTTCAGCTTTATTTAACTTGATGAAAAGAATGTAAATGCGTGCACACACATACATATACATACTTATACATATACAACCTTATATACAATGTACAATATATATATATGAACAGGGTTGGGTAGGTTACTTTTAAAATGTATTTCAATACAGATTACAAAATACTTGCTTTAAAAAGTAATTTGTAACGTATTTTGTTACATTACTCAAGTTTAGTAACGTAATCTAAATACTTTGGAATACTTTGAAATACTTAACACAAAAGACTATATTAACTTGATGTCCTGTTATCATCTTTATAGCAGAGGCACATCTAATAGGTTTGGAAAAAAAATATGACAAAAGTCATTTTGTGTCATTTAAACTATCCCTAGTATAAATATGTTTTTATTGCAGCAAGCATCAGTCAGTAAGTGTGGTCTTAACAATAAATGAAAGCAAGAAAAAAACACAGCTGGTACAATTCTCCAAGTAACACAACAAATTTAGGTAATGAATAGAGAAAACTTTGAGTGATTCTTTCACTTATTATCCTCTCTATGGAAAGACTACCGCCACAACAGAATCGAGAGAGTCAACAGTCAAACTTAGTCAGGAAATCAAATATGAACGCAATGAAGTTCAATGGAATTTATGACTATAGTTATCTAGCGATGCTTTTATGAAACACCCCAGATCTATCAAATTCGTGAATAATTCATTGACAATATTTTTGTAAACAAAAAAAAATATTCATTTAAAAAGATGAAAAAATCAATTTGTTCACAATTCGGATAATGAACTCGCACAAAGGCGCAATTTACCTGAGCATTTGTAATGAATTATTAAGATTTAAAGTTTGTCTGTTAAGTACACAAAGCCATTGGCTTTATAACAGTGGCCCCCAAACTTTTTTGTTCCGCGGACCGGTAAACGTTTGATAATCTTACGGTGCGCGCAAGATTGTTGACGGTGGGAGGGGGGCCGGTTGACGCGATTGTTGAAGCACACCTCCTCACCGCTGAAGCTACAGCGCCAGAGCCGCTTGCAGCCGCTCACGGACCGGTCCGCGAATTCTTATAAATATTAAACGTAGGCTAATGATAACCATACAAAGCTCAACGTATGAGTAAATGGGAAAATAAGGAATAAAGAAAATAATTTTCAAAGTTGAATCCTTTGAAGCCGATAGAAGTTTTGTTGCAGGTACACATAGCTTGCATTGCACTGTGATGTTACGTCCTTTTTCTTGTTTATAAGTAAAATTGTCTTTGAATTTCCACGAAAGAAATGCAGTACGCGCTGTTTTCCCGTCCAGTTTTTTAATGAGATTGCAGGTCTCTCCAGCTTGCTAACTGAACTTTTTTTTTTTTTTTTAAAGAGACAGAGTCGGAGAATCATCAGACAGCTTACGTTAATATTAATAAATAAATGACATTCAAATTCAAAGTAATCACTTTGGTAATCTAAAATACTTTTTGAATGTAATTGTAATTTGATTACCATCAATTTAAAATGTAACTGTAACGAAATACAGTTACTCAAATTTTGTATTTTAAATACGTAACATCGTTACATGTATTTCGTTACTCCCCAACCCTGTATATATATGTGTGTGTGTGTGTGTGTGTGTGTGTGTGTGTGCGTGTGTGTGTCTGTGTCTGTGTGTCAAATCGATTAATCACATATAACAAACATTTGTAAAATCTCCCAAATGCTAGCATCATTAGCAGGCCATGCAAGAGTGGATGTTTATTTATCATAGTAGAAGTGAAGCAAACTAATTTCTCAGTGAAAAATAAAGCTAAGATGAACGAAAAGTAAGCACACAAAATGTACATACAGTACACAAGAGTAAATGCAAGCAAGAGTTTGTTGTCAGTCGTCTGTAGCACAGCAGCTCCAGACAAACATCGCCACTCAAAACAGTCCTGTCACTGCTAACATTACAAGAACAGCATTTCTTTGTTCTGTGAAACTGAAAAGCCAATGTTACTCACGAATGGAGCAGAATTTATGCAACTTAGCCATCCATTTTCAGGTCTTCTTGCTTCAGTCTCTCCAGCCCTGGAAAGCTTTTCTAATATTAATGTAGGTCTTAAAGCTTTAGCCTGATCACATCCCTTCTTTTTCCAGGAATGTTCCTCTGAGATTTTTGGTATTGTCTCTTGTTTCTCTTTTTACAGACTTTGTTCAAATCTCCCTCTTACTCTTTCTTCACCATCATACTAATGCTTATTGGCTCGGCCCAAGCAACTTTTCATTCACTTATTACATCCTTAATGTTTAAAGTTTAATGTGTAAGCGTCACATTTCTGCTTTTGAATCCATCCAAAAATTGACCTCATTCCCTCAAATTGTATTTTTTATGCATCACTAAAATACTATTATAGTTTTTATTAATAATTTTAGTTATTAATTTGTACATTTTATATTTTAACTAACTTAAATTTATATTTTCCTGTTCAAACATATTCATTTTTAAAGTTTTAGTCATTTGGTTGTGTTTATTGTCTGTTCAGTTTCCTTTTCTTTTTCTTTTTCCCAGTAAGTTATTTTAGTCAAACATAAGATAATGAGAAATGTCTCCTTGGAAACTAATTTAAATAAATTGATTATATTTATATTTATACATATACATACATATATATATATATATATACATACATATATACATATACAGTATATGGGCATTGTAATATGCTTTATTAATTTAATTAGTTAATTTAATATATCAGTTTATTATTACTTTAATTGGTTAAAATATTCTTTTAATTAGATAATATTCCCTCCACCTACTGCCATCCAGTTGGCAGAGGAGGTGAACTGCTGAAAAAGCAGTCCATGGCAATTAGTCCTTAGAGTGCACTTTATTTTGGTTTTCACTGCCAAATTAGGTTATATAATAAATGAGAAAGAAAGGGCGAGAGAGAGAGAAACAGAAAAACGGTATATAGAGAACATATGAAGTCTAAATTTAAACCCCACTCAACTTGAGTCACTGCCCCCAATGCTTCGGGCTGGCCTGGGTCTCGCTGTAGACTTAAAGTTGGTGCAGTGAATGCGCTCTCGCAGACATTCACCATAAGTCACACGATGCGCCATCTCACCCAAGACCACCTCTAAGAGAGGATTGGCCAATAGCTAGCGTCCACATCAAAATCTTTCCTGCCAACAGATACACTATGATCTTAATGGAGCTCAGCTCAAACAACACTTCTGACAAGGTGCAGAAACAGCAGCATTAACTGAAACCATCAAAGGTGTGAGCTAAATGCCACACGCACAGAAAAGAGTGTAATACAAGCAAAAAAGGTGTGACAATATAAACAAGTACGGTGCAAAAATCACAGTTAAAACTTCATTGATTTGAACGTGCACCATGATGATAATCAATCATTTCAGTTGGTGACTGATGTGCATTTCACAAACCCAAGTTGGAAAATGGAAGCATGTTGCACTTTATATATTATAAGACTGGATTCAGCTTTGAGAAAATACCTTTGAAACAGAGATTCTGGCCATTGTATCGCTTGTGTGGTCAGCAACTCAGCAGAAGAAATGAATTGGGTTTTAATAGATTTCGTGTCTGCTTCCCAGAACAGCAGCATTTTCAATCTCTCTCGTATTTCCCTTCCACCTCTCTGTCTATGTCGTGCAAAGGTACGACCTCTCTACCATGGTTTAGAGATTATATATACACGACAATAACAGTTACCCCAACTCACTCCACCCTAGAAAGCACTCGCTTTTACATAACTGTTTTAATAATGGAGCAGACGCTCTTGCGCTTTGCCTCTCCAATCGCCCTGTCAGTCCTGCGTGTGACATCGAAACAATAATAAGCAGGTTTGCGGGGTTATTTTTAGAAATCGGGGGAAGTGGGAGACGAGATAAAAACGCAAATGAGTCAGAGACACACGCTGCCTCTCCACATGCTTGTATTCAAGAATGGCATGGCCTAAATCCCAGTTATAGTCTTATCAGAAGTTTGGATTTGAATCTCGTACACGCTAATGGAATGGAAAGGCAGATCTAATGGAGTGTTCTGATCTTCATGAGCGAATAAACCATCTAAAACAGAATATCACTCTTCACATTTTGCTCTTGAAACGCAAGTAATCCTCAGCATCAGAGAAGTTAATCTGAGTTCTTTTTGTCAGCTAATTAGACTGGCAGAAATAGGCATTGCACTTAAGGGCTAAAACCTCTCACATGTTTGGAAGAATAAAACAGTTAGACGTGCTGTACATATTTGGAATCTGTTTGTCTCCATCCTGGTCAACAGCCTGAAGCCTTAGCAGAACATATGCTACACAAGCAAGCAAACGCTAATGCTAACGGCAACACAGTTCAAGTGTGTGTGAAGAGATTCAGTTGATCAGTTTTGCTTAGAACAAGCCTATGTGTCTTTTAATGTTGTTTGGTGTAACAGTGTATGGGATATTTGTGGGAGGACGAAGACGAGGAGACAATTATAAACTGAAACTTCTCTTTAATAACAAACTTAAACAAAATACTTTAAATAAAACAAAAGATATACAACAGAGAACAAGGAGCACGAGGAGCATAACCACAGACAACAAAACATGTTCAACAACATGTTGCAGGGCATCCACACACTAATCACATAAAACCTCAACGATACACAAAGACAATAGGAAACATGACGGTGTAAATAGGCAGGGCTAAGACACAGCTGGCATTGGTAACATGGGTGGCTACGGAAACAGAGGAAGGACACACAGGAGGAGCATGACATGATTGTTACAGTAGCTCCCCCTCCCGGAAGGCGTGACCTCGCGCCTAAACTGACCATCAGCGGAGGGAGGGGGACCAGGGGGAGGACAGGACATGGAACAATAAACAAGAGTCCATTAAATTTCAAAGTCCAGGGAGGTGCAGGTGGGAAAAGGGGCCAGGCAGTGGGAGGTGTCCAAGGTGGTGCAGGCGGGACCAGGGGTCAGGCAGAGGGAGTAGTCCATGGAGGATCAGGTGGGACCCGGAACCAGGCAGCAGAATCAGTCCAGGGTTGAGGCCGAGGCGGATCCGCAGCAACGAGCGTCCTAGGTGGAGCCGGGAAGACCGAGGATCGAGGTGGAACCGGAGCAACAGAGGACGAAGGTAACAGCGGAGGGAGGGAGGAGCCAGACGATGCCGAAGGTGGAGGAAAGGTGACGACCGACCAAGGTGGAGCTGGCAGAACGAGGGCGACCAGTGGAGGCTCAGGGATGAGGGATTTCGGTGGAGCCGAGGGAGGGAGGAGCGAAGGGGGAACCGATGTGCCGACGGGCCGAGGTGGAGTGCCGGGCACTGAGGTTGGAGGCGGAATCCAAACAGCCTCAGCGCCTTGCGATGACTGTGGCCTGTCGACGCATGGTGGATCCCAGGTGTTAGCGGGAGCCGGTGATGAGGCGCGGGGCACAGGCAGAGGAGGTGCCGGGTGCTGGCTGGGTAGAGGTGGTGGGAGAGGGAGGCTGGGTGAGAATTCTGGCAAGTCCAGAAGCCAAAGTTCCAGCTCAGCCGGTAGTTCAGGCCAAGGGAGGTCCAGGTCGGCGGTTCATGCCAGGGGAGGTCCAGGTCGGTTGGCAGTTCAGGCCAGGGGGGACACAATTCAATAGCGGCATCGGGACACAGTTCAATAGCGCGATGCGGAGAGAAACTCGGAAGTCAAAATAGAAACACTTTAATCACACAAGGAAACCAAAACGGCACTTAACAGCTCAAAACTCAGAGCAGGGCATCCACACACTAATCACATGAAACGTCAACGATAGACAAAGACAATAGGAAACATGACGGGATTCAGGGACAGGACGACTAGTTGCAATCGAGGGAGAGATGAATGCAGCCAAGTACAGGGATGAAAACCTTCTCCAGAGTGCTCAGGACCTCAGACTGGGCCGAAGGTTTACCTTCCAACAAGACAATGACCCTAAAGACACGGCTAAAATAACGGAGTGGCATCACAACAACTCCGTGACTGTTCTTGAACGGCCCAGCCAGAGCTCTGACTTAAACCCAATTGAGCATCTCTGGAGAGACCTCAAAATGGCTGTCCACCAACGTTTACCATCCAACCTGACAGAACTGGAGAGGATCTGCAAGGAGGAATGGCAGAGGATCCCCAAATCCAGGTGTGAAAAACTTGTTTCATCTTTCCCAAAAAGACTCATGGCTGTATTAGAGTAAAAGTTGCTTCTACTAATTACTGAGCAAATGGTCTGAATACTTTTAATATTTCAGTTTTTCTTTTTTAATAAATCTGCAAAAATGTCAACAATTCTGTGTATTTCTGTCAATACGTCGTGTTGTGTGTACATTAATGAGAAAAAAAATGAACTTAAATGATTTTAGCAAATGGCTAAAATACCATGAATACTTTCCGTGACCACTGTATATATATATATATATATATATATACATAACAGTAGAGAGTGGTTATGGGTTTGATTCTCAGGGAAAGCAAGAACTGATTAAAATATAAAGTAACTACGTCAGGGATAATCCACGACTATCTGTGCCTACCTTTACTATTTCTGGCCTGAGAGAATGCACTGATCCATGAATGTTTCTCCTCCATCAGACAGCCTGTTTGAAACCCAAAAGCACAGCACCTCCATTTCCCAAATAAAACCTCAGCGTCTAACCTTTCTCAAGCATTGCTACCCACCTTTCCTGCTTATTTTATTGTCTTATAAGCGTCCGTTTGATGGTGTCTCCATCTGTTTAAGCTGTGGTCCTCTGAGGCAAACGCCACCTTTTCCACAACACAAGAGACGCCCGCAGGAGCTGCGACCAGCGAGCGAGACATCCATCAACGCCGGACCAATTCCCCATATGCATGCGTATAAATTACAGTATACACACTGCCTCCCTGCTTGGCCTGCAGCTCTGCAGGAGGCATGAGGACAGAAAAGAGAGCGAGAGATAGAGAGTGCTTATCTTAATGAAAATGGTGGAACACTGCCCTGATTATAGCTGCACCGAGTGACCTGAGAAAGACAGAGGGAAGAGGAAGAAGACAGGATGATTGCACAGAAGGCTCTTGGTCATCCTGTCAGTGGTTTTGTGAAAGTGGTGCTTAAGAGCGATGAACGTGTTCTAATGTTTTATCTTTTGAATGAATCGTAAACCGTCTGAATCATATGTTCATGGATCAGACTGAATCGGCTCAACGGCAAGGATGGCATACCAGTTCAGAGACAGTTTTGAGATGGCTAACAGAACATTTGATGGAACAAGTCATTTTCTAAATACATTTTTTATGGCTTGGAAATGTAAATGTTGCATTGTTTTAAGGCGAAATCAGCAGAATCTGCAACAACAATGTTATCCAGCTGGCTATCACAGATGACATTTTATCTAAACGGAAAAAATGTTTTGAGTCAGTACGATTGGTTGTTGCACCTGTTAATTCAGAAGTATACACTCAAATAAAACTGCTGTAAATGTGAGATTTTACTAGCAAATCTTTAGTCATCCACTAAAAAAGGGCATTTTGAGTTTTTGACAACTAACTAAATTTGAGCAAAAAATAAATAAAAAATTGGACAAGTGGCTTATAAAAATCAAGAATACCAGAAATGATCAAACGGACCAAATGCCACACTAATTTCGTTTAAGGGCTTGAGCGTCGAGAAATTGACCAAAGTAATCCACGAACATTCAACGCAAGCCCGACGCATGAATCACTGACGGAGCGCGTCCAAACACGCACAATTCGCGAACGTTCCACGTACAAGCACTTTCAGAATCCACATTGTCAGTGGATGTCAGTGGAATGAACGTGATACGTGCGCGGTTCATGCGTGATATGAAGGTGGGGCGTCAGTGGACGGACGTGGACGTGCGCGGTTTTGAACCAGTTCAAATTTTTTAACCGTTCAAAACTCAGAATCACGCACAAACCGCCTTCGACGCGCATCCACTTACAATCACTGATGGTCCACGTTCGTTCCACCGACGAATTACGCATATGAGGCACGCTCCGCGCAGAAACGAAAATCTGTGCGTAATTCGTGCGGGATTCATGCGTTTTCGCTGTGTGACTGGCCCTTAACATGTTTACATTTTTAATGTTTTGCTTTAACTAACACTGGATGCAAGCGGCAAGTAATATAGTATGAAAACACATATGAGCATAAGAGAACTTTCTAAAACACACACACACACACACACACACACATATTTAAATTATATAAAGATTATACAGTGTGTGTGTATGTGTGCGTATGTATATAACCCTAAAAATCCATATTGCTAAGTCCAAAACACAGTGACATGAGAAGAATCTCTTTAAACTTTTTCAGCATTCAGGATTCTGACTGAAACAAAAGCTGATAACTAATTTGCATTGGGAAAAATTTGCATCAACTTAAAAGTTCAAATGTTCATTAATTGTACAGAGTGACCAGCACAGTCTTAAAAATGTCCTCTTTCTGTGATAAGTTGAGTAAATAATGACAGTATTTTCATTTTTGGCTGAACTCATTTTTAAAAGCCAATGCCATTTTGTTTCCTACACTGTAATTTGTAGTAGTTTTTTTGCAATATGGCAACACTATGCAATGCAGGGTTACAAAGACGCCGTTCTGTTGTGCCCTGACAGTGCACAGCTGTGAGGAGATGCTTCGTTGTTGGGCTGGAGTCCTAGAGGACTGATTAGCCCAAAAGATCTTTATATAGACAGCGAAGGAGGGCGGTGCATGGAGAACGAACGAGAAGGGGCAGGGAGGGGTCTTCATTTTCAGTCCACAGAGACACTTTACCTCGCCGCATCCGAGGATCGAGTGAGCGTTTAGCAATCTGTCTCGTAATTAATCACGCGCCCTAATCAGTCATGGCTGCCGGATCTGCGCGTGATAGATTTTCCACCCGAGTCCCTCGTCACTGCCTCAAAAAAAAAAAAAAAAAATTAATAAAAACCTCCACAAATCTCCCCTGCTGCCATCCTCTTCTTTTCCATGCTATTATGTCTAGCAGTTGGGAATCTGATTCTGGATACCATCTTTGGGGCTGCTGGTCTAATCCGATTGAAAGTAGGGAGATTAAAAGCTGCGATATGTTTGCCACTGCTTTAAAGATGTCCGTGGTGATTCAGAGTAAAAAATGAATTATGTAGAAATACAAGGGGGAAAAAAAATGATGAGAACGAGATCTATTCCCTGGAGTCAGTATTGAGAACCCGGAGTGATTTGGACCTACAAGGTACTTATCAGGTACTACAAATTAAAGTAGGCTATGAAGCGTATTACTGTATGAATCTGATTAGCTATCTTGAATGTGGATGGGAATGAGGACCCTGCTCAAAATTAACAGCACAACACAATAATTGCATTACTTAAAGTCAGCATGTGATAGTCGTCCCTATTGTGACGTATATCTGAGTGAAATTGCTTCTTAAATGAGAAAAAAAGAGTGGGATTTGACTTTGTCCATTGGGAATTGATTTGACCAATAGCAAACCGCAATTATCCATCTCGTGTAAGTGAAAGGTTGTCTCGCACCAGTAAACACATCATCAGAGAAGAGACGAGATTCTCACTGCAAGAGGGGGGGTTAAGGTGACTTTAAAGGGATGTTTTCCCAAAAAGGAAACCGCTATGATCGTTTATTCGCACTATTGTCGTCCTCGCCTATGTGACTTTCTATTTTCTGTTGAACTCTAAAGATGACATTTTGAAGAATGTTTGAAATGCTTTTGTCCATATTATGAAAGTCAAAGCTCTAAAAACAACATCGAATTGAATGAATGAAGCCTTCTTGAATGAATACAAGGCTTCTTTGTATGATACAATCACTTTGTACGATGAACAGATCAAACTTTATATTACAATCAAATCAAAAGTCATGACGTTTGAGGTTTTTGGGCAGATTTACGAGCAGCTTGCGCCATCGCAAACCCTCTGTTGGAGTTAATCAACTACTGTCAGGATTTACTAAAGACACACAGCAAAACATAAGTGCAGAAAAGGCATGAACGGTTATTTTTGCAGCTGACCTTATTGCATATGCATTTGTAAGAGTTTCCCTTTCAGACACAGCAAAAAAACTAAATTGTCTTAAACCAATAATTTGAGCTTGGTAGATTGTGTTTGTCATTATGGAAATGATCCGGCTGTGTCTGTGCTATTTTATTTGTAAATTCTCAGTAGATCATACACAGAACTTTCCAACTCCAATCGGTGCTTTTATGGGGTTGTGCTCTGACGATAATTTGCGCTGTTTAGTAAATCTAGTAAGTCATGATTCAATTCATTTTTAAATGAAATATGAGAAAATATAAAATCAAATAAAAATCAAACTCATATTTCTACATTACACTGTGGTTCAATTGTGAGGGGAAAGCCAAGATATAGAAATCAAATAGGCAAAAATGAAAAAGTCTCACGAGAGGATGTAGAACCTTCACTGTGATTGGCTGATTATCCTGTCAATGGAATAATAACCGCTTCCCATGTTTGCAATTGGACTGCAAATTGGCCTGTATGAGTCAAACTGGAAGAAATGAACGGGCTAATTAAAAACTGAAGACAACTCTACAATAACAGTGAGTAAGATGATTTAGAGACCATGCTGCTGTGTTAATTTGTTGATAAATGGAGAAGAAAAGAAGGTAAAACTATCAGCATCACTTGCATCCCTTCCCTGCCTTCTCCAGTTTGTCTCACGGGATAGTAAAGTGTCAATCGAATGTGAACTTCAGAATCTCGGTGGAAGTAGTAGATCATCCGAGGACTTTTCGACTAGAGTTTTCGAATACTATATATTTGAACATACTACTCTTTTGGCATAATGTTTTTTGCATACTATATGGAAGAGAAGTATTCAACCCTGGATGCAACGTCAGTGTTCCAAGATGCTTAAAACTGCACATGCGCATTGGCTGGTCCAGATTGAAAAAAATGACTTTGTCAGATTTAAATGGTGAATTCAAATTCAAATTATTTTAATCGTAAGCTTGAACAGCTTTGGAGAATTTGATGTTTCCTCATTCAAAGAGATAGAAGTTGTACATTGCATAGATGGCGGTCATGTGAAAAGATTTTAGTTCTTTTTTTTTAATGAAAACTGCAAATTGCTTCCAAAAATAAAAACATTTTTGGATGTAATTTGCAGCTTTTCATTAAAAAAATAACAAATTTTAACTTTACATGCCACCTTAAAAAACGCATTGCACATGACTCAACAAGACGCATAAAAGCTGACAAAGATGTCTATGAACTAATAACCAAAATGCGCATCCCTAATCTTGAATCAGTATTAATAATCATTTAAAAAAACAGTGGCACAAAACAGCGAGGATATCATTTACAACAATATTAAGCGATGTAAATGGAACTTGTAATAAAACAAGAAACAACATAACTTCTGAAGCGGAGTCAAAAACCGGTTTAAACAAAAGCACTTAAGCTTTATTTTTCACTGGGAAGATCAAAGATAATGCAAATGAACCATTTGAATGAACCAATTGACTAAAATAAACCAGACTTCCGAACTCTAAGAGCATGCACAACAACAATAGCATTGTTCACATTACACAGTATCTTGTTTGAAAATATAGCTTGTTACTAGAAAAACTACATATTTATTACATTAACAAGCTACTGTCACACTACAAAAAATGTAGGTTTGTTCACTACTTTTAAGTACTAACACTGTTTATGTGAGTGTATATCTGTCCCTCTGTACACGTGCGTTTTAGTATTTCTATATTAATGTGCGTCAGTCACTATGCTGCTTTCCTCTCATCACACTGTGCCTGAGGGACAGTGTGGAATAAACTGAGCGGAACGTGACTTTTAATTGAACAGGAACTGTGCTGAGGAACAAAAGCAAGAGGACCACCTCAGTGGGGGTAGACTCAGACTGAGAGAAAACAGCTTTGTACACCTAATTACATGACATCCAACACAAGACATACAGATTAGACATAAGAATACAGCATTGAAAAGGGGGTATAAACAGAATAAAAATAGACAATGTGATTTGGAAAATGTTACAAAAGAGAAAAACAGAAAGGAATTATTTTCAATGCATTAATAATGCCTTGTAATGGACCTTATAATGCCTTGTATGCTCTCGTTACAATTGTTATAATAATGTTATAACACTTATCTATTCATTGAACACACCTGTAGAAAGTAGAATGTTAGCAAATATTATAATGCGTTTTAACTTTGTTTACAATTATTTATGAACAGATATAATGCATTTTGATGTACATTATGTACATTACCTTCATAATGCATTAAGTAAAGGCTTTAAGGTTTTAAGTAAAGTGTTACCAAAATCAAAAGTATGCATGGAATGCTAAGTTAACCAACTACATTTTTTATGGCACATTGTGTAGTGTAAAAGTAGATAACAATGGCTGGGTTCGAAATCGCTCATTCTGTCAGGGTTTACGTTTACATTCATGCATTTGGCAGACACTTTTATCCAATATATTCAAAGCGACTTACATTGCATTCAAGGAACACATTGAATTCTGTCACTTCAATTTTGTTTTCTAGTGTTTCTGTGACAGAGCTCTGATACTGCTCAGTTGTCGTCTCTTTGTGCGGGAGCATGTGGCATAGAGCGCTCTCTTGTCTGTCAAGTGTCTTGTGTGCGGGGCATGAGGTTCGATCCCGGCATTTCGGTCTTGTTCCATTTCGTTTTTGTCCCAGGATTTAGACATTCATGCTCTGTGTGTTTGTCCTGTGTTGTTAGTGCACAAGACGAGTGTTCGCTCGTGCTCATGCTTGTGGTCGTGCGCTTTTGTTACGTCATGTGAGTGGGTGCAGTTTCAAGCTTCGCTCAGGCAATGTTTACATTGGCCGCATGCTTTTATATCGTGTCATGTGTTGCGCATAGTCTGTGTTTCACTGGCTGCGTGCTGTCTTTGATTTGCCCCACCTGCTCTCCCTCATTCACCCGGCCTCGTGTTCTCTATTTATTCTCCTTGTGTTTGCAAATTGTGTCCTCACATCCTCCCTTCACTCAACCTGACACATTCACTATTCCCTACATTAGACACTGAATGCTCCGGGAAGGCTGCCACTTCTGTGTAGTTTGTGGTTGCTGTTTAATTATCTTTTGAAATTAAGCAAACTGGGAGCTCCAGAAGTATTGAAAAGATTTACCTTGATCTATATCGTGGAAACTTTGTATACACCTTAAATAAACAATGTAATCAATCAATTAAAAATGAATTTATACCTGTAGGATATCATGCTGAACCCACATTGAACCTCAGTTGTGGGTGTCATCTTCTGGTCAGACGTGGGAATTCATTTGCCATGACCCTCACAATATGGGTATGCTCTTACAATTACCCGTTGTTGCAGTGCTCAATGGGATTGAAGGTTGAAGGAGTGCACTTGATAACATCCACTATGGTTTCTGACACTACTACAAGTGGTTGTACCCTCAAATAGTGACCTATTTAAGGGTATAGGGGCAGTTTTGATCACAACCAATGTGTATTGGCAAAAAATAAGTTTTCTTCTTTCAGTCACCTGCTGGTGTTTGGGTTATTTCCACTGTCGCCTCTTGCTTGCTTAGTTGGGGACACTTAATATTCATCAATATTATCCGATTATCTTCCTGTTATCTCTGTAAAGCTGCTTTGAAATAATCTGTATTGTAAAACGTGCTATATAAATAAAGGTGACTTGACTTGAGCTCTACAGAGCCCTTATAGGGTCATGGCGATGGAAAAATGTGTGAGATTGGAGAGAAAATATTTCAGTGCTTTTGTATTCCCTTGCAAAAACGTTGCGTTCCCCTGAGAAGATTTGAGAGTTGTTTGAGATCGAATGCAACGTTTATTGGCAGAAACCAATAGTTTTTATGAGGGATTGCAAAAGATTTACGAGCAAACGCAACGTTTCTCAGGGGAACTAAATATTTCGCAACTGATGTTTCTTGGAGGATCGCAGATGTTGTGTGAGCAAACAAATGTAAGATATTAAAAAAGATACAAAATAAATAATTGCTAATTGTGGCGAGGGGGGCGTGGTTCAGCGGGGTTTGCAGCGGGAGAGGGAGTGGAGAAGCGAGCGCGGCGTAAGTGGGTCAAGTGCAAATAACAAACACCTGTGTCTTGTTACAGTAACTGGCGGGAAGAGACAGGATATAAGCGGCCAGGAAGTGGAGGTCGAGAGAGAAAACGACTGAGACTCGAGCGCACGGCACATTCCCAAAGCACGGGAGAACCTGCAGAAAGACTGAGAGAGACTGAGCGATATTGAGCGCCGAGTGCAGAGCGCGGAACGAGCGCGCCGCCTGTTTTGTTTTGGTTTCACTTTCATTTGAATAAAAGTTTAACGAGTCTCAGCTAAGCCGACCCTGCCTCTTCCTTCCTGCATGAACCAACCACACTACACTGGTGCCGAAACCCGGGAGGAAGAGGAAACGGCCGCTGCCATCATGCAGACTCCGTCAGGTACGCCATTTGAGGAGGTCATCCAATCGCTCGCGGGACTCCACCAACAGCAACATCAGGCTCTCGTCGCCATGAGGGAGGATCAGGAGCGTCGCTTCCAAGCCCTCCTACTGGCACAGGAGGAGGACCGCGAGCTGTTCCGGAGCTGCCTAGACCAGGGGGGTCACACCGGAGGATCGTCAGTGAGTGCAGCCCCTGCTGGCCACATGCCAATGTCTAAGATGGGGCCGGCGGACGATCCCGAGGCATTCATCGACCTGTTTGAGAGGACGGCGGAGGCATGTGGGTGGCCGCAAACCCAATGGCCGGTGCGCCTCATTCCCTTGTTATCGGGCGAGGCGCAAGTGGCGGCCCAACAGCTCCCCGTCCCGAACCTCCTGGTCTACGGAGACCTAAAACGGGCCATCCTCCAGCGGGTCGGCCTAAGCCCGGAGCAACATCGACAGCGGTTCCGGTCACGAGACCTGGGCGAAAGTGGCCGACCCTTCGTGATGGCCCAGCAGCTCCGGGACGCCTGCCGCAAATGGCTACTGGCCGGGGATAGCGACGTCGATCAGGTCATCGATCGTGTGGTGCTGGAGCAGTTCATCTCCCGTCTCCCGAGGAGGACTGCAGAGTGGGTCCAGTGCCACCGTCCGACGTCGCTGGACCTGGCCATCCAACTGGCGGAGGACCATATGGTGGCGTGCCCAGGGGTCGGCGAACCCCTTCCAGCGGCCTCTCTCTCCCTCTCTTCTCCTGTTGTCTCTCCCTCTCTTTCTCTCACCCCTAAACCTGTCCCTTTCCCCAGGTCCCGACCGACGGTCCCTCCTCGTACGTTTTCCCGAGGGCGGGGTGGACAGGGAGGGCAGGGTGTTACGGATGATCCACGGTCAATGCCCCGAGGCACTGGCTGGACTGGGGTGGCACCGGGGACCGCCTCCACTTCTCCGCTCTCTTCCCGTCAGGGAGGTGACCCACTTACTGCCACCAGGGGGGCGGGGAGGCCTGGGCCGGCCTGTTGGCGCTGCGGGGACCCGGGACATTTTGTGGACAGGTGTCCAGTGATGGAGGTGGGGACCCTGATCCGGGTCCCGGACGCGCCGCAGGCTGCCCCTGATCAAGCCGGGTTGTACCAAATACCTGTGAGTATTAAGGGGGGTACTTATCAGGCTTTGGTGGATTCAGGTTGTAACCAAACCTCAATTCACCAAAGCCTGATTCAGCCCGGGGCATTGGATAAGAGCCGCATGGTTCGGGTGCGGTGCGTGCACGGGGATGTGGTGAAGTATCCTTTGTGGCCTGCTGTTATTCAATTCCGGGGACAAAAGCATAGCCTGGAGGTGGCAGTTAACCCGCACCTCCGACATCCGCTGATTTTGGGGACGAATTGGCCAGCCTTTAGTCAATTGTTGAGGTGTTTATGTGCGGATGTCTCTTTGGCAAGTAGAGAGCGAGGGAGGAGGGCGGTCGTGCAGCTGGGGGAGGCTGAACCGGGTCCTCTGGGATCAGCCTCGGGGGGACCGAGCACTCCCGGGAGGCGAATCCTCCTGGAGGGCGATGACTTCCCCTTGGAGCAATCCCAGGACGAGACGCTGAAAAATGCCTTTGAACAGGTCCGTTCCATCGACGGTCAGCTCCTCCAACCTGAGCAGCCGCTCTCCTACCCTTATTTCGCCGTGATCAAAGATAGGTTGTACCGAGTGACCAAAGACGCTCAGACAAAGCAGGATACAACCCAGTTGTTAATCCCGAAAAGCCGCCGGGAAATGCTTTTCCAGGCGGCTCACTGTAATCCGATGGCAGGTCACTTAGGGCTGGCAGCAACACTGAATCGTCTCATGGCCCGATTCTTTTGGCCGGGCATCCACGAGAATGTTCGCCGATGGTGCGCGGCTTGTCGTGAATGTCAGTTGGTAAACCCACCGGCCGCTCCAAAAGCGCCTTTGCGTCCCCTTCCTCTAATGCAGGTCCCCTTCGAGAGAATTGGCATGGACCTCATCGGGCCATTAGAACGTTCCGCACGTGGGCATCGGTTTGCATTAGTGATAGTTGACTATGCAACCCGATACCCAGAGGCAGTTGCCCTCCGCAGCATTTCGGCAAAGAGTGTTGCGGAGGCACTGTTTCGAATAATCTCCCGAGTGGGAATCCCGAAAGAGATTCTCACTGATCAGGGCACGGCGTTTATGTCACGTACCTTGCATGAACTATACGAATTACTGGGCATTAAATCAGTTCGCACCAGCGTCTATCACCCACAAACAGACGGGCTGGTGGAGCGGTTTAATCGTACGTTGAAAAGCATGATTCGGAAGTTCGTGCATGAGGACGCCAAAAATTGGGATAAATGGTTGGAGCCTCTCTTGTTCGCTGTGCGCGAGGTCCCGCAAGCCTCCACGGGGTTTTCCCCCTTCGAGCTTCTCTACGGACGCCAGCCCCGGGGGGTGTTGGACGTCCTGAGAGAATCTTGGGAGGACGGACCTTCTAATAGCCAAAACGAAATTCAGTATGTGCTGGACCTGAGAGCAAAACTTCACACTTTGGGGCGGCTCTCCATGGAGAATTTGCTACAGGCCCAGGGCAAACAGAGCCGGCTGTACAACAGAGGTGCCAACCTGCGTAAATTTACACCGGGAGAGAAGGTACTTGTATTGCTCCCCACATCCAGCTCCAAATTACTCGCCAAGTGGCAAGGGCCCTTTGAGGTCACACGACGAGTTGGAGATCTCAATTATGAGGTCCTTCGATCAGATAGGAACGGGGCACATCAGATATACCACCTCAACCTCCTTAAAAAGTGGAACGAGGCGGGGTCAGTGATGCGGACGAATCTCATCCAGCACCATATTGAGACTGAACCGGGCGTAGTGGTCCGTAGTCGTCCGTATAGACTACCTGAACACAAAAAGAAAGTGGTCCAGGCTGAATTAGAGGCGATGCTCGATATGGGGGTGGTAGAAGAATCCCACAGCAATTGGGCGAGCCCGATAGTTTTGGTTCCTAAAACGGACGGCTCGATTCGGTTCTGTGTGGATTATCGCAAGGTGAATGCCGTGTCAAAGTTTGACGCGTATCCAATGCCGCGGGTTGACGAGTTGCTTGATCGGCTCGGTACGGCTCGATTTTATTCGACACTGGATTTGACGAAGGGATATTGGCAGATCCCCTTATCTCCCTTATCCAAAGAAAAGACAGCCTTCACAACGCCGTTCGGATTGCACCAATTCGTCACCCTTCCCTTTGGGTTGTTTGGAGCGCCGGCCACCTTCCAGCGCCTCATGGACCAGGTCCTGCGCCCGCATGCCGCATATGCCGCGGCCTATCTGGATGACATTATCATCTACAGTAATGACTGGCAGCGGCATGTCGGGCACCTGCGGGCAGTCCTGCAGGCGCTGAGGGGGGCCGGCCTGACTGCCAACCCGAGGAAGTGTGCGATTGGGCGGGTGGAGGTCAGGTATCTGGGTTTCCACTTGGGTCACGGTCAGGTGCGTCCCCAAATTGATAAAACTGCAGCAGTTGCGACCTGCCCACGGCCCAAGACCAAAAAGGAGGTGAGGCAGTTCCTGGGGCTGGCGGGATATTACAGAAGGTTTGTACCTAATTATTCGGACCTCACCAGCCCGCTGACTGACCTCACTAAAAAGGAAGCACCAGACCCGGTCCAGTGGACGGAGCCGTGTCAGCAGGCCTTCACCCAGGTTAAGGCTGCTCTGTGTGGCGGCCCGCTTTTGCATTCTCCTGACTTTTCTCTCCCTTTTGTGTTGCAGACTGACGCGTCGGACAGGGGGCTGGGAGCGGTCCTGGCCCAGGAGATAAGGGGTGAGGAACGCCCGGTGCTGTACATCAGTCGGAAGCTCTCGAAGAGAGAGACGAAGTACAGCACCATAGAGAAGGAGTGTTTGGCCATCAGGTGGGCGGTCCTCACTCTGCGATATTATCTCCTGGGGCGGGAGTTCACCCTCTGTTCGGACCACGCGCCCCTGCAGTGGCTCCACCGCATGAAGGATACCAACGCGCGGATCACCCGGTGGTATCTGGCATTGCAGCCGTTTAAGTTCAAGGTGGTCCACAGGCCGGGGGTCCAGATGGCGGTAGCCGACTTCCTCTCCAGGAATGGGGGAGGGGGGGAGGCTGCAGGCCGGATGGTGCCCCGGCCTGAGACGGGCGGTGGGGGTATGTGGCGAGGGGGGTGTGGTTCAGCGGGGTTTGCAGCGGGAGAGGGAGTGGAGAAGCGAGCGCGGCGTAAGTGGGTCAAGTGCAAATAACAAACACCTGTGTCTTGTTACAGTAACTGGCGGGAAGAGACAGGATATAAGCGGCCAGGAAGTGGAGGTCGAGAGAGAAAACGACTGAGACTCGAGCGCACGGCACATTCCCAAAGCACGGGAGAACCTGCAGAAAGACTGAGAGAGACTGAGCGATATTGAGCGCCGAGTGCAGAGCGCGGAACGAGCGCGCCGCCTGTTTTGTTTTGGTTTCACTTTCATTTGAATAAAAGTTTAACGAGTCTCAGCTAAGCCGACCCTGCCTCTTCCTTCCTGCATGAACCAACCACACTACACTAATTTTTCATTTTTGGATGCCGCTTACCAGATGGATCTGTAAGCAGTATTCTACTATTCCATCCCATAGTCAGAGAGAAACTGGAAAGCAGTAGAAGGAGAAAAGAAAAAACTGCCACAGTTCTGGAGGAAAGAACAGGAATTCTTTTCTTGGCCTGGTCTGAGGCGACCCAGCATGGAGGCGTGTGTTTGTCGGAGTCTAGCAGAGACCCTGAGGTGAGCGTTACCCCACTCAGCCTCTCAGACCCGCAGTGGTCCTCCACAGGGAGGTCTTTGAATAGAAAGCCTGCCGTTTCCCTCAGTACAAGGGGGTCTTTGATAATGGCACTACGGAAGCCTATAGGGACTAATAGAAACACATGCCAATTGTGCTCGTTTAATGACTACAAATGAAACCGGTCAGACTGCATTTTGTACTCACGAAAAGAGAACTTTCCAAAAATGGAAAGCTATGCATGAGAGAAGCTAAACATGCTGCTTTTGTAATAGTGTTTCCTGGAAAACTTCATGTGCCTTTTGAAAACGAATGATGAAAACAGCAACAAAGAGCCTTAGGGACGTACAATGTTGCACCGCTATTGATGCGGAGAAAAAAATGCGAGGCTTAGCATCAGATGGAGAACGCTGCTGCGTACGCTACTGAGCAAGGTTCACTGTGTGGTCTTATTATGGGCGTACAAGTGTTTATGTGTGTGTGTGTTTGTCAGAGAGACCCACCACAGGTCTGTCGACTCAGCATCTCTGAGGGCAAAGGGCTGTAAGGTTCTGGCTTTAACCTCAACCTCCAGGAAAACAACACAACTTTTCCAGCTGATGCAGCAGGAGGTAGCGCTGCTGTTATGCCACTGTAAATCGATATTCGATAGAGCTGCATGATTGCTATATGCATCACAATTTGATTGATGAATATTTAAGAGAGAGCAAGGTTCACCCGCCTCACCCTTCACTGTCAATAAGTTCGTTTGTGAATTTGTTCCCTAGCATCCATAATGTGTCCTAGCTTTATAATTTTAGAGGAAATGCATTGGCTTTTTCTCAAATGTCCTACATTTACAGTGTTGTATCAACCGATAAGAATACCGACAAAAATTTGTTTACCGGTACTTTTTTTCTGTAATAACAGACTAAAATGAATCTAAAATAAATAAATGACTATCTATGAAGCATAAAACTTCACATTTTCGATGCATAAATTCATATAATATGATATATAATATTACATGCATAAATTCATATAATTAATTAACATAATTGATGTGAAATGTTTGAATATTTCTTTAATTAAACACAGTTGTTTTCATAAAAAACTAATATAAATATAATTTATCTAAATATAAATATAATATAAATAATTTTTTTGCAGACTAGAATTAGATACATTTTTATGTTGAAATTAAAAATTTATCAATATATCATGAAAAAAATTACATTTAGATGTTAAATGTATAAAAAAAAATGTAATTAGTTTATATAATTAATACAATTGATGTGAAATATTTGAATATTTCTTTAATTATGCACGAACTTGTTTTCATAAACTAAATATAATTTTTGCAGACTAGAATTAGATACATTTTTAGTTCAAATTAAAAATTAATCAATATATCAAAAAGAAAAATATATTAAATTTAGATTACTTTTTTGTCAAAAGCGATGACTAAAACAAAAACAATTTTACAATTATTGAATTAATATATAATTAATAAAATGTATGTGAAATGTTTGAATATTGGGTTCACATTAGCAAATAATATAATGGAAATTAGATGCCATTTTAAAGATTTTATTTTTTTTAATCAGTATGACAATATTGAGTAAAAGAAAAGCAAAAAAAAAGTTTTTTTTACATTTAATATGCCTCCCACTCGCACTCTGCTGTGACTATGAGCTGCTTATTTTAGTGCTTAATTATTGAAACTTTCATCATTTTGCTATGTAAAAAATGGCATTCCATATATTTTTAGCTTGTTAAGTGAAACCAACACCTCCAGCTGAATGTCAGTGCACCGTGGGGGCTGCTGGGAAGATCTTCGGCTCAGACTAAATGACAGTCTCCTCTGGAGGGTTCGGTCACCGGCACACAAGGAGGAAGAAATAGCAAAAGTGACTTTTGGGGAGAAAACACTTGTCCCTGTGGCAATCAATTACGGTCCATTTGCATTTCCAACACTTACAGGTAGCTTTTCACACTATTAGAGTAATTTATACAACTTATCCGGCTCATTTGCAGATTGATAGATGCCATTTCTTAACCACGCATAATGAACATCTCATCAAAGGGGCTTCAGTCAACGCTTTGGATCTGAGGGCGAAGTACCGGCCCACTTTCCGTCTTCATCAAGACTTAATTTGCCCTCACCAAGTCACAGCCCCCGGATAGCTTCTACCGCCTGCTTAAATGCATCATTTGCTTCTCTTGGAGATAAAACAGTTTGGGTTAGTCACCAAATTGGGAAAGCGGAAGCAAGTGAGCAAACCGGGATTACAGAACAGCAGGGCGAAGGGAGTCGGCTTGTGTTAAAACAGCTATGGGATCAGTGAGCCAGATGTTAGCGCTCTATTTGAATATGTTTTGTTTAATGGTTGGTGTGGGAGTTTGCGCAGAGGACCATTTTCCACTCAGACAGGTACTAAGTCCTTTTTTCATTTTCAAGATGTGATTATGAATAATTTATCAGTAGTTTAACTGATTTAGCTGTGGGACCCGGATTTCACTTTGGGCATCAATTGTCTTTATAAATGGGGAGGTTCACCTGAAAATGAATCATCATTTACACACCCCAATGTTTAGCTTTTTTCCGAGCCTGTAGACATTTTTTCTTCTGCATAACACAAAAGAATACATTTTTCCCCAAATAAGTCAAGTCAATGGGCTCCAAAACAGCATTGATCAGACCCCATTGAGCTCCACTGAATGGATTTAAAAAAAAACACACAAAAACAAAAACAATCATATGTTCCACAGAAGAAATAAATCATTCTGGTTCATGACACGATGGTGAACTTTCCTTTTAAAAGTCAAACCAAATCATTATGTTATTTATGCTGTATTATCCACACCCTTTTTCTATAATAGATTTATTTTATGTGTGGTATGACTTTCAAATTAAGTATTAATTCTAAGAACGCCCTGTTCGTTCCGTCTCTCCTGACCCAGGAAAAATCCAGCCATAAATAGATATCTCTATTCTTATTAATATTTCATCTCAAAATAACTGTCACTCATAGCTCATTATAGTCTATGGGTATGGCCTACATTCAGGATGAGTACAAGATCTGGCACTGATCATAGACCGCGCTCACATCAAAATCAAATCGGGGTCATTTGCCTATAAAGAATATGAATCTAGGAATCGCTCTTTATGCATAAATGGCACTTTAGCCTCTGTCTTCCCACCTGCACATATGTTTTATCGCACTGTACAAATCCCAGAGACTGATACACTGAAAATCAATGAGGCGTTAAGCTAAGCGCACACTGCAAGTCGCTCTTTTCTATTTTAATTTTGTGGGGGGGGGGGGGGGGGGGGGGTTTGTTTTCAGGTTTGCATCATTTCGGCTGGCAAAAGATCAATGAAATTGTGAAAGAAAAGAGTGCAAATGGAGGGCAAGTTGGTGGGAGATGGAACCAACACAACTACAGAAAACAATAACACAATGCTAGCCAGCTACAAGCCCACGTCCCTCCAACCTATTTCTCACAAGTTCGTTTTCCCACTCTACTCTGTAAGGTAGAGAGCTTGACTAGTTTGAAATATTTCTATTTTTAATGTTGATACTTTTGGCAGTGGTACTTTTGATAGCATGCTAATCGTTTATCGAATCAGATTGTACAAATCAGAGATTGTACAATCCACTCAGAGAGGTTGCATTGGCGTCCTTTAGGAGGATAAGATGACTAGTTATTCAGGTAATCCATTGACTAGTCATTGTGTATGTTGTGCATAAATTAGTCAATAATACATCAGCTAACCAGCTTGTCAGCTTGTTTCTTGTAGTGTGCACTACAAAGTACAGTAATACCTCGGTTTACGAGTTTAATTCGTTCCAAGAGTTCGTAACCCAAAATGCTCGTACACCAAAACAATTTTCCCCATAAGAATGCACTAAAAATCACTTGATTCGTTCCACACGACCATAAATGCCCATTTTAAATATTTGTTTTGGGTTTTACTCTATTAATTACAGTTAAAATTATAACCATTAAGATCTCATATAAATACTAATTAATAATTGACAATTAAACTCTAAAAATACTGGACAATCTACTGTAGCGCACTTCAGCTTTGAGTCGCGTCGCTGCTGGCGTGAAGGAGACGAGAGGAGGGTTTTACTGCTTACAGGGAGAATTTCATCCCTTCTTTCTTACTCATCTTGAGGTCATTGTCTATATGCTGTACTGTACGTATATATTTCACTACGTGAACAATAGCGATCACAATTAATGTTAACAACAGGAGGTAAAACCGCTGTAAATCACTTATAAAAGTATCACTGTGGTGAATGATGCAACCAAACCGAGCGACACTGAGAGAATGAACGAGTGAAGGGGTGATGGGCTTTGTGAAAGGCTGTCGTTAGGATATTTCCAGTAAAAATGCGCACGAAGATGCTGAGCGTTAGGACTTTTCCACAAAAAAATGGGCGTGGACGACGGAAAAATTTTTCTCGCACTCCGATACAATGCTTGTACACCGATTTGACTTTCCATGCTTGTACTTTCCATTTGCTCGAATACAAATTCACTCGTAAACCGAGGTATTGCTGTACTTGAAAAGGGATAGTTTGCCCAAAATTTTTAATTCTGCCGTCATTAATTAACCCCAAAGTTGTTCCAAACCAGTATGAATTTCTTTCTTCTGCTGAACACAAAAGAAGATATTTTAAGCAATAAGATTGTCAGCAACCAAAAAATGTATGGGCCCCATTGACTTGCTCAACGGCCATACAGTTTCGCCTCCAGGCAGCTATTTTCTACATGGCTAGAACAACTACAGTCTATTTCAGGAATCCTCAAGATTTTGTCAGCTGAACCTCAATGACATCAAATATTTATTTGAAGAACACCCTGAGATCTTAAGTTAATCTTTAAATAATTCAAAATGTAGACCTGTAAATGAAGAAAGACATTTGCTTTCATGTTCTAGTCACTCTTTCTTACCACAAGAGCCATTTGAAATTCCTAAAGGCACATGTTGATCAAGGTCTGTAAGCCAAGATGTGTTTACATAAAATTACATCTTTTTACTGAGTTTTATTTCGATTGTTTTTTGTTTTAAAATGATTTATTTGCAGTATGAGTCAGTATAAGTCCACATCATATTCAGAATGATGCTTTTAATCCTTAAATTCATACTCTGGGTCTTTAGTGACCGGTGAAATTCACTTTTATTACACAAGGTTACAATATCTGATGCACAATTCTGAACGGGAGTTTCCCTCTGTTATGCATGCAGAAAACAAAATGGCTAAGCGATTTACTGTACAGCAAGTACTGAATGCAATCAAATGTTGGACTGAATGGATCCAATGCAAAAGCTGCTTGATTTTGAAGACGTTGAAAATAATTTTGAGAATATGATAATATTGCGAATATGAGCTCTGATGAAGACAGTGATGATGGTATAAAACACCTGCTCAAACTCAACCCTTCCAAAAGGTATAACGTATGCCTTAATTTATTCATCTGAAATATCAGGAGAGTTTTATATTATCGCGACAGGTAGAGATCTATCCATGTTAGATATAAACCCAGGTCGCTAAAGACCTGAATATGAAATAATGATTGCAACATTTAGACTTAGAAAAATAATTGTATTCATTCTACAAGTCACAATACTAATATTAATGTCTTAAACTTTTCACTTTCAAACTAAACCATCATGCTTTTATTTTGGCAGAAAAATACAAGTTGAGAACAGGTTTCCAAACACTTCCCATTACAAATATATTGAAATGCTAAACGGCGTTAAATAAATGACGCAATAATATTGCTTAAAATAAATAATGCGATAAGATAAATTAGGTTTGTTAAAGCTTGAAATCGCATCAATTACTAGGCAAAATGATGTTTCAATAACATTTAAAAGAAAACATTTACTGACTACAACAGTATCATAAATTTCACTTTTCTCAAACGATGCTAAAATGTTGAGCTAAAATTATTTTTATATGTAGGATGTTTAATATTAATCACACCCTGGCAAACTATTGTGTCTCCCTGTGGTGAACGGTCTGGCACACGACACGGGACACAACCATATGCTACCGCTCCGGCACCGTCCACACCCCTTCAAATGCCTCTGTTCATCCAGCATAGGTAGGAGATATGATGGTGGACAGTGGTAGAAAATGGAACAGGAGTCGCTGTGGGACAGAAAGAGGTATGTGCCAAAAAGAAATGGTGGGACAATCAAAAACAAAAGGATACAGAGTAGCAATGAAGAGGGAAACATGATGAGCGATGACAGGCCAAACGAGGCGAGAGGGAGGAGAAGTGTGAACGACAGGAAAGGAGAGAGAGTGTCAAGGTGAGAAGGAAAGAGATTGGACACAGTGGAGTGTGTCCACAGTTGTACCACATCATATCTCACTTTACATCTCAACAGCTTCCTAACGCCCAAGGGTACTAAGCCAAAGAGTTGTGGGGGTCTTCGGTCCAGATGCTAGACTGGACCCTCGTACCATGAAGCGGTCAATTGTCAGCAATAAAAGATAGCACTGATTATTTTCAACCTAATAATATCAAGTCCAATTCACAGATAGAAAAATAGATATTTAGAGGAATTTCAGTAACCGAACAGTTGACTGTAGCCATTGACTTCCATGGAACTTTTTTTTCCTACTATGGAATTCAATGGTTGCCGTCAATTGTTCGGTTTCTGACATTCTTTAATATATCTTCTTTTTAGTTCAGAAGAAATCAACTTAACAACTTAAGAACTAATCATGAGAAAATGTTCTATTTAGGCTTACTTCCAAAAAAGGTTTGTGCAATTAGCATCATCAGCATACGAGTAGTGTACATACAAGTTTGCTGTACACTCCCCTGCCTGTCATTGGCCAAAAAAACATATAGCCCCGCCCCAAACTCTACGCTATTGGTTGAGAAGCAGCGTTGCGATGTTGGAATGTTTGGGATACTCAAACTAACAGTAGTTACATTATTAATATAGGTTATAGTAGTAATATAGGTATACTTCTGATGATCTTTTCAGTCTCATATTAAGTTCAATTAATATACAATATAATATACATTATTATTCATCTAAGAATTCATCAAATTTTCCAAGATTGAGCTTATTTCCAAAAAAAGTTTTCTGGGGAATTGGCATCATCATCATCTCACGGATGTGAGATACTCAAACTAAAAGTAGTAATTTGATATATGTACTTTATTTTCAAATGTATACCAATTAATAGTAGCTAAAAAAAAAAAAAAAAAAAAAAAATATATATATATATATATTTTTTTTTGAGCAACTATTAATTGGTATGCATTTGAAAATAAAGACAATATTATATATATATATATATATATATATATATATATATATATATATATATATATATATATATATATATATATAATTTATAAAACAACGTGGGCTATTATAAATATTTTACAGATTATTTGTCATTAAATTATTTGAAAACCATCATTTTAACATTTACATGTATAAACGGAAAACTATAATGAGTAACAGTTACAAAAACCCGACCATACTGTGTTTTAGTTGTGTTTTAGACCAAACATATAACGGTGAGTGAGTGCGACCTGGTGTCACTGGAGTCACTCATCAGTGAATGGTGAGATATTTTGTTAAACAAAATGATCCTGCTAGAAGAATTGCGTGATAACTTTATCATTTCTGTTCTCTGTATAATCTCTGAGCTTTTTATGAGTGTTCACGCATGCGCAGTAAAGTGAATTTAGCCGACGTTTCAATGTGGATGAGAAACTTTTGTAAAACACGTAAAAGTGCTAATGTGGACAGAGAGCATTTTGAAACGAAAACGCCATATTCAAATGTATCTTGATTAATGTAGACGTCGCCTTAAATACAGTGCACTGATGAATTGTGCAAAACAACTGTGTTTCTATTCAAGTCTCTGATTTTCTAAGTCCCTAATGAGATTAAGAAATAAACTAGATCATGTGAAAAAAACATGAATAATGACTGCTCTTTACATGTGTGTACCTGCACATACTTCACCACAGAACCCTTGCACATGCACATATCTCTCTTATCCCGCGACCACCAGAGGAACAAGACTCCAGAGATGCAGAAATTAGATTAGATTAAATTAGACGGCTGTCTATTAAACTGGCACACATATATCTCCTCAACACCATTACCTGCCTTACGTATGCTAGCCTGCTAGCGCTATCATAACATCATAAGCTAGCATATACGCACATCTGACTGGGTCTTTTTAGATCAATTTCATGGTTTCCTTACGAGTTTATCTGATGCATATTAATCAGACAGGAGAGCAGATTTTTGCAACACACTGTTTTCCCTTTCAAATTTCTACTTTGAAACTTCTGCCTGCTAGCATTCTCCTGTGCATTGCATTAGAGCAGATGATGTATGCTAGGCTAATGTTAACGTCTGCATATCAAAAATCACTTCACTGTGCTGGAGTGATGGAGCACTGTGGCTGAGGGGCTCACTGTTTTCAAGCTCTATAAAATGGGAAGGGAACCGTCTTTTTCCGAGTCTAAATGACACCAGCTGTGCTTTAATGGACCTGAATGGACACATCTGAGGTGCGGTGGGATGCTGTTATTGCCTGGAGCTCTGTTTCCGGCTGGATGGATGCCTTTATCTTTAAGCCCATATAAAAACATCGGGGGTAGATAGTAATCGTATTGCAGCATCGGGAGGATAGCCTGAAAGTTTAAGTCAATGTAATTCAATCAAAATGTCATGCACCTTCCGTACTGTATATCTCAAAGTGGTGAGGAAATGCAATAAACCCTTTCACAAAAGACTAGCAGTCGACTAATATGTTTTTTTCAGTGGCGATATGAGTAAATATAGACCTGGGTGGTCTATAATCTACAATCGACCACAAAATCCTTCTAAATAGACTTGAAAACTATGTTGGCATTAGTGGAGTTAGCCTGAACCATTAGCCTGGTTCAAATCATACTTATCTGAGCGTTATCAGTTTGTAGCAGTAAATGAGGAGATGTCATATCGGTCACGGGTTCAGTATGGAGTTCCTCAAGGTTCAGTACTAGGACCATTGCTTTTCACCCTGTACATGCTTCCTTTGGGTGCAGTTATTAGGAAGCATGGCATTAGCTTTCATTGTTACGCTGATGATACTCAGCTCTATATTTCTTCTCATCCTGATGAAACGAACAAAT
Source organism: Rhodeus uyekii (assembly GCA_037043235.1). Classification (NCBI taxonomy): domain Eukaryota; kingdom Metazoa; phylum Chordata; class Actinopteri; order Cypriniformes; family Acheilognathidae; genus Rhodeus; species Rhodeus uyekii. The sequence goes on along the minus strand of JAWRVZ010000154.1, from coordinate 700,729 downwards.
TCACTAAATTAACTGATATAAAAAATTGGATGACTAATAACTTTCTACTGCTTAATTCTGAAAAAACAGAGAATCTAATTATTAAACCAAAAAGTTCTGCACATAATAATCTAGACTACTGCCTAACACTCGATGGCTGCTCTGTCAAGTCTTCGTCGTCAGTTAGAAACCTGGGTGTGCTCTTTGATACCAATCTTTCATTTGAAAGCCACGTCTCTAGCATCTGTAAAACGGCATTCTTCCATCTTAAAAATATATTTAAGTCAATGTAATTCAATCAAAATGTCATGTACCTTCCGTACTGTATATCTCAAAGTGGTGAGGAAATGCAATAAACCCTTTCACAAAAGACTAGCAGTCGACTAATATGTTTTTTCAGTGGCGATATGAGTAAATATAGACCTGGGTGGCCGATATGAGGATCTAGCAGTTTTAATTTTTCTAATTTGATAAAGTTTTTAGCCTAACAACGAGGTGAAGAATTCAACTTTTTACAATAAAATAAAAATAAAAATTGGGATAGGAAACCAAGCAGATCCTGGGCCAGTACTACAAAAGCTATTCTGTGTACATTTACGAATACACACATCCACAAACGTTAGCACAAAGTCTCACTTCAAGCCAGGGTTTGCTGAGGCCTGATGTGAACTCACTTGACTCAGCGCACAATTTTTAGCCTGAGTTGCCCTCTTGCTTCTTTCATCTCTGTTTTCTACAAAAACTATTCTCTGAACTCAACCAAACAAACTGAGGGCAGAAACATGAAGCAGCTTCTCTGGATAAGTCTGCAGATGACGTTCAGGAATTCATGTGTTGCTCTGAATAATTCCCTGTTCATGTTGACTGCGATCACTGAACTTTTGGTCACTAGTGGCGATTCTATCCTACCTGTTCATTTGTACATCTTTACGTCCATCCATCTGTCCGCCAGTCTATTCATCTGTCATTTTTTTTTCATTTATCCATTTGTCTGTCTGTCTGTCTGTCTATCCATCTGTCAAAATATTTATACATCCATCTTTCAATCTGTGCATCTGGTTTGTACCATACTATATTGTGTCTATTTACCTTTCATTTTGTCTGTCCATCCATTCATCCATCCATCCATCCATCTGTCAGTTTGTCCATCCATCTTTACTTAATCTGTATATCCCTCTATATGTCATTCAATTCATAGATAAAATCATGTCTGTCTACCTATCAATTTTTCTGTCTTTCTGTCTCTCTGTCCATCTGCCCATCCATCCATCCATCCATCCATTCATCTATCCATCCATCAATCCATCCATCCATCCATCCATCAATCCATTCATCTATCCATCCATCTGTCAGTTTGTCCATCTTTTCTTAATCTGTTTGTCTGTATATCCATCTATGTATCATTCAATTCATAGATAAAATCATGTCTGTCTACCTATCAATTTTTCTGTCTTTCTGTCCATCCGCCCATCTGTCCATCTGTCCATCCATCCATCTATCCATCCATCCATCCATCAGTTTGTCAATCTTTTCTTAATCTGTTTGTCTGTATATCCATCTATGTATCATTTAATTAATATATAAAATCATGTCTGTCTACCTATCAATTTTATGTCTCTCAGTCATCCGTCCATACATCCATTCATCTATCCATCGATCTGTCAGTTTGTCCATCTTTTCTTAATCTGTATGTCTGTATATCCATCTATGTATCATTAAATTCGTACTATATATCAAATCATATCGTTAGCCTCATAGCATGATTGCCTAAGTCATATTTCAATGTTTTTGGAAAACACGAAAAAAACTCAAAACATCCTAATTCAAAGAGATGACTAATTGATAGTGTTTTTGGATCCTAATAAGTGTTGTGATTGGCTAAGGACATTGGCAGAAAGGCAGGATGATGCAGCAGTGGAAGGACAGTAAAAATAGGCAGATATCACAATTTGGCCAAAAAATGACTTAGGCAATTATGCTATGAGGCTAACGATATGTCTATCTGTCTATCCATCCATCCACGACATGAAACCCTTAACCAAACTCCCAACCCCTTGCCTGTAAAGTTTATAAAACTTCTCAGAACTCTCAAATAAAGTTTTGTCAAGCAAACATGCAAAGTTTTCTAGATAAAAGTACAGTTATATGAAATGAACTTCCTTACATTCCAATTTGCCATTCAGCATCGGCAACACAGAATCTGGAATTGAATTGGAAATAGACAGCCTCTTCTCAGTCCAAAACATTTAAGGTCAATTCTGTTGCTACAAACACCTCTGAATGTCCTTTAACTTTGGCACTGGTTCGGGAAGAGCCCGACACTTACACTACTCTATTAAGACTCCTCAGTCGATCAGTTTCACAGCCACACCTTGAAGAGCTACAACAAGCATTTACGGGTCTCATGCGGAATGATGTACTCATGATTAAAGTGTATCAAAACCAAGACAGGCATGGCGGTGTCCGTAAGAGCCTCTATATATGTAAATAACCGAAGCTGGCATCGGCGCACGGCAGAAAAAAACGTGTCTCATTCAGCGGCGCAAGGCTGCACAGGCTGATCCAGTCATTATTTGAGGCAGAGAGCTTTTCTGCACAAGCCCTTTGTGAGAGGAAATTGCATTAATGAACTCTGATAAGAACAATCAACTCCAGCGGCTCTTATTTTATTCTGCTCTCTCAAATAACCTATTAAATGTAGATTCTCCCTGGCTTCATCATTAACAACTCCCTCTTTCTCCTTCTCTCTCCTATGACAGGAGGACAACTGAACCTCACCTCAGTTAAACAGGTGCTTTAGTAGCAGAGGAACCAGGTGACCGACGATGCGTCACCTCCTCTGCTGCTAGCTTTAACCTTTCAATTTAGCAGCAGAATTAATATGGCCAGCTCTGCACCGCCTTGAACAGATGCCTCACAGGTGCAACCCAGAAAGGGAGGCTGTCCCGAGCACAGTTTGCACACACACACACACACCTGTGGTGCACGTTATTGGCCACAGGTACGGCTTGTTTCTGCCCAGCTGCAGGCGTCTGTAGAAGCCGGCTGACGTCAGCCCGGCCGTGACTCAAGTTACAGGCTGATTCAGGTCATTTTCTTTTAGCTGAGCTTAGATTTGGGTTGGGTGGGGGAGTTTACCCCTCATTATTGAGTCATGAGGCCTGCTTTAGCTATGGTTTTTAAGGACATGCTCCGTTTGCCACAAATACAAGGATGGCTGACTAAACCAGAGACTTTCAAACTTTTGGATGCCACAAACCACAATCAAGACGATTTTATCTATGGAGTCTCCAGTTTTATGAAATAATAAAGCAGCTCTATACTTTTTAATCTGTAAAGACCCATTTTACACTGTGAATATTATTCACTATGATAGATGAACCTTGATAACTATAATCACTATATGCTATTTGCCAATAAAATATAAAATATATGAATTTAAAATTTAAAATTACATTGTACGATATAAAATTATTCTAATAAAACGTATTATTCTAAAATACATGTATTCTATCTTAAACAAAAAGTAAATTTGCACAAAAAAAAAATAGGATAAATGCATTTTATAATAATTTTTGAATTAGAAGAATTGTAACATTTTATAATAGTAATTTTAAAATGTGTATATATATATATATATATATATATATATATATATATATATATACACGCACACACACACACACACACACACACACACATACAAACACACATATATGTATGTATATATATATATATACACACACACACACATACATACATACATACATATTTTGTTCCCTATCCACATTACCCAGGCTTTGTGGGTGGAGGTTGCGGTGTCTATTCAGCACGTCAAGATGGCTGTTTTATGATGTCGGCCAGATTATTCAAGAAGACTGATGGGGCAAGGCGGAGTGCTGATTGATTATTGCATCGACTGGAGAAATGTGCTGCGTTCATCCCGTAGGAGGGGCTGTGGATGAGAGACCACTCGAGGAAAACACACGCTCACACTTCAAGATACTCAGGTCAAAGAGAAGGAGATCAATGAAAGGTCACTGTAAGTGAGTGCAGAAGGGGCAGGAGTGAAGCGTACATGCAAAAATGGAGATAATTTTGTCATTACATAATTTTGTCTTGTCTGAGTGCCGTGGGCGTGTACAAAGCCTCTGAGAGAGTTTCTCTCTTTGTCTGCCATCCTGGGAAACTGTTTCTCTCGCATCATGATGAAGCAACGCTGCTTTACGCAATATGGCTGCCAATATGGCGGTATTTTAGAATTTTAATTGTTCGATTAATATTTTTGACAAAACTGCGATGCACTGAGGCTGCGAAACTCTAACCGTGAAGTGGCGAGGGATTACTGTACTTATTCTCAAGTTCCTAAACCTGTATGATTTTCCTTCAACACAAAAGAAGATATTTTAAAGAATGTCAGTAATCAAAAAGTTGATGGTAGCCGTTGACTTCCAAAGTAGGAAGTAGGAAAAAACTACTACAAAAGTCAATGGGGACTAGCAACTGTTTGGTTACCAAACTTCTTCTAAATATCTTATTTTGTTTTCAACAGAACAAAGAAACTCAGGGTAGAGTCAATTCGTTTTCATGTATGAACTATCCCTTTCAATTTCCTGTGCACCCGAGTAAGAACCAGCAACAAAAGCTACCTCTAAAACACAGCTTAACTCAAGATCCTGAAAAGAAGATTTGAAATGATTGTTTAAAAGCTCTGAGATGTGTTATTATGTTATATATTGTCATATCCTCTCTCTGAAGCAAGGTCGACCGGTCCATTTGCTCACACCAGCGCAGTGAATACAAAGTACACAGCATTTGCTGACGGCTGAATTCTGACAAAGAAAATCCACTTGCTTTAAGACAAAAAAAAAGAAAAAGAAAGAGACAAAAAAACATCAATTCAATGTCATCCTCGCCACAACTCCAGCCCATCAATCAATACACACTACCTACATAACCTCCTGCACGTGGCCTTGGAGTTTGACTCCTGGGAAAGAAATCTCTATGCTGTGACATGGAAGATTTAGACAATGGAGAGCGAGGTGGCACGACAAGCAGGGTTCTCTTGCCGTTTAATCTGCCTTTCACACTAAACCAAATCCCCTTGGGAGAAACTGTATTCTGGGACGCAAAGGAAAATTGACAGATGGGTTGCATTATTGATAGCAGTCTCCAGCAGTTTAAGAAATGAATGCTAATTCACGCCCAAGCTGGGTTTTACACAAGCTAATCTCCCTGATTTCAAAGTGTTTATTGTATAGCAATGGGTGTGAATCGCAGAACTGACGGATAAAGCTTGGGAATCACGGGGTGTTAGGGAAATATTGTATGCATTTGGGCTTGAGAAAGATTCACAATTAAAGAACTGGCTCTCTTATAATGGCAAATGGCAGAGGAAGTTGATTTGGAGTTTGAAAAGGAATGGCTATAATTATAACTATAATTCAAAGATATCAATGAAGTGTTCTTCCACTCTGGAAACCAAAAGTCAATGCCTTAAAAATGATGAAATACAGTATACAGGGCTGTATAGTAGTGATATTTTATCGTTCGTTCTGTCAACCAATCACAAATTCAAGTAGAATGGCCTTTGCAAATGTGACCTTGACGCATTCACCCGCGCTCAGCTGTCAAGCCATCATAGGTAAGTCGCTGGAATTAGATCTTCAGAGATTTTCTGAGTATATGTCACCAACCATTAAAGTATTATGAATGGAAGGTAATATACATTTCGACACGAGCGATAATTGCAGGTTAGTATAGAGTTAGTTCTTACTATGCAGGATTTAAATAGGCATAACTAAACACCATGTTGTCAAAGATAGTATGTATGATCAGACATTTGCATGTACATATTTAACATTTTCTTAAAATCAAGCTCGAATTTGTTAGTCAATAACGGTCGTATCGGATTTTCATCAACATACAGGTTATAAAGTTTATTGTGGCTGCTCAATCGTTTAATATATTTGGCTTAAATCTCATGTGCACGATTAGAGGGCAAATACCAGACTGAAACTCTTCAAATACATAAAACATTAGCCTTTACAACATCGCCATATTTTTTGCACCATAAGGTGCACCGGATTATAAGGTGCAGTCTCGCGGCTACATGTATGTGCATAAGCCATACATAAGGCGCACCGGATTATAAGGTGCAGTCTTGCGGGTACATGTATGTACTTAACACATACACAAGGCGCACCTGATTATAAGGTGCACGGTCGATTTTTGAGAAAATGTGTGTCTTTTAGGTGTGTCTTATAGTGCGGAAAATACGGTATGTTTGTTAATAATGACAGTGGTGTACTTATTCAAAGAACCATTTCTTGATTTACCCTTGGAATGAGAAACGGGCAGAGATGGTCTCTGAAATGTGTGCAGCCCTTCATTCACGATTGAGTTGGGTAGAGCTCTAGTATACAGCTCTATCCCTCTATCCATCTATCCATCTATCTATCTATCTATCTATCTATCTATCTATCTATCTATCTATCTATCTATCTATCTATCTATCATATAAATGTTCAAACGTGAAAGCTTTTAAAGTTATTTTCTTGTCACTTTATTCAAATTCTATTCTGATTCAGGAATCTAAAAAGCCTTTTCAATTCAGTTTTGAATTATCCTGGTACATGTAATGTATGTTACACCTCTAGAGCTTTACTTATTTATTTATTTTGATGCGGAAGTTTTGTTCATTAAATCTTCCTACAAAGGTGACTCTCAATGGAAAAGGACAAAGAGAGACAGACTAGATTTACATCATAAGGAAGTGGCTTTATTTTAACCATGATTAATCCCTGTTCATGCCTCACTTTGTAGAAGCCACCTCAGAGACTCATGGGATATTACCACTGTCACACTCCAACAGTAAAATAAACAAGCCCTGAGTTGCATGCGTTTCCAGAAATCCATCAACACGCCCCATAAATACTAGCGATATGAAACCCAGATTTCTTTTGGGCTTTTGAAAAACAATGTCGTTCATCAATTACGAGACAACATAACCGGTTTAATAAATCTGAAAAATCTCGCCCGAGGCAATTCCACAAATCATTTACAATGCGAACCTCGATCTTAATGCCGGACAATAAATGTATTGACATCTGCATTTTATGACTGACCTAAAAAAAACAGCTCGATAAATGGATGTTCCACCTTTCCCAGTGCTTCCGAAGCTGGGATGAGAAAAGTTTGGAAGATGTACGGAGTGAGGAATGGAGCGTCTCGGCAGAAACATGAATCACGCCGCATCATTCACCAACAAACAAATGTCATCTCTCCACCCAACCCGGCAGCTTCATCATGCTAAAGCTCCTGACAGCAAAGGAACATAAAATGAGCGGCCCAATTCGTCTCCCCAAGGCAACATCACTCCATCATTCCTCTACTTCTTTTTTTCTTCCTCTATCAAGTGCCTGGAAGAGAAAAAAAATCCTTCGTTCACCTCAGGGAATAGGCGAAGGTGCTTGAAGGTGCGAATGAAGACTTTTCTTCTGTTCGGTTGTTAACAAGACAAACGCTGGCACTGTTTACGGCAACTTACTATTCTTACTTCCTGTGTCATTATTTGGTTTGACTCGCTGGATCTGAAATAATCTAAATATAGTCCTGCGTGTTCGTTTCCAACACCATTTCTCCAATTCGTGACCTGATTCGTACATGTAACTCACTTTTAAGGGGGTGGGGGTTAAAAGGAAAAGATTTTTAATAAGATATTTCGATGAATGCTGTTGGTAGCACTTTATTTTACAGCCCTGTTCCCCATGCACACACTCAGAGTATATTGCAATAACTATAAGTTACTCATTACTCACTACTTTCTTAGTTAAGTACACTGTAAGAACATGTAAGTTGCACATACTGTAAAATAAAGTGCAACCGTGTTGTCTAAACAATGCCAGTCAAAGTGTGTATGGACCTTCAAAAGATTTTGTATGCTTTTTGAAAGAAATCTATTTTATTGGCTATATTTATGTGATAAAAAAACTGTAATAATGTGAGAGAGTATCACTATTTAAAATAACTGCTTTCTATTTAAATATGTTTTAAAATACTTTTTTTTTCCCCCTATAATTGCAAAGCTACATTTTCAGCCGCTGATTTGGTGCTCAAAAAACATTTCTTATTATTCTTGTGGAAACCGTAATACATTTTTACCGATTTTATTTGGATTACACTTTATTTTAAGATGTCTGTGTTACTGTGTAATTACACACTTAAGTACTGAGTAATAATAATTAACTACATGTACTTGCTACAAGGTTAGTTATGTGTAATTATGCATCATTTATAGTTATTACTACAGTAACTTCATGTAAAGTGTAACAAGAAAAGTGTTACCTTTATTTGAAATAGACATATTTTGTCATTTTGATTAATTTAAGGCCTCCTTACTAAATTTGTTTTTTTACAAACATTTTTTGGAAAGGCAAACCAAGGTAATGTATTCGTTTTTCAGAGAGTCATACAGGTTTGGAATGACATGAAGGTGAATAAATGACAAAACGTTCAATTTTACATGTCTACAACCTCCGGTATACATATGATCTATGTACATAACAGCTCTGCAAAGGGGTCTTGTGTTAACACAGGCCTTTAAGCTCTGGATTGGGCGTCTGGCCAACAGGAAGCACTCCCAAAGGGTGACGGTGAGTGGGCGGCCATGCACTGGCTGCTTTGAAGGGACAAAATGGAGTTCGTCAGACAGATGGATATAATTCAACCGTTACACACACAGACTCCAATTCATTCCACTTGGCTTTCGGAAAAATGCTGTACTTCACCTTGTGACCTCAAAGCATCAAAGCAGAGCTAGAGCTTCACGATCTTCATCTTAAAAAGAAAAGGATCAATTTTAGATTGTAAACACGAAATATGAGAGGAGATTTGGTTCATGAGGAGTATGAAAATGTTCTGTGAGCTAGTAAGCACAGTTTACAGTCAAAGATTGCCAGACTTGTGCTTTAAAGGTCAACCTGGTCAGCTGCTTCAGATCACACATTCACACAGCATAAGCTGTTGGCTGTAGCCTCATTTATCACTTCCTTTTCAAACCAATATCCATCAATCGGTACGCAGGGAAAGCAAAACATCCCGAACTGATCTGAATTAAGACAGTTCCCTGGATTGCTTTTGCTATTCATCACAGATTAAAAAGTACAAATTCTCTGACTTCTCTGCCAAGGTTTTATTGACACATGATAATGAAGTCAAAAAGAAAACTGCTGGTACCTGTGATAGAAGGCACAGATAATCACTTTCCTCGGCTAGAGAGGACAGATAATTATGACTGACAGCTATGACCTCAGAATATGCCGCATGGCTAATCTAGGCACGTTTGTTCAAGTCTATCCGCTTAAAACGGATCTCCTCGATATTATCCTGATGTAGTTGCTTTCCTTTCCTGTAAGGATGTAATCCACACTTCAATACGGTTGGCTTGTAAGGTTGATTATAAAAATAATTTTCCACGAAGCAGAGCAACATAAGGCAGTAGGAAGCAGAGAAAGACAAACAGTAGTGCGCTTCTGCGGATTCAAGCAGGCGTTTCAGCACCTCGGACAGCTCCCGGAGAAAGGCCAGACTCTTCAGCCCTGAATCATATCATGTCTATTCAATGGCCAGTTCATTAAACTCCGTAGATGCACACACATACACAAGCTACAAGAGCCAATAACATTTCATCTGTTTAATCTATATTAATGTAATTATTAGCAATTGCTCGATTATATTGTTATAAATATAATTGAAGGAAAAAATGCAAGACCATATGTATACTTTTACAGTAAAATATTAACATAAAATAAAGTTTAAATGAGTGTGTGTGTGTATATATTACACTTCATACTTTACGATATTGAATTGCATTTTACTTGCTCAGATAAGTTCTGACTCATATTAACTAACTACTTGTACATACTAGAGTTATGGCTTGGTGTACGGTAGAATACTTGAAATTTTGCATAATTTTACTACTATAGTAAATATATGTAGTAACATACGTCACCTTAAAAGAAAATAAATGGTTGCTATATATCAATTATATATATATATATATATATATATATATATATATATATATACACACACACACACACTCATATATACACATACATTAATATATATATTAATATATGAATTTGTATAAATAAAAAACTAAAATAATATATATATATATATATATATATATAATTTTAGTTTTTTTATTTATACAAATTCATTGATGCACACACACATACACATTTACACACACACATACACATTTACACACACACACACACACACACACATATATATATATATGTGTGTGTGTGTGTGTGTGTGTGTGTGTGTGTATGTGTATGTGTGTGTGTGTGTGTGTGTGTGTGTGTGTGTGTGTGTGTGTGTGTGTGTGTGTGTGTGTGTGTGTGTGTGTGTGTGTGTGTGTGTGTGTGTGTGTGTGTGTGTGTGTGCACCAATGAATTTGGACCAATCAGAAAGCGAAGCAGCAACAGCCCGCATTTATGCCTCCAGCATTAAAAACCTCATTCTAACCGAGTCTAAGCTGATATCCATCTGAATAACTGCTCAATCTTATTCGTACATAAATCATTTTATTAAATAAGACGAACCAAATCATTCCTAAAAACGGATTGTGGCATTTCACATTCAGACTGAATGAATGGAAGAATGAATGAAAGAAAGATTCAACTGCAAAGGTGGAACACTGTGCAGTTGTCAATAGCGCACACATTTATCACACACTCACGCACGAGCGAGCGCGCGCACACACACACACACACACGAGAGAGAGAGAGAGAGATAGAGACAGCGGGGGGGGAAGCTCACAGCCAGCGAGAGAACGCTTCTGTGGATAGATGTAGGAATATAATGGATATTCACTGAAACACTGTTCAAATGACAGAAGTGACCTTTTTAATTACTATGGATGTGTAGGTTGTATTTTAAGTGCCCTTAGATGTCAAGCCTTTTCTAGGCTACATAAGGACGCTATTGCTTCTAAAACACTTAATGTGTAAGGCAACCAGAAACACTTGGTGCCAGAAGGACTTGAAAGTGTCCACTGATGAAAATATCAGAGCACGAAGGACTTACTTTCTCGATCTGTGATCAAATCAGCGTTCCTTTCGCTTCCAAATCACGAAAATCAATCCGCAATTCTCCAGGAATGTAGCGCGATGCGAATGAAATGTTCTTCGCCGTGCACTTTGGACTATCCAAGGTATCCAAGAGCAGTTTTACAAGCTTCTATGAGAAGAAATTCGCTCCCGTACATCCATTCGGTCTTCCTGTCAATGCCATCGTTTGGACGAGTGCCTCTAGAGCAAATATCTCGATGCTTTCTTGCCCTGCATCATCAAAATCCTGTGTACCAAGTCTGTTCCTGCTGATAAATTAATTAATTCGTCGTCTCCCTGGTTTCGCGTGTCATTCTTGGCGTTTAACGCCACAGATTTGGGTTTTCACATTCAGCCAATGCGCATCTAGATGGGTTTTATCCCTGAGATGGACCTTTCCCTGTATCTTCTTCATCTCAATCTTCAACAGACCATAAACGCAGACAGCTGATGCTCTTATTCCACAGTCATGGTTTAAAACGGAACTTTTCTTCCCCTTTGCGTAACCCGATCTGATTAGATTTCAACTCACAGCCCAGTGCGGATTTCAAGACGCTTATTTCCTTGAAATGTGATTATGTCCTCCGGAATGCCTTGCGAGAAAACCTCCTGTGTTCGTATATCACATCATATCCAAGACAAAAAGGGACGCAATCTTCCGAGTTTCTTTTTCTTTTCGCGCAAGTGGATGAAAATGCGCCAAATGTGAGTTAAATCACCCCTTTCTTAGTAAGTTGGTTGATTTGTATATAACCACGGTCGTAGTTCCTTCTCAGACGCGTATAAACTTGTCAGAGACGAGGTATTCATCAAAAGCTATATCCCACTAGACTCTCAATACAGTCCAACTCAACTCCGACGGAAAGCAATCCACTGACGCGACGAAAATCCACGCGAATGATGCTGCGCTCCGCGCAAAAGCCGTATTACGCAGCGCGCAAGAGCCGATCGGAGAACAGCTACAAGTGAGTCACCCCGCGAGCAGGAGCATCTAAAGAGGAGAGACTCTTCGAATACGTCGAGATCTCTTCGGTGAATGAAGTTCTAGTGTGAAGTACTAGCGCGCTACCCAGACGTGTCCAATGACGCGCGCCTCTCGGTGGGCATCGGCTCAGCGCACTCCGCTGGTGACACCAAGAATCTTCTAACACGTATTGATGTAGCCCTCAGCCCAAAGTCTCAATCTTCTGACTGTCCTCACTGGCGTCTTCTCGGATGCGTAAAAGTCAATGGTCCAGTAATCTTTTTCCATCTTACGAATGATTGGTCGAGCGCAATAACCCCGCGCGCTATAGATTATATGACGAGGGAGTGCGCGCGCTCACGCGCGCGTTCGGCCAGGTCTGTAGCGCCTGTTTGACGCACACATGTGCGTGTGTGATTGTGTATAACCTGGGTACTAAGTGCGAGTGTTTGAGGCGCCGCTTCTTCCTGTCTAGTGCAGAAGGGACACGACTGCCATCTACCGACTCTCTGTCCCCTGTCTAGACGCTGTACCCTGACTTACGACCACTTGAGCCTTTCACACACACACACACACACACACACACACAAAGGAAACATGGAGCGAGAAAGCAAGCATGTAATTTTCAAACCACAGATCATAAGGGCGTTCTAGTGACCGCCTTCGACTGTTATGAAGTCAGTAATATATGTTATACTATATGCTAGACTGTAAAACACACAGATCATACCAAAACATAGAGTAGAATTTCTAACCTAAAAAATAACTCAAGTTGAAGAAAGTTAATTTAGACATGAATAGGAGTGCATTACAGGAAAGGTAGAAAGGTAGACTCTAGTAAGAGAGAGAGAGAGAGAGAGAGAGAGAGAGAGAGTGAGTGTGTGTGTGTGTGTGTGTGTGTGTATATATATATATATATATATATAATGTGTTTGGGGGGGGGGGGGGGGATTACATAGGGTTAGGAGAATTGTAGCAAAGAATACAGACAGTAAAACAGCTGTATTATATGATATTGTTTTGATAAGAGGGAAACAAGATTTCAATTCTAGTTTCAACATGATTTATTCTTCATACATTCCACTAAATATAAGCTGTGTGCGCATGAGTAAAATTCAACAATTTGCACATAGAGCCACATTGAGATGCCCATATCTCTGGCACTGAACCATACAGGGTCTTAAAAACACAGAAAACAAAAGAAAATTTGGATAATAATTGAGATATATTTACTACTTAGTGAATCATCTTGGCTTCAAATAGCAGATGAAAATTGTCATTTTGACCCCCTCTCTACAAATAATGGATTAGTCAGTAAATGTTTATCCATGGCATTAAATATTTTGGCTTTCTTCTTCATTTTATTATATATTTATTTTGCTGAGGATCTGGTTGACTTGATACTGACCATTCATCCATATATAAGTTAATACTGTTATATTAATAATCTCACTCTTATAAATCATATTAAATGATAAGAAATACATAAATTACCTTTTTTCTTGCTTCAGATCAATAGTTGTTGTGTAGTGATTCACCTCAAAATTGGCTGTTTTAGTTAAAGGTTTAGTACTCCTAAGCAAGGGATTTTTTTTTTTTAATCCCCATGAAGAAATTTAATTTTGCCAGTTGGCATCATACTAAAAGGCATTTTATAGAACTGAAATTTGGAAACACCCCAATAAATATTTTGAACCGTTTTTGGACTCAAAAGGGAAAGAATGTCCATTGTAAATGCATATATTTCCTTCCAGGAGCACATACAGGTCACCGCAAAGCTAATAAACTAAATCTAACTTATCTCAGGTATTATCAAATATATCTCAGCCTCACACCCACAGACGGTTGGCTGAACGTAAGAGTAATGCCAAACCCCCTCATGGAAGAAGAAACCCTGCACACCCTGATTGGCTGCAGTCAGAAGGGGCGGGGCGGGGCTGCACATATTGCTCCGCCCCATGCCTACTCTGATTGGTTCAATGGTCTTTCATAGGCATTCATGATAGAACATGTGGTCGTAGGTGGTCGGTGTGGGACGGAGAGTATGTCGTTTCATTAAGCTGTGCAGTTTCATAAACACTTTATTATAATGCACAGATGAAGAAGAAAACAATAGCCTGTAGCAATGTACATGAAATGATTGTTGTGCTAAATTAAGCTTGTCTTTAGGTAAATGCACAAACAACCTCACAACACTTAAAACAAATGTATTGGTTGATTATCCACAGCAGGAGAGTCAGGTCTTCAGGTAGAGGAATTCATTATGAATTAAAGGATTCGTATCACTTCATATCACCATATATAAAAGGAAAAAGATATATCAGTATTGTTCTAATTTGAATAACATGGCAAAACAGTTTTACAGTTTCAGGTGGTATTCATTTTTATAAGCTAACTTGTTTTCCATATTATCTAAAGTTTTATGAAACTTTATTTTTCTTCACTACATTGCAAAGCATAATATCAGACTTTTTCATCCACTTCATTTCAGAAAAGAAATGTGGTTCCTCATTATTTGAAAGTGAAGAAACCGAGACCCAATAGTGATATTCATTTCTTGAGCTGATTCTTTTCAATCAACTGGTTCACAAATAACTCTGAATGGTTCATTTGTGAATTCGACTGATCCAGACGATTAAATGTGCAGTACTTAACAAGCGAGTCAAGTGAATAATAAACACTCGATTTGATCTCGACCCACTAAGATGAGCCAAGATTCTGGAGTATATTTGGATATTCTCAGATCAAATGCTCCTAATAATTCATGCTCTGAGGTCTGTCATAATTGTGTCGCATTAGAAAAATCTCTTTTCCCGAAGTAATATTTGATCAGTGCTTAAGCAGAGGGTTTGTGTGCACCATCCACCACAAATAAATAGTTCATAATTTATCTGGCCATTGTGGGATGTAGGCTATCACGTCTGTGCCTTATAATGAAGACAACGCTCAAGTCCTGTCACGTGCAGTCTGTAAGCCAATGAAAGACGACCGAGCCAAGAGAAATTGTGTAGACCCACCCCATTCTGTAGGATGCAGCTGGCAGTGTTGCCATATTGGGCGGGTTCCCGCCCAATTGGGCTCCTTTTGGTCGCGTCCGACCGGAATTAAATGCATTGGGCTGGTCGATAAAAATTGGGCTTGTTTTTGTTGACAAACCCACCCAAATTTCATATATAAATGCATATAAATTCCATTAAAACACTGGGAATTTTTGTAAATGGGCGGGTTTTTTGCTCTAGTTGGGCTGAAAATCATCAGTCCAATCTGGCAACACTGGCAGTCGGGTCCATCTCCTGTTTTGCATGTAAAAGAAAAAAGACTTGCTCCCAAACTTTTGTGAGTGAAATTTTAGGAACTATTTTCTCATTCCTTCAGCGGAATATGCTTGTCAGCATCCCGTCACATCCTCGTGCTTCACGGACATCTCGTCATTTATCTGTCCGCGCGCCTGTCCACCTGCCCGTCAAACGCAGCCAAATCAGCTAAATACGGGCGAAGATCATCTCCTCCTCTCCTGCTGTCTGATTGAGTCATTCTAATTGTTTGACATTAAAGGGCAGGTGCGTTTCTTTGACTGACAGTCCAGTTTCCATTGCAGTCTGTTCACACGAGCTTGAAACGTGCAAACACATACGAGGCCCGCTTAAGATTGGCTTAAACATCATCTAACATTTCTCAAATGCATCTCTGAAACATAAATACATCATCTGACAACTCCGGGTTGACTTATATGCCCAAAGCATCATGATGTGGAGGTAGCCTTGTTATGACAACCTTATCTAATGGTCCAGATTTAAAGCTTTCATTTTACAGCCCTCCAATGATTCTCCTGCGACCACTACGTTTCACTTAGGATGTTATTTGCTCTGTGGGAACCATCTGAATGACCATAACATCTATCTTAATGCAACCATTCATTTCTCTACAGGGACACCAGAGGAAGAGGTGATTGACGGAACATTTCTACGGCGAAGTGCTTTCAATTTACTCCGAAACAGGTTGAGCCTAAAAGAGGAGCAGCTGAATTAAATGAAAGCACGTCGTTACCTCTCACTGGCTGTAATGTTGAAGTAGACAGACTTTCAATGCTTGTCCTTCATATTCAGAGTAATACACGTTAGCATATGTTGCATCCACTATCACATAAAAACAATTTCGGAATAAAATATGAGTTGTTCTGGTTTTTTAGCACATTGCTACACAGTTGATGGGGTTTTTAAGGCAGTTGATGGGTGCAGTAAAATATTCAGAATAACGAATATATATATATATACGTTTAATTTAGTTCAGAAGTTAAATAGCAAGCTAGCTTAGAAATCATAAGATCCCACCATCCAATCAGAGTGTTTCCAAACACAGACTTTCTTCCAAACACAAGATCGTACGTCAGAGTCTGCAAAGCGTTATGAGAGACTGTGTTAAAACCTTATGTCTCAAAGCACATGACATTACAATAATAATGAACGTAAAAAAAAAAAACTTACAGAGCTCTTACAAGCACCACTGGACTGCTGCAGATTCATTTCGATCTGAGTGCAATGATACGTTGTCCTATCTGACTGTCAACATTGAGTCATTGGATTACATTTTTTTGGATCCAAGACTTCCACGGCCAATATACAGTAATACCTTGAGATATGAGCATCCTAACATACAAGTATTCTGAGATACGAGCAAGCCTTTGAGCAATTTTTTGCTTTGAAAAACAAGCCGCTTACAGACGCCTCATTTATGGGTAATTGCATTTGATCTCCACTAGAGGCAGCTTGGTTTTACAGCGGGGGTTACCGGGGGTGACGAGTGATTCAGGAGTATTAAGCTGGGAGCAGCACGAGTTATGAGTGTTCAATAATAATAAATATGAGGTTCTGAGTCTATCCAAAACACAACATGAGAAGAAACACTACACTTCTGTATTGTGTTTGCATTATCTACATTGTCCCTCCCTCCTCCTCCTCCTCCTCCTCCTCCTGCTTACATGCCACCATTAGTCGCTACTGTATCGTCTGTCTCGAAGGGAAGAACTCAATTAAAACCACATGTTATTTTATATCACAGGATTCCTTATATACTATATTGTTGTGTGTGTCTCTATAGCAATTACAAACATATTTTTTCCATTGTTATTAGCACTAATAAGGGAGTTTTATTAGAGTTGGAATGGATAATTTTTTAATAACTGCTGTACAACTGTACTGTACAACTGCTCTGTACGGGAACGGATTATCCCTAGGTATTACTGTATGTAAATTGTATTAATATTCTAGTTTCAACCATAATAACAAAAGGTGTTTATGAAGAGAAATTCCTACCTATTGTCATGAACTAACATGAACAAACAATGAACAGTTGTGTTTTTATTAACTACTGTTAGCAAAGATTAATTATTTAACAAATGTATTGCTTATTATTAAATCAGTGTGTACTAATATTAACAAATGAGACCTTGTTATATTATCCCAGCAATGAATTACAAAAAAAAAAATGAATTGATTCTCAACACTGCCGCAATATTTGCATCGGTCTTCCATGGTAAGAAGTTAGAGTTACCCTGCTATTCTACTTTTTAAATGAACCCGTTCTCAGTTAAAATCCCAAAGTCTGAGAAATATACAGATGCTTGCTTCTGAAAACGCATCTAGTGATCTAATAGACCACAACAGGCAACAAAATGACTGCAAAAACAACTCATCGTGAGTTTTATGCGAAGAGAAAAGCTCAAAATAAACACACCCTGAGACCTCCAGCAATTCAGCCTGCAAAAACCTTTCTGTTAGTGCTGGCTGATGTTGCTGCGCCCTTCAGGAAAAGACCAAAGTGTCGACTCTCCACGTGAGAGAATAAATCTTTGTCGCCCTTCAGTCCTTGCGTCCTCTCTATCTTCTGGGACTTTACAACTAAAGGGGGGTCAAACATCACAGCAAAACAATCACTATGCAGCACAACATATCGAGCGCAGGGTGGGGGGTCAATATCACAGACCCTGCAGGATACCTCATTGTTAGGACCTTGTCATTGCCTGACCGTTGAAACATCTGGTTGCGTTTTACATGCAGCCGACTAATCTTTGTATTTACACCGCAAACAGAAAACACAGATACGGTCTAACAGAGTTTGAAGAGGAGAGCAGCTGTGGTTTTTCTGTCCTGGGGTGAAAACGCTGCTAGCAGCTGAATTAAATATGTGAGGGAAGTGGGATAATGCAACATCCATGTTGTATGCGTCAAAACGGATATATTTTCTTTGTACAGCAGGCACCACTGATATGACACATCACCATTACTTGCCAAAGCAGACAGCTTACTTTGGACGGAGCGAGACCAGAACTCCAGATACACAACTCCAATGCACATCATTTTGCATTTATGCCATGTGTGTTTATTAAATGTTTTATCTATATATTCTATTCATGCCTATTTGATCTAGATATAATAGAGCTTTTCAAACTTCAGTCAACACACAGCATTAAGTTACTAACACCAATTACCTCAATGAAATACTCTTTCAAATGTACAAATTATTCTTAGCTTAAACTAATAAAAAAAAATATATATACATACAGTGGTAACTCAAGATACGAAATTAATCCGTTCCGAGGCGGCCTTCGTATAATGAGTTTTTCGTATCTTGGAACACATTTTACATGTAAAATGGCTAATCCGTTCCAAGCCCTCCAAAAACACCCCATTAAATTTCATAATAAAGCTAAATTGACTTATTAACAATGAAATAATGTAAAATGTCGAAGCTTGCCTTTCGAGTGAGGCTATCTCCGAAAGTGGCGGCAGAGGAGGAGGAGGACAAACAGCAGATAAAGTACGTACGTACTGTAACGAGTTATATTGGGTAAGGCTCCTTTAAGGCGGAGCGCTCTTTCACTCTCTCAAGTTCAGTAATGAGGTGGTTCGAACTGAGCGCGAGCAGGGAAGCATCGCATGTATGCGGAGTGAGGTTTTTCCCACTGTTTTCTTTTTTTTCTGTTGCTCTTACTATTGTTGAGTTGTTTGGTAACGCGATGGTGAGTGAAGCATTGTTTGCTGACTGCTCTGCTGTGTGTCGAATGGACAGTTCCTGTTATTAAAGGAACCCTGTGGAATAGCAGTTGTGTCTCACTTGTGGTTCACTCTATGTTTAGGCGAGCTATCCGGCCTCTCCTAGAGAACAAACGCGTTACAGTACGTACACTTAACTTTACGAAAACATATAAAACAATTAAAGTTTCGGGTGCGGAGTGGCTGAGCTAAAGCACGCCAGCACGTACGTATAGAAGATGCATGATGGGAGGGATGCTGTCCAATTAGAGAGAAGGATCTCATGGCTTGGCTAGCATCAGGAACCAATGGGAGAGCAGGAGGATGGTGGCGAGTCTACTATAACTAAGATGGCGGCGTGCGGCGCGAGTTCCAAAATTGTTATGGGGCGAATCTCGGACTTTCAGAAAACTTTCGTATCTTGAAAACTTTTCGTATGTAGAGCAGTAAAATAATTTGTCTTTGCTTTCATAACTTGGATTTTTCGTAAGTTGAGCATTTCGTATCTCGAGGTATCACTGTGTGTGTATATATATATATATATATATATATATATATATATATATTATTCAGCAAATACCTCGGTTTACGAGTTTAATTCGTTCCAAGAGCGAGCTCGTAAACCAAAATGCTCATACACCAAAACAATTTCCCCCATAAGAATGCATTAAAAATCAATTAATTCGTTCCGCACGACCATAAATGCCCATTTTAAATATTTTGTTTTTGTTTTACCCTATTAATTACAGTTAAAATTATAAACATTAAGATCTCATAAATACTAATTAGTAATTGACAATTAAACTCTAAAAATACTTGACAATTTACTGTAACTCACTTTGAGCAGCGTCTGCTGGCATGAAGGAGATGAGAGACAGAGGAGGGAGGAGGAAAACACAAAACCTGGATTCAAGTGCAAAACATATGAAAACATATGAAGTGATAATCCAGAGTGAAAGTCGTGGAACGGGAGACGCGCGCGCGCGCGACCACCGCAAGCTCAGAGAGACGCGAGCGCGACCACAGCGAGCTCTGGAGTGGAGAGGAGTGAGGCAGATGATATGCAGGTGTCCCACTCACACAGACAGGCAGAACTAGGAGACAATTGAATGAAATTCATGACAAATGAATTCATGAACCACATATTTCACTACGTGAACATTAGCGATCACAATTAATTCATGTTATCACTTCTAAAAGTATCACTGTGGTGAATGATGCAGCCAAACAGAGCGAGGCTGAGAGAATGAATGATTTAAGGGGTGATAAAGGGGTTGGAACCTCGTGACTGTGTAATGAAAGGCTGTCATTAGGATATTTCCAGTAAAAATGCCCGCGACGATGTTGAGCGTTAGGACAAAAATGCGAGTGGGTGAGAGAGAAATTTGCTCGTACACCGATACAATGCTCGTACACCGATTCGACCCTCCATGCTCGTAAACCGATTTGCTCGTATACCAAGCCGCTCGTAAACCGAGGTACTACTGTATATATATATATATATATATATATATATATAAATATATTGTCATAATGTCATAATGTAAAGGAAAAGCATCAAATTGACATTACAAAAAGTAGCTTACATACTAACTTTTAGGCTACAGGCTAACAGGCATAATTTCTTTCTTTCTTTCTTTCTTTCTTTCTTTCTTTCTTTCTTTCTTTCTTTCAAGATGCATCTGAATTGGTATTTAGATACACAGCATTTACAAACCGTTCATTGCAACTCAGAGGTGGCATTTACACTGTGATTACAATTAAATAATGCCATGACATGAATGACTTTTCAATGGGAGGTAAAAGGAAAGCTCATCCAAAAATGAAAATTCTGTCATAATTTTCTCTCCCTCATGTTGTTTCCAAACTCTATGACTTTATTTCTCCAGTGAAACATAAAATATATATTTTTTTTCTTCATACAATGGAAGTCAACGACAACCAAACCAGTTTGGTGTGGCAAGTAACCCAGGGTTGAGGGCCGTGAGGGAACGTACCGCCACACTAGCCTCGTTCATCAGTGTCTTTGCGCTTTCTTGTAATCTCCCAGAGCTCGTCCATGAGATACGAGGCTAGATACGCTCATTATCAATCACGCCACTGGCATTGCGCTGCTCTCTTACGGCTGTTCGGCCCAGCACTACTTGCCAGATTTGGTCACTAACATTCTTCACAATATCTTCTTTCATGTTCTACAAAAGGAGGAAATTCATGTAGCTTTGAAAAAGCATGAGGAGATTAAATGATGACAGAATTGTGGATGAACTATCTCTTTAATTAGTTTTTTCATGTCTGAATGAGTGAATTATTTGCTGCGTCCCATTTTACCTACTCATACTATGCCCTAAAAGTATGTACTCTTTTTTTGTGTATACGTTTGAGGGTGTAGATGAACAGTAGGTTAAGCTTTAATGGACTGCTCTTTAACTTAGTTACGTCCATCCTGTCATCGTTTAAACGGCCCAGTCAATCAACTTGTCTCTGGTAAAATCCTCCACATTTATTTCATTTAACTTTCTACTGTTTCAGAGGGAAATGTAGAAGCCCATTGATCTGCCAGTCATGGGTCGTTCACGCAGAGACTCTCCTCATGTGTTTGTGATACGTTTAAAGGTTAATGACCAAATGCGTCATTACAAAAATTAACAATGCTGTGGCAGATGAAATATAATGGGGATTGAATTAATGTCTTTTCACCAGGTTAGACTTAACCGTTTCTTAACCTCTCTACTAACCATTGGACTCACACAACCACCATGCTTGAAGTTTTTTAAACAATTTGTATTCATTTTTTTAGGTTCAATGAATCCTTGTCCAACAGACAATGGGTTGTGGGTCATAACAAGATGGCGCCGCGGATGGCAGCCTCGGTTTTTAGCTCTACAGTGATTGTCCTGTCTTTGTTTGTTTGCTCTGCTTTTAGTCATTCTTTTCCGATTTTCACCAAAAACGAACTACTGGACATTAGGGATCACACTCCAGACAATATTTCTGCGGTTTTTGATTATTCAGACGTTTTACTCGATATCCTCGTTGGAGTCGCGACTGTCTCTTTAAACCGAGACAGACGCAGGCGTGGGAAACGAGCCGGGGCACTAGTCAAACTCCGCTCACGGGGCTTCCGCACTCCTCTCCCCAGTATTCATCTTGCTAATCTCCGTTCTCTTCCTAATAAAATGGATGAACTGCTTCTCCTCACCCGGATTAATAAGGATTTTTTCAATTCTGCTGCTCTGTGCTTCACTGAGACCTGGCTAAATGTGAACACACCGGACAATGGACTATCTCTGCCGGGCTTCCAGCTGTTCCGAGCAGATCGCATCACGGAGCTAACTGGGAAAACGAGAGGTGGAGGTTTGTGTTTCTACATCAACGAAAGTTGGTGTTCAGATATAACAACGCTGAAGAAGATATGCTCTCCTAACATAGAGACTCACTTCATAAACTGTAAACCTTTCTATTCACCGCATGAGTTTTCCTCGTTTATTCTCGTGAATATTTACATTCCTCCAGATTCTGGGGAACATTAGCCATTCGCACATTCACGGATCTAGACTTCTGATTTGTTAAGGAAATTAGTAAATGGCTCTTTTTGTGACTTACGATTCACCCGATTCAGTGAAAGTGTGGATTCATTCAGAAATGAAGCACTTCTGTGTGTTGCTCGGAGAAGCACAACAGTTCTGCTGTGACTTTATAGGTGACGTTTTCATTGGCAGAATTGAGCAAAAACAGACAATATTCTGTTTATTATATACCACAACGTGTATATTATACCTCATCGTGTTCTCACCACCAATCAAGTGTATGAAATGTAAAATGACCTTTAGGTGTAAAATGTGTGTGTGTGTTGGGGTGCATTTAATTATTTTAGCACAAGATTTTGATCACAACTAATTGCTTTAAATTAATATTTTAAATTGACAGCCATAACACACACACAGCTATAGACTCTACATCCACACTGATGCTATATCTGTCTTAACCCATTTTGCACAACTCCATGGATCCCAATATCTGTGCTGAAAATGTGTAAAGAGTCAGTGGATTCTGTGTGGGTCTGTTCATTAGTACCAGCAAGACTTTTTTGATCAGAGTATTGAAGATTCACTGCCATCACAGCTGTGAAACGACACATTACTGATCACGGTTACTAATCTCTCCAAAAAGCGTGAATCACAAAAGCATGTGTCACAAATAATAATTCTTCAATTTCCCTAATTAAGATGAGTCTTCTTGCACCTCTCACCTCTTCTGTGTGATTTTGGGTTTGGCACAGTCAATAGGCTTCCAGGAAATGGAGGAGAAAATAATGGCATGATATGAATACATCAGCGGTATCCATGATATTTGCACCATTTCAGCAAATTTCACAGACTTGCTAATTAGAAGCATTGATGTGTTTGCTGTCCTGTTTAATCTCCACTTTGATCCAGTCTAATCTCTCATCGCACTCATTATCCAAGGGTTCTTCTGGCCCAGAGGGTTTGCGATCGAAGAGCACACTCCTGATTTTCAACAGACTGGATGTGGACTTCATTTCTTTATTACAGCCCTTCATCAGCGTACATTTGAATAATTAGCAGACTCCTCCTCTTATAGTTTTTTCTGTACTAGACTGGGGCCACTAGGGGGAAGAGATTGATAAGGACATTAATGTGAGCTTTCACCCGTAAAATAGTTCATCCTAAAAGGAAAATTCTATCATTACTGGTATATAGCACACAAATCGTTTAGACCACCTTTATGGTCATTTTGTTTATAGCAGTTTTAGCATAAATGTTGATTGCCAAAAAAAATAATTTCCCTTGTCTCTCCTTTTCTTAAAAAATAAATAAATTGTACAAAAAAATAATAAATTATATATATATATATATATATATATATATTGTATATTATATATTATATATGTTGCAGTGAGGCAATTACAATGTAAGTGAATGGGTCCAGTTTTGAATATTAAAATACTTATATTTAATAATATAAGCACATTATGAATACAATGTTGCATGCTGACATGATTTTATTGTGAAAAAAATGCTGACCAGAAAAATCATGCACAGATATGGTCAATTGAGCTTACGTTGAACTTGAATGATCCCCTCAAGCTTCGTAGTTCGGTTTTCTCTCCAAAGAAACATATTATGGTATTTTGACCAGCTGAGAACTCGTGAAGAGCTAATAAAATGTTTAAAGGAGTTAAAACAGTGGCAGGAATTCCTCCATTGCACTCAACCGAAGATCTGCTGCAAAGAGATTCAGTTCTGGACGACTGTGATCGATGACGAGAACAGCCAGAAATGCTTGAGTTTCTATCCTTTTTAGGGTCACATCTTGTGACCCCATGTCCTGTTTTTGGTTTGTTTAGTTGTTTATATTTCAGTCGAATTGCACTAGAGTTTGTTTAGACTCAGCCCATTGACCACTGGCTGAACGTCTGATCCATATACAGTAATCCCTCGGTTTACGAGTTTAATTTGTTCCAAAAGCTCGTAACCCAATATGCTCGTACACCAAAACAATTTTCCCCATAAGAATGCACTAAAAATCACTTGATTCATTCTACACGACCATAAATGCCCATTTAAAATATTTTTTTAGGTTTTAACCTATTAATTACATTTAAAATTATAACCATTAAGATCTAAAATACTAATTAATAATTGACAATTAAATTCTAAAAATACTTGACAATTTACTGTAACGCGCACTTTCTTTTGTCGCACTTCGCACTTTTTTTTGTTACTGCTGCAGTGATGGAGACGAGAGGAGAGGGGAGCCCCCCTGAAACCCCGCCCTCTTAAAGTGACAAGACCGTTAACTTAACACTTATTGAACACATCAGATTAACTAGTTCCTTCAACATTTGTAACGATATTACAACTTGAAGAATAGCGATCACAATTAATGCAACAACACGAGGTAAAACCGCTGTAAATCACTTATGTAGATCATTGTGTCAAATGCTGTTCTCTAAAAGTGTATGGCCCTTTAAGAACGACATTACCCCCTGACTGAGAACACACGTGAGCCTCATTAGTATGCAATGTGTCGTGTTGGTAACACATGCTCTGTTAATAAAGTTTCATCATATTCACATGTAACAGTCGTTGTGATGATTAACGGAATGAACAACAACTTATAAAATAATGCACTGTGGTGAATGATGCAACCAAACCTGCGACGCTGAGAGAATGAACTATGATTGGCTGCTTTACACTCTTGGGTGGTCTTTGTCCAATGGAAGCTACTATGGAGTCCAGAACTTCTGCTGTCAGCCTGAAGTTATGTCTAGGAAAAACTAGAGTTCGTTTGGAAGTGACAGCTTGTGGCGCTTTCTTCACGTGAGAATTATGTTGATCATGTGATGTCGATTGCTATTTTCAGGCATACACCATGCCAATCATGAAAGGGTACTGTTGGCATTGGAAACGCAAACCGGTTTAGTGTTTACCATCCAGAATCATACTGTACCGAAGCACTCGGTGGAAACGAGCCACAAGATTTTCCAAAGCAAACAGCTAAGGTTAACTTCAGGCTGAATAATCCCTTTAAAACAGCACTTATATATACAGATCTGGCATAGAAGACTCTGCATTATCGGTAAAGGTTCTCTCCTGCTGGGCCGATGACATTCTAAGTTGCATCTTAATTAGTGTTATGAACCTGCACAGTAGTGCACACAGCAGATAAATGAAAAGGCAACAAACATGTCTCTTTGAATCTTGTCACTGCAAAGGATCTCGACGATGAAGGAGAGCTTTTTCCTACTTAAGTTTTGAGTAGGGAGGCGTAAAGCCAGTCGTTTTCTTCTAAGAAAAAACACATAATGGACTAGAAAAGCTTCCAGGCATATTTTAAACTACCTAATGGTTGCATGTCACTGTTTACTACTGCCTGATTATGGAATAAATAACCACGAATACAAACACAGTGTGCATTTCAAAGGCTGGTGAATGGAAACATGGAAAGAAAAATACTAATGTTTCCCCTCTTGCAAATTCAAAAGTGTCTTTTCAAAATGGCAAAGTTGAATACAAATCAAACTCTCGGTTTTTAATGGTGCGAATCTCAATAGCTTTAGATTATACCGTATTTTGTTTTCAAAAAACGAAATAAATGCAGTAATTGTAGGGTATTGCTCAAAAAGATTGTGCACTAGCAAACTTACACGTGCCTCTTTATAAAGTGGATTTAAATGCCAATTTTTTACTATTTTAGTTTGGGGTTTGAACCAGTTCTTTCTCACAAAAAATAAAGAAATTCAGTCATGTCTTATGCATAAAAAGTAATAAAAACAAAAACAAACTCTCTCTCTCTCTCTCTCTCTCTCTATATATATATATATATATATATATATATATATATATATTCTAAAAGTACACTTAAATATAAGGATTTGAGGATTATAATGTAAGAGAAACACAATTAGATAAAGCCCTGTTGCAATATTCAAATTAACATTTAAGTTATACAGTGGAACCTCGAGATACGAGCAGCCTGACATACAAGTTTTTTGAGATACGAGCCGGAGCTCGGGCCATATTTTCGTTCAAGATACGAGCCCAAATCCGAAATACAGCCGTGTTTCCGGAGCGATCCAGAGATGGACTCACTCAGAGCTTGTCATATATCACAACTACTCAGTGTTTTCAACCACATACGGTTTATTTTCGGTTTCAGACATTTAAATACTCATAAGTACTCGCAAAACAATACATCTATAGTTTCAAAAATACACACTTACGTCCATAAAAGCAGAAATGGCAATCATACAATCATAAATTAATCAGATAAATCAGATACACATTGCATAGGTAACTATAAAGTTCACTGTATTCTCTCACTTCACTGGTCACTTACTGCCATGTTTTTCAGGAGAAGCGACTGAATTTGCGTTATAAATCAGACTGATCATATTCTCCGGACTGCGGCGCTAACAAACATGGCGGCGTCCGTCGCGCATCATAAATCAGCTAACGTGATCATTATAAAAGATTTTAAACAACAAAACACATTCACTTCCACATATTTGAGAATCGAAATATCAGGTAGTTGATATAAATAAGACATACACTAAATAAATGCGATACACATGTCATTCAGCGCTTTTGAGGCTGCGGTGTCAACGTAACAAGCATGACACGTCGCCATGGGAACAATAAGGTAAACATTCTAAAATAACGGTCGCCTAAAAAAACTCACGCTGGGGGGGTCAGTGTGAAAGGGTTAAGGACAAATATCCACGAGGTAATGGAGAAGCTTCTGCTCGTGTTGGCAGGAGATGCAGTGACGGAGACGGTAATATGCGAAAAGGCACGGAGTGTTTATGCTGACTTAGTGAAGAAAGAAGCATCAACTTCTAAATAGGCATCAGAAGAAGCGTTTAAGGCAAGGCATGGCTGGTTTGATAATTTTAAGAAGAGAACTGGCATCCATTCAGTGGTGAGGCATGGCGAAGCTGCGAGTGCGGACGTGAAAGCATCCTCCCTCCTCCTCGCCGTTCACTTTCGTTAGCCGTCTCCAAAGTAAGACTATTATGCTAAATAACTCTTTTATTTCTTTATTTCATATTTTGTTATGTATTTGTTAATTATACATGTTTATTTGTTATTTAAAAACATATCTTTATTCATAATTTACAATGGTTTGGGGATTTTTCATATGTCTGGAACGGATTAAATCAAATTCAGTTATTTTAAATGGGAGAAATTTGTTTGAGATACGAGCTGATTGACTTAAGCTCGGCTCTGGAACGAATTAAACTCGTATCTCAAGGTACCACTGTATAGGCAAAAATGCCTTGTCAGAGGTCAGAGGTGCCAGGGGTCAGAGGTGAATGGCCAGACTGGTTGGAGCTGATAGAAACACAACAGTGACTCAAATAACCACTTGTTATGACCAAAGTTTGCAGTACAGCATGAATATTACTTAATGTGTATTTTATTATTACTGTCTTACAAGACCATGCAATGCAGATTAAATTGACTACAGAGGGAAACATTTCAATCTATGATGTAAAAGAAAATGATGTATTGTGTGATTGTGGTCTACAGAGAGTGACCTACTTTTGCCAAAAAGCACAACCATGTTAACCCAAATGCAGAAAAAAACAGACTTTATGGTATTTGAGATCACGGGGGCAGTCAGGGGTCGTGCACTATGATTAGAGGTGTCTTTTCAAATAAAATGTAATGGAAGAACCATAATAAATGTTTAATCATTTATCAAGACTTTTGACCCCTTCATAATGTTCCATCACCTCCCAACACCCAGCTATTTCTTGTAACATCTTTATATGCCTCTGCAGGTGCCTTAAACATAAAAAAGACACATTCTCAACTTTCCTGATTCAAGATACAGCTTACAAGTGGAGATAACAAATTACTGGCTACATCAGTTGAAGTTTACACAACACAGGCAGATATCAATACAGTATTTCATAATCAGCTCCCAGATTAAAATACGGAAACAGGTTTTAGTTGATAGTTAAATACAGTGCGATTTAGATGCTTAACATGTTAAATAAATCTGCTTGTTTTGGAGGTAACTCAAACACACACACACACACACACACACACACACACACACACACACACACACACACACACACACACACACACACACACACACACACACACACACACACACACACACACACTCACACACACAAACACACAAAAAGCATAATTTAACCGCAAAAGCAACAGCTTGAGTCTTCATGAATATAATTTATATGCTATTTTTCTCCATTAACACATAATTGTTGAGGTTTAATTGAGAGGTCATATCAAATTTGGCAACCGCTTTATTTGTCACATCTGAGCTAATGTGCTGTAAATAGGACTTAAATTACGAACTGCCCTGGCAGATTCTCTTGGAGAAATCTTATTGCTGTTGAAGAGCAAACAAGATGAGTTTTATGTGAGAGATGATGTTGTCAAGGTAAACTTACATATGGCAGCACAAAGGTCAGGAAAGAGTGTAGTCATTGGTTACTCTGTATTATATACATGTTATGTCTATCTCTATCTATATTATATACTGTATGTATATAGATGATAATAATACTAAGAAATGAAATAATTAATATATCTATGCATGTATATATGTGGCGAGCAAGGCGGGGTCGAGGGACCGTGGGAGCGTCGCGAGAGCCGGTGGCGTGATTGGGAATTAGCGTCACCTGCGAAGCCACCGGTGTCTCTCGTCTCACGGAGGAGCAGAGAAATAAAAGGAGGAGCGACGACAGTAAAAGACGAGATAGGACCAGGCCTTGGACTTATGTTATGTTTGTGTGGGACTCCAGTTGTCCGTGAGGAACTGCCGCCATTATGTTTATTTTGAGTTTATGTTTTATTTGATATTAAAGTGTGTTTAAACGTCTGTCGGTTCCTGCCTCCTTCCTCCCTGAACAAAGACTGCGTTACAATGTAAAATGGAGTTTGGTTATGTCGACGGCCTCGGGGGTTGCAAAAAGGCGCCGAGATAACCGTTTAGCGAGATAACCTACACCCAATATGGCGATTTATTTGATGAAGCGATCGGCATGCTATAAAAATGTACATGATTTACCAGTATACAATAAAAACACCTTCCATTCTCCATACAAACCTTTAATTATATTCTCCAACATTGCAAACACAATGATCGCTCACAGTGTACACACAGTCACAACACACGTGTAAACACATTCGCTCATAACATAGCTCGACTCGGCTCAACTCCTGCG
The DNA here is from genome assembly GCA_037043235.1 of Rhodeus uyekii. Lineage (NCBI taxonomy): Eukaryota > Metazoa > Chordata > Actinopteri > Cypriniformes > Acheilognathidae > Rhodeus > Rhodeus uyekii. The sequence continues at coordinate 670,900 of JAWRVZ010000154.1, read as the reverse complement.
CCTCCTCTTCCAAGATAGCGCCTAGAAGGCTTTAGACTTCCGCGAGTCTTAGACACCCGCCACCTCCGCGAGTTCTTCTGCGGCTGCGCGGCACCACTGGAGATTCACGTGTGATCCACGTGCAACGTGAACTCAGTGTATACGCAGTACTAGGTACGCTCATGACTCACGAGATAACCATGTGAAGTGACGACTTTGTCCGAGATATTTGCTCAAGATATTAGTATTCGGCGACATTAAGAAATCGACATTAAAGAATCGAAAATTCTAAGACAAATAGGGAGTTTGGCTGTTCCACTTCAAAAAGAAGTTAACCGTGAGTCGAGATAAGCGAACTCCCCTCTCTCTCTCTCTCTCTCTCTCTCTCTCTCTCTATATATATATATATATATATATATATATATATATAGTAATTATTACATTTCTTAGTATTATTATCATTATTGTTGGTATCAAATATTAGGAGACAAAAACACAAGCACATAAGCACATCCCATGTGTTTTAAAATCATACAATAAAGTGACAAATTCACACGTCAAACATGTGATTGTGGCTTATTTTATTTTGGCTTTGTGAGAAAAAAAGCTTCCATACTACGCGACCATTTATTTACACTTAATTAGAATTCTCCACATTTGTTAGTGTGCCCCCGTTATGGTTTTTAGAATATCGCTTTTCATGCAGTGTGTAACATAGCTGTTTGTGAATGTAAAACATCTGCAAAGTTTTAAAGAAGTGCACAAAAAAAAAAGTTATTGTCTCCTAAAAGAAAGAAGTTCTGCAGTTCCAGTAATTACATACCTATGTAACAATGTAAGAAATTTGCTTAATATCAGCCAGTGCTTTTCATTGGCTGCCCGTGAATGACGTTTACTTTGATATGCCCTCAAAATACTGTAGTTGTAGCTGTTATGACGACGAGCTCCACGCCTCCCCTCTCTGCCCACCGGAGTGAGTTATCACACTTATACTGACACACAAACTACATTTCTCACAAGCCCGTACATTGGATTGATTATCGCACCAGCTGTTAACCATCACTCGGACTATGAAAGACTCTATCATTCACACTCGCACCGCAAAAGTCTTGTTTTGCTGTAGCTAACATTTCCGAGCATTGTAAACCTGTGTGATTCTCCCGTTACCCACCCTGTTATTTACCGTTGCCGATCCTTTCTGCCTGCCCGGATCTTCGCCTGGTATTTCACTTGTGATTGTTCTCTGCCTGCCCTGACTTCCCCGCCTGTACACCTATTCTTATTAAAAGACATGCATTTGGAATCCTGTTGATTCCTGACATGCTGTTTTCTGCAACGCAAAACCCACTTTTCATGCTTCGAATTATCATATGACTCGATATGGAAAAAACGACGCCCTAGTTCCCTAGTGAGAACGCTTAATTTCCAAAGACCAATCACAAAAGATGGTGTGCAATGTATGAGAAAACTAAAGTGGTTTTTGACCTTGAATGCATGTCTATTATAGGAGACCTCCAAAACTACCGCATTTTTTGCCATATAAGACGCTCCGGAACATAAGACGCACCCAATTTTAAAGGAGGAAAATCTAGAAAAAAAGATTCTGAACCAAATACTGTAGTAAAATATTTTATATCAACTGTATAATGTAAACAGCACAAAAAACATTAAACAATTTTATGCCGACCATGTAACATATTAAGAACTATCTTTACTCTTATTAACAGTCAGTAAAGTCAGTAAACAGTGAAAGTAACAAAAATAAGGCTGTAATGTTTTTATTCGAACCCCAATAATTTGTGTGTAAACCGGGAAGTGGGGTGTTGTACTGAAATCTGACTCCCCGGACAAATCTCACTCCCCTCACTAACATCCAGATATTTCTGCAGCAGAAAAATACACCTGTGAAAATCTCACTCCCCTCACTAACTCCGGTTTAAATGCTCACAGACTCACCATATGATGAGACAATAAGATAAATATGTTTTTTAAAAAAAAAAGTTATTTTTTTTGCTGTGAAAAACTGACTCCCCCCTGATAAACCCATACTATAATTGTTTCAACCAAATGCTTTTGAGCAAAGAATGTCCATACCATAATGAGATAATAAAATAAATATGTTCAGTCTGTGAGCTTTTAAACCAGAGTTAGGGACGGGAGTGAGACTTTCACAGGTGTATTTTTCTGCTGTGAAAATTTGACTCCCCCTAGTAAAATATAATTTCATTTTCTACTTATTTATGTAAGCGTACAAGTCGGTTTGTAGGCGAATATGCTCAAGGAAGTGCGTTCACCTCGATGCAGCGCGTATTAATGCGCGCGCGTAGGGGAGTGAGATTTGTCCGGGGAGTCAGATTTCGGTACAACACCTGGCGAGACGCGAGTCATCACAGAAGCAGAGTACGCGAGGCTCACAAGTGCAACTGAGAGAAGTGAAACTAAACCAAGAGAAAGAGGCGTGACTCACAGAGGGTGAAGCGTGAGCGCCGAACGTCATCACCACGGCTACGGCCGTGGCCGCGCTCCGCGGATTCTTTATTTTCGTCGGATAGGACGCACAAACTTTTTCCCCCCGGTTTTGGGGAAGAAAAAATGCGTCTTATGCGGCGAAAAATACGGTAATAGCATAATAGGGGCACTTGAACATTAGAACGAATTTAGGAGCAAATTTACGCGTGTACACACTGTTGTGAACCAGGCTGAATTTTTTGCGAAGAATTTTCCCGTTCATACAAAAATGAAATAATTGTTCACTGTTTGAAATACAGCAATAATACAGTAAGGTATTTAGAAAAGATATGCAGTGTAGATTTAAGCAAGCATCAGACGACTGCAATTAACTCCCCTTTAACAAGTAATAACCTAGTGTGTATAAAAGCCTCAAGGTAATAGCCCAAGCAATCCATCAGTGAGCAAATCCAAGCCACAGCCAATGTCTCCATAATGAACGAATAATACCGCCATCGTTTTGACAACACCAGAAAGCAAATTGAAGAAGGCAAAGGAGGGCGTTTTGGCATGCAGGAAAAATGGCCAGGCGGGTGCCTAGATGAATTGCTTGTTAAATAAGAAATTCCACAGAGTGACATCATTTTAAAAGGCTCATAACAACCTCGCAGTATTATCCGTCGCAAGATTGTGAAAAACAATCTTCGCAGGACGCACTCCGTTCCTGATGGCTCTCTGTATGGCATCGTTTCTTGGAGCAAGGTTTCTTGAATCATAAAAGTATTGTTTTACTCTTCACTTTACCATCAAGGACTCTCCTTCTCCCTGCATCCTTTTGCAATTAAATTATGACTGGGCCTTTTATCGATCCAGTTCCATGACAGAGCCATAAAATGTCGTGTAAAAACAGAAGTTGTGCCAAACATCACGACATGACAGCTGTGGAGAGATGTTTGAATGTGAAAAGAGTAGATATATTACAATGCACAAACTGAGCCGTCGCAAGGGAAAGCAGACGAATCCTTCGCGTTAACATCAGCCGGTATGGCAGAACGCAACGGCATCAATACAAACACATGAAATCCTGTTTGAAAAATACAGTAGAGTAACAATTACACAAGGGACTGGCATTCATGTGCAGAGAGGAAGGGTTGGAAACGCAGAAATAGCTGGAAGGCATATTCTCTATTTGAGTCAGTGTAAAAGGTTCCTTCTTTGCACTATGAGAATATAAATAACAGCAGAGAGGAAATACACAAAGAAACCTGCTGGCAAAAAGGCCCTTGATCTCTGCCAGTGAATGGTATAAATACACACACACACAAAAACGTAGCTTGTTTTTCAGTGCTTAAATACCTTTTTGCTCAATGGAAGAGATGTGGTCAGAAACAAAAAACATTGTTGGGATGAACGGAATCAAAACTCGAGCAGATGGGGACCGTTTTAGCCGCATTTGCGGTCCGGTGTGATTAAAAGCAATGGATACGCCAGCTGCTGCCATTGGTCTCTCAAAAACAGCAGGCTTGAGTGGACACAAATGAGTAAATGATGATGTAGTTAACCTTGATTTGAGTGTAAACTTACCAGATTTGGAATATGGAAGATTGCTAGAAACACTTGCCTTGTGTGGATTTGCTCCTGAGACGACAAATGCTGAAGTTGACTGTGCATTTTATAATGACTTTACAGCAGTGCTTAATTAACAATACATAATAGATTGTTAATTAAAAATCCATTATAGATTGTTAATTGTTAAAATGTCAGATTTTGGATTTTGCGTTCTGGTAATAAACAAGTACATTACACGTTGACAATCTGCACGTAGGACGCGAGCGGAGCAGAGCAAATGTTATCAGTTCATTCCTTTGAACGCGCAAGCAAGAAGCTCAACGTCCATCCATAGGAATGCAGATGGATTTGGAAGGTTATGTTTTACATTTATGCATTTGGCAGACACTTTTATCCAAAAGCGACTTGCATTGCATTCAAGAAACACATTGACATTCTAATCAGTTCTTGCTTTCCCTGGGAATTGAACCCATGACTGTGGAGTTGCAAGCACACACACTGATTTGATCAGCTTTCTTAAGCACTGAGGCCATTATTAAGTTGAGTTCCCACTGTCTAGCCTTCTGCAAACTGCCCCTAAAGCGCCTCCATAGAACGATGTCACACAACACTAACATTTCACCAGCTGACGGGAAACTAGATAGATTGCAAAATGAACACATTTGGTTTTCACTTAAAGACTTAAGAATCCGGTTTCAAATTTGACCAATGTTCTACAATAAAAATTATGTTACAGTGAGAGTCATTCATTCATTTGTGTCAGGAGTGCACATTAATCATCCTGAATTTACCATTTCATATAAAAACTGAACACATACTTATTCATTTGCACTAGTTTATTTGAGATCACAGGTGTAAAGAACTTTGGAAACTTTGGAATGTTTTAGGACAAGTTTATCAGTTATCAGATATTAGTACACAGTGACAAACAGAAGTAAAAAACAAAATAATAATGGATCAAAATGAAGATCATGGGTAAAATGTCATGTAGAGAAACGCTCAACAAGGAAGCGAAGTCGTGGAAATCAACCGTACGAACACAAAGAGTGATCCGATGATCTTACCGAGCTACCGCACACAACATTCCCAGATGTGTTTTGTTACCTTGTTTGTGGTGTCAGTGCGTTCACATTTGAGCAATTTAGAAATTATAAATCTCTCGAGGCCCATCTGCAGTTCACAAATGAATGGGTGCAGGACCTGCAGATTTTCTGTGTTAACGACCAGAAAACCATTGTTCACACAGAGGTATGTAACAAACACACACCTGTCCCCACTCTAAACTTCTAAACTTCTGAATTTTCATCAACAGGACAATTAATCGTTACAGTTTGCTTTTCACTTCTTTTTGTATGTCTATCTGTTTATCTATCTAGCTCAATCTCTCTATCTCTCTCTCTCTCTCTCTCTCTCTCTCTCTATCTATCTATCTATCTATCTATAATTCTAGCTTTTAAAACTATTAAGCTAAATCTTTCAACTTTTTTTGTGTGTTTGTACATTTTGACTAGATTTGTATGTTTAGTGGGAGCCCTGTTTATTGAACGTAAATGACTAGATATTTTTACTGTGATACTTTTATTCATGTTATACCTTTATTCCATATATCCGCGTTTGAGCACTCTCATCACCTAAATGAACCTCCACTCAAACCATGTCTGATCCTCCGTTCCTGCAGCCAAGTAGCCAATTTAATTACTGGACAGAATTGTATTTAAACATTTATGTTTTCTTCCAATTAGTTTTCATTTTTAGTTTTCCATTTAACTTGTTTACTTATTGCCTTTTTATCTGTCTTCTTGATTTCTTGACACTTGAAGATGACACTTCTGTTGGCTCCTACACCTGTTGTATTTGGACTGTTTTACTGTTTAATATTTTATGAGGTTTTAAGGTTACACTGACACTTTACCTGTTTTGTATGTTGTATCAATTACCATGAACTGAACACATTTACCTATGAGTTATGACAGACATGACATGAGTTATGACAGAGATTCAGAACTGAACTACTTTGTCATTTATTATGGTAAGAGGTGATATCCAACGTGAATATGCTGGATATGCAGGATGTGCTGTCCGTGCATAGCTAACATGTTTAATGTCATAGTTTACGGTTTCATAACAATGCTCGGGCGCATTTTAGCCAAGATGTATCATACAGTCACAATCTTGTCAAGGAATGCCAAGTCCTTGCCTTGACATGGGAGTCCCATTCTCACTGGCACAGTTCCGCTTAGTATGGTGTACGTTGTGCGTTCACATCCAATAACCCTCTCCACTTGAAGCTATCTGGCGTGTCTCCTCCACATCTTTGCATCCATCTGGTTGCATCCTCTTGTGAATGCAGGTAATTTCACTTCTGCACACATCAGTCCAACACTGTCTCTGATGTCAAATCTGCGATCTGCCAACAGCAAGATTAATTTTGTAGCTATGCAGTCAGTTACTAGTGCAAAGTTAGAGGTGTAGCAACAACTCTAATCCATGTTTGCATTGCTTGCCTTTGAGGAAATGCTGTGAACAAACATGTGTTGGGAATGTTGTTGAAGGCGTTGTTTTTCCGTCTTACTGCTGCTACTCATGCCACGAAATGATGCTTTGTTAACTCACATCCCTGAGATCTAAAGTGATTTTTCCAGGTGGGAAAACGTCTCGGGTTACGTATGTAACCCTGGTTCCCTGAGGGGAACGAGACGCTGTGTCTTGGCCTCAGCTCCTGGCGCCTCCGGGCCCGCTTCAGGCATTCATGGCTGACGCGCCCCGGTTTCAGACGCGCTTTATGCTCTTCCTCATGACGTCACCGGCTGCGGCCGGCAGTGACGCATTCACACGCGTTCGTTTCTCATTGGTTGCATAGATCTTCACGTGACTCACGCAAGGCTATTTCCCCTAGTGCTTCGACACAGCGTCTCGTTCCCCTCAGGGAACCAGGGTTACATACGTAACCCGAGACGTTCCCTTTCTGGGAACTCGAGCTGTGTTGAAGCACTAGGGGAACGCTATGCCAACGCCACCTCAGCGACGTCAGCATCCGGGTGTGTCCCAGCTTACTGAGAGAGCACCCTGGTTCCCGGGGCGGCATCGAGGTCTAGCTGGTAGAACCTCATGAATGTGTGCGGTGAGGACCAGCCAGCCGCAGCACAAACATCAGACAAGGAGACTCCGGAGAGGAGAGCCTTGGATGCCGCCACGCTCCGAGTGGAGTGGGCTCGGACCCTCAAAGGAGAAGCATGACCAGCCGACTCATAAGCTAGACAGATAGCCTCAACTATCCACCTGCTTAGAGTTTGCTTGGAAGCTGGGGCCCCCTCGGGAGCCCCAAAGCAAACGAACAGTTGGTCCGACTTACGCCAAGTGGCAGTCTTGAGAACGTAAGCGTCCAGCGCTCGCACTGGACAGACCTTGTTCTTGTGCTCCTGCTCATGATCGTCAAATGGGGGAGGGCAGAAGGCCTGCAGCGTGATAGACCGAGCCACATTAGTGGGAACCTTGGGGACGTAGCCTGGCCTCGGGTGGAGGAAAGCTTTCGCCATCCCGGGCGCAAACTCAAGACATGATGGGGCCACCGAAAGGGCCTGAAGGTCCCCGACCCTCTTAAGCGAGGTGATTGCCAGCAAAAGAAGGGTCTTAAGCGAGAGGTACTTGATAGAGATACCCTCTAGAGGTTCAAAGGGTGGCTGGGAAAAGCCTAGGAGTACCACGGACAAGTCCCAGGCAGGCACCCTGGTCTGTGCCGCAGGTCTCAGCCTTAGTGTACCACGGAGGAAACAAGTGACTAGGGGGTCCCTGCCCAGGGATACCCCACCCAGAGGTACATGGCAAGCCGCTATGGCAGCCACGTAGACCTTCAAGGTGGAGGGGGACAGCCCTGCCACAAATCTTTCTTGCAGGAACTCCAGTACTTTGCCAACTTGACAGGTTACTGGGTTTGCCTTTCACTACACCAAGAAGTGAAGAGCTTCCACTTCAGGGCGTAGAGTTTCCTCGTGGAGGGAGCTCTGGACTGAAGGATGGTCTCAACAACCTCGGCTGAGAGACCGGCCTCTATGAGCTGGGCCCCCTCAGGGGCCAGACCCACAGTTTCAACAGCTCTGGTTGCGGGTGAAGAATGCAACCTTCCGCCTGGGACAGAAGGTCCCTCCTGATCGGGATCTCCCAGGGGACCCCGTCGAGGAGGGACACAAGGTCCGCGAACCATATTCTGGACGGCCAGTGGGGGGCCACTAGCGTGAGACGGACCTTGTCCCGGCGAACCTTGGCCAGAACTCCCGGGAGCAGAGCGATCGGGGGAAAAGCGTACAGGCGTAACCTCGGCCACGCCTGTGTCACGGCATCCCGCCCCAGAGGCGCTGGATGTGTGAGTGAAAACCACAGAGGGCAATGGGAGTTTTCTACCGAGGCAAACAGGTCGACCTGTGCCTTTCCGTACCTTTCCCAAATTTGCTCCACCACCTCGGGGTGGAGTCGCCATTCCCCTGGTCTCGCCCCCTGTCTCGACAGGGCGTCTGCTCCCACATTCTGGACCCCCGGGATGTAGGCCGCCCTGATAGAGAGCAGCTTTCCCTGGGCCCAGAGGAGGATCTGTCGCGCCATCTTGTAAAGTGGTCGCGAACGCAGACCCCCCTGGTGATTGATATACGCAACCGCAGTCATGCTGTCGGTGAAAACAGTGACATGGTGGTCGCGAAGGTCCGGTAGGAACGCACAGAGTGCTTTGCGGATCGCCAGTAACTCTAACATGTTTATGTGCCAGGTCTGGTGCCGACTGTTCCATAGACCTTGTGAGGAGCGGTCTCTCAAGACCGCCCCCCAGCCCGAGAGGGAGGCATCTGTCGAGAGAGAGACTCTCCGAGCCAGAGCCCCTAGCATTGGGCCTTGAGACAGAAACCAAGGATTCCTCCACATACTCAAGGCGCGTAGGCATCGCCCCGTGACCTTGATAATGCGAAGCGGGTTCCCTTTCAGGGAATACCCCTTGGTCTTTAGCCACCACTGCAGGGGCCTCATGTGCAGCAGGCCCAGCGGGATGACGCTGGATGCCGCTGCCATGAGCCCTAACACCCTCTGAAAGTGTCTGACAGTGAGTGGCTGGCCTAACTTGATGCTCTTGACGGCTGAACAGATAGCTTGGATGCGCCCGGGGGAAAGCCGAGCCGACATCGCCACTGAGTCCCAGACGACTCCCAAGAAGGTGGTTCTCTGAGCAGGAGAAAGGACACTCTTCTTGGCGTTCAGCCTCAACCCCAGCTCCTTTATGTGTGCGAGCACTACATCTCGATGTTGCTCCGCCAACTGCGGCGACTGGGCCAGAATAAGCCAGTCGTCTATATAGTTTAAGACACGGATGCCCCGTAACCGCAGGGGAGCTAGAGCAGCGTCCACGACTTTCGTGAACGTGCGGGGTGAGAGCGCTAGGCCGAAAGGAAGCACCCGATACTGGTACGCCTTTCCCCCAAAGGCGAACCTCAGGAACTTCCTGTGTTGCGGAAGGATGGAGACATGGAAATATGCGTCCTTGAGGTCGACTGTGACAAACCAATCCTCGGATCTGATCTGCACTACGATCTGTTTGAGCGTTAGCATTTTGAACTTTAGACGCTTGACCGCACGATTCAAGAGACGTAAATCCAGAATGGGCCGCAACCCTCCATCCTTCTTGGGAACTATGAAGTACCGGCTGTAGAACCCGGACTTGCTCTCTGCGAGGGGTACATGCTCGATGGCCCCTTTCGCCAGCAAAGTGTCTACTTCTTGTTCCATGACCAGAGCCTGCTGAGGGCCTACAGCTGACTGTAGGACCCCCGAGAACCGGGGTGGTGAAACCCCGAACTGAATGGCGTACCCTAAGGTGACCGTGCGCAGGACCCACTGAGAGATACCGGGTAGCCGTGACCACGCATCCCGGAACTCTACTAGGGGAACCAGCCTCCCGGGGCTGGCCTCTGGTGCTGATAGCATGTCCACCACTGGGCCGGGATTTCCGGATTCCCGGGTGGAGTGCTCTAGGACCCTCCTCGGAGGGGGTGGTTTTCCCATGGCGGGCTGACTGGTCAGCTGCTCCAGGGATACACCACCTTGTTGCGGCTTGGCGTCAGGGCCGCTTGCTCTTAGCCTTCTTAGCGCTCAGGACAACCCTCAGATCGCCCCTTTTGCCAGACGCTTGAGCCTGTCGACCCGACCCCCCGGGATTAACCGGAGGGAGACGGGTGGCGACACTTCGTTTTTGAGCGGCCCTGTGTGAAGAGCTTTGAGACCGCCCTTGACTGGCGGTCTCACGTGGAGGGCGGCGGGGAATAACTTTACTGAACGCCACCTGCTGTCGTGCAGCCTCCTGAAACTTGTCGACAACGCTTTTTACGGCGTCGCCGAACAAGCCCGAAGGGGACAGAGGGGCGTCCAGCAAAACAAATTTGTCCCTATCTTTAATGGAAGACAAATTGAGCCAAAGATGTCTCTCCGTAGCCACCAGAGCTGCCATGGAGCGGCCGACAGAGTAGGCCGTCTCCCTAGTGGCCCGGAGAGACAGATCCACGGTCCGGCGCAGCTCTGCCACTGCCTCCGGACCGATACCGCCGCCCTCGTTGAGGTCCCCAAGCAACTCAGCCTGATAAGCCTGCAGCAGAGCCGTGGTGTGCAGGCACGCTGCGGCCTGACTAGAGGCTGAGTAAGCTTTCCCCACCAAAGACGACGTGACGCGCATCGGCTTGGAGGGGAGCGCCGGAGCTTTAATGGAGGACGCAGATTGGGGCACAAGGTAGCTCGCAAGCGCCTCGTCCACCTTCTGCATCCCCCCATAGCAATAACTTTGAGCCCCTGAGAGATTCGTATACATCGAACTGTTTCGTGTATGAACTCTCTCAGAGTTTTCTTTTCCCACGATCTGGACACCTCGGCATGCAAATCGGGTAGGAAAGGCATACCTCGGCGCGGGGGAGTGACGCGAGCCGGCAGATAACGCTCGTCTAACATACTTCTTTTAGGACGATCGCTTCTGGTCTCCGCCGGCCATTCAATATCCAGACGAGAGACAGCTCGCGCCACAACCTCAACTAGCTCTTCAAATGCCGGCGAGGAGAGTGGCGAAACCTCCTCAGCCGGGTCAACACTAGCTAAGTCCATCTCACTATCGGAACTCGACAAAGCTAATGTTGGAGTCACAGCACGAACATCTCCTGAGGAGTGCCCGTGACTGGAACCCGTTTGGTCTCGTGAGGGTTGAGGTAAGGACGGACCCACCCCAGCAGCCTCAGCGAGATCCATTTGTGAACCCCAGGACTGGGAGCGCCGCAGAGCCTCGGCTGCTGCAGGTCCCGAACCCCGGGGAACACTAGCCTGGGCGGCCTCGTTACAGACCGCCAGGCGGGAGCGGAGAACATGCAGAGAAAACTGCTCACAGTCTTTACAGCCGGCACCCTCAAGAGCCGACCGTGCATGTTCCACTCCTAAACAGATAACACACATAACGTGTGTATCCCTGCCCGTTATAAAATGAGGACAGGGATAAACACACGGTCTGAAACTCTGTTCATCTCTCGCCACTTTTCACACTCATTCTCTGATTTTTTAGCTATCACAGTCTCAAAAACCGCTCTCGCACAGACACAGCACGCAGAAGGCATTCAGAGCTGACGCCAATCAGACTGCATTTGAAATATGGTTTCCAGTACGGATGAGCGAGTACAGCATTATCTGTATCTGTTAACCATATGAATTATCTGTATCTGTACTCGGACTGGGTGGGTTGTCTTGAAATGGGCGGGGCTTTAACCTGTATGTTATTTTTAATCATGCATTTGATATGGGTTGATCAGAAATTGTCATATTTATTGTTGATTAGAAAACTATTTACATGACAGCATCAGTATTGAGCTTCAAATCAATGGTTTTGATCACGATAACAAAAAAACTATATACAGAACAAGTTAATAAGTATTACAAATAAACTGAATTAAAAAACAAACCTGAAGCTAAAGAAACTTTAAACGTTAACGGAAAAAGACCCGTGAACCTGAGTGACTGAGGGAGAGACAGGGAGAGAAAGAGAGCTGTTCTCTTCTCAGTGTTCTGTGTGTGAGTGAGCAGAGCGGGACACAGCAAATCTGTATGTGTAGGGGAGGGGCGCTGTGACTAGCCTATCACAGAACGAAGACACAGTCAGCTGCCCAATGAGGATTTTTATTCAATCCGAGCACAGATATTGAATCGTATTACTCATATAATACTCGTACTCGCCAAAAGTGCTTTATCCGTACCGGATACTCGTTTCATCCAAGTATCTGGCTCAACTCTAGTTTCCACTCCGGTCGGAGGTTTACTCGTCCACTATCTGAACCTGACAGTTCAAGAGCCTCTCCAAAAACAAGGCATAAAACAACTTTAAAAGTCATATTATATATAAAATGTATATAGATATAATGCATTTCTTTAAATCTTCCACAAAGAACGATCTATTCTGTCTCACTTAACTGCTATCCTTTCAGCCAGAGCAAGAGCGGAAACTCTTGAGAAGAAAACAGGAGTTAGAAGTTAGAAGTGCATGTTATTTATGACATACGTGAATGCAACAAAGGGACACTTTAAAGTAAATCCATAATTATAATCACATATGATTTGTCTACAGCCATGGCCAAATTTTTTGATAATGACACACATATTCATTTTCACAAAGTCTGCTGCTTCAGTGTTTTTAGATCTTTTTGTCAGGTGTTATTATGGTCTACTGATGTATAATTACAAGTATTTGATAAGTGTCGAAGGCTTTTATTTACAATTACATTACGTTTATGCAAAGAGTCAATACTGGCAGTCTTGTCCCTTCTTTTCAAGACCTCTGCAATTCACACTGGCATCTGTCAGTCAGCATCCTGACTGACGGCAGCCCATTCTTGCATTATCAATGCTTTGAGTTTGTCAGAATTTGTGGGTCTTTGTTTGTCCACCCACAAGTCCACAAGTTCTCAATCAGATTAAGGTATGTGACGTTTCTTGGCTATGGACCCAAAATTTCAATGTTTTGTTCCTCGAGCCACTTAGTTCTCACTTTTATCTTATACTAGATCATGCTGGAAAATATTTTTTTTTGTTACCAAACTGTTCTTGAATGTTTGGGAGAATTTGCTGTGTTTCCTTGCCATTCTGTATTCATGGCTGTGTTCTTAGGTAAAATTGTGATTGAGCCACTTCCTTGGCTGAGAAGCAACCCCGAACATAAATGCTCTCAGGATGCTTTACTATTGGCATGACTCAGGACTGATGGTAGAACTCACCTTTTCTTCTCCGGACAAGTTTTTTTTTGGATGCCCCAAACAATTGGAAAGGGGATTCATTAGAGAAAATGACTTTACCCCAGTCCTCAGCAGTCCAATTACTGTACCTTTTGCAGAACATTAGTCTGTCCTTGAAGTTTTTCCTGGATAGAAGTGGCTTCTTTGCTGCCCTTCTTGACACCAGAAAAAAGTCTTCACCTCACTGTGTGTGAGGATGCACTCACACCTGTTGCCATTCCCTGCGCAAAATCTGCACTGGTGGCGCCCTGATCCCGCAGCTGAATCCACTTTAGGAGACGGTCCATACGCTAGCCTGACTTTCTTTGGGCGCCCTAAAACCTTCAAGCCTTGTCTGTGAATCTTGAGTAACAATTTAAACTGAATGAAATTTAAAATCAAGTGGAAGTAGAATAAAATCCAATTTACATCCAGATCAGTTGAAATCATGTTAAAGCATTATGAAAGTGAAACACTGAAATTCAGTCATTTCCATATTTTTTAATAATCAAATGTTTCAGTTCCCAGTTTAACTAATACTTTTTAAAATAGAGTTAGAAATGAAAAGAACGAGTTGAGGTGCCATAAAAATAAAAACTATGAAAAGATATGTATATGGTAATGTAATGTTTTAATGTCGACATCATCTTCATTATTTCAATATGTTAAAGTAATAAGTATTTTAAAATAAAAATCTTTAACAATATATGTATATAATTAAAAAAAAAATGCTCCTGTTCATAGATGCTTTACTATCAAGCAGAAAAACATCTGTCTTCATTGATGGACATTGGAAAATGGCTGTGAATTCTGATTGATTAACATTTTGAGAGCGCTACAAAAACTGCAAAAGTTTCATTATATTAATATGGATGTAAGAGGCATCATGCCAGACTCAATTCCCCCATAGAGTCTGAAACCAGTAGTGATAACACGGGTTAAAATAACTTTTATATTCACAGATTTACATATATTTAAATTGTCACATAATACATTATATGACCAAAGCTTCAAAAGCTCAATTTACAGACGTTTCCTTTGGTTCTTTCCAGCTAATCACATTATGATAAAGTATATGGTATTATACAATTGCTAACGGAGACTGCTGAGACACTAAATCCAAAACTTTTCACTAAAATCAATCATACGTCACTGAAAAAAGCAAACAAGATAATATGACAACATCCATGTTCCAAGCAGCTGCCATTGAGATGAATGGGAATGTCTCCAGCTAATAAACTTTTTAGATTAAACTTTAATTCACACCCAAACAAGAGGACAAGATTTTAAGATGTTTGTGTGATACTGGCTCAAAAACCTACCGCAGGTTTATCAACGTTAAGTCATATAGCGAAGCCAGCTAAATTAGCTGAAATGTCCCTAAAAGCTATACAATTTGATAGACTCCTTTTTTAGACACATCTAGTGATTTATGTGCTCTTAATGTACTGATGCAGAAAAGGTGCTCACTGGCATTTTTAGATTGGCAGGAAAGATTAATCTGCGAGCCGAGCACCTCCTCAGGATGTGCACGCATTAACATTACTTAATTGAGATTCGCGAACGGTCTCTGTAAAACGAGTCAGAAATCCATGTTGTTTTGGTGGGGACATTGTTTAGCTAATTGATCTACGCCGGTATTCCTTACTTAACCTGCACTAGAAGGTCAAGCAGCAAAATAAGGCTGTACAACCATCATGCCTTTTATGCCGCAGTACAATGCGGCTCAATGTGAATGTTGGTTTCTGGGGAGAGATTCTATCAGAGTGAAAGTGAATGAGACATGGAGGCGTTCTATCTCCACAGAATGAGAACAAGAATGTGGAGACAGGAAGGAAGGTGTCCACGGCAATGAGTGGGAATTCGAACATTTGCTGCTGTGTTCCGGAAAGATGTCAGTGTGACATACATTGGACACATTTTAGAATAACATTACAAAAGTTTTATTAGTCTTATTAAAAGTTACATTTAAAATACACTTACTCTTTTACATTGTTAGTCTGGCTTCCGCTGTCCTCGGGACAAAATAATCTGCCACACAAGAATTAATGGGTCATTCTATGAAATGGATGTCTATTCTGGCTTGGAAATACAAAACTACAATCAATCAATGAAGCTGATATTGGACATTTTGATTTGTTTAATATCACTGGATATTTTATCCATCAAACAATGCCTTACTAATACATGTAACAAAACACATTTGATAAGAATACATGCAAATAAACTACTATAAAAACACATTTACCGAGAAGATCCCTTGATGCATAAAACGCATCTGCACGTGACTAAGCAGCGGACAATTTCGAGATCAAAAGATGTCAAATATTGGTTAGTCATTCTGAAATGACTGAGCCAAAGTCTGTCATTAAATGATTTGGTTTAACTACCTTTCAGAACTGTCCCACACGACTGCATTCCAAAACAACAGGCATCCTCCTCCGAATGCAAGATAACTTGACAGCGTTTACTGCATTTTGCCTGCGGTGCAAGTCATTTATGAATAAGGATCCACTGTGGCTTCCCCGATTTCAACAATTTCCATTTTTATTACAGGTATTTTTCATTTATTTCCCATGAAGTGGCAATTTTGTTCTCTTAAACACATGAGATGGAAATGGCGCTTTACGTCTGATTTAAATGTATAATTTTGGAAAAAAACATAGCTTGTGTTTAGTCTATAAAAGATTTTTTCCTCGCATAAGCCCACAAGGAAATGCATGAAGGAACTGCATCAGACAGAGGGGTGACGTCTCACAGTAGAGCGTCCGAATCTTTCTCAAACTGTCAATGATCACACATCACAAAAATACTTCAACTCTTGACTCTCATTTGATCTGCCACCATTTCTTTTCACACTAAATAAGGTCGTAATGCAAAAGTACCTATTGCTACATCTAGTATTCCTTCTAGGAACCTATACAACTATTCAGACTTCATAAAATCCATGCAAACTTGAGCAAGCAGTTGGCTGTGTTTGGGAAATATATAAACCTAATTTACTTGCTTAAGCCTCGTCTACAGCACCTGATGGCGAAGCTCTAGCTCTTGGTTTTCGATAATCCTCCCTGGTTCCCACAAAGTCCGGAGTGGCATGCCGAGCCGCATCCGTTTTACCCAGCAGGAATCATCACACTTTATCCACTTTACTCTCAATATGGTCTCAATAGGAAACCAACTTACATCAACCTCTTGCAGATGAACGGCTTAAGACATCGAGTTTCCATCTGTTTCTCGTAATGTGCAGAATATCTCATTCACTCAGTATGCCTTAGCTTTAAATCTAAAACTTCCTGTCAAACTTTCCAGCTTAGCAAGTGTATGCAGAGGAAATTATTTCACATGGAGCACAGAAACTTTTGATTTATTGCCTGTTGTTGAATTGCAATTGAATCTACAAGTTCTTTCCTTATTGTACTTTTCTTTCTCGCATTTCTCTCAAATTGACATTGGGGTCTGGAAATTGCAAGATATGTCTACATTGTCTGCTTGCCACAAAGCGCAAAGTATGCAGATAAAAACAAAGTTCATGGAAAGCTCTTACTTTTTCTAGCACTCAGGAGAGCAAGTTTTCACCTCTTTTAACTGGATTCAAAATTGCAGATTTACCTGCGGTTGCCGGCTTTGTGTTATATTCTTTTAAGTTCTGCTTTGGAACAGGCTCCTTTGTTTTTTCAGCTCCATCTTTGAGTAAAAGTCTGTAGCGGGTTCCCAGAATGATGTGATCATTCTCTAGCCCAAGAGGCCCAGCGACCCACCAGCAGGGTCAATGTTTCTGCCTTAAAAAAGGTTTTGACTGGCTGTCGCAGCAAGTCAATCGTGATGTGTGTTTTTTGTTCTTCGCTCTGGTTTTGATGGGATGGAGAGATAAATAAAGCATGAAATTAATCACCCGTGTTTACTACCCCTACAGCAAGTTCCCACACATCCGCCTACTCATTTTAAGGGCTCATGAGTACTGAATACACACCCCTACATATAAAACAAAATTTATATTTATATAAGAAAAAAGGGATATTTCTCCCTCCATCTCATCCTGTTAAAATCATCCACTTTACTGCATGGTTCATCACTCTTGAAGAAAGTTGCTGATCTGTGATGATGAGCAGTGAACGTTCACGCAGTGTTTTTGGGTTGGAATAAATGGGCAAATGTTGTACACTGTTGCACGTTAGTTTTTTTTGTTTGTTTTTTTTATGTTAAGAAATCACTGCATAATATTGTCTACAGCAAAAGTGATGAATTGTAATAATCACAATCAAAAGCAAAACAGCAATTCTCCATATGAACAGATACATCATAAACATAACATACAAACACAGCCGTGCCGACACATTTGCTGACACCAAAGCAGAGTTTTGTACGAATAAACACTTCACATTTTCAGCGTTTCACTCATACATTCCTATATCGCCACCTACTGGTGATGTATGGAAGCCCGTTTCCGCCACAGTTGAGAAAAACGGCTGTTAAAGTCAGTGTGTTAATCAATAATATAATTAGAGAACATGAATGATAAATCATCAGTATATAAGAGGGGATTCCATAGTACATAGTATTTTATTCATTTGTATTTTTGTGCATGAACAAGCAGCAGCACAGTGATCCATAGATTTTAAACAGAGGAATTATAGAATGTTGTATTATAGTATTGTATAGTATTGTATTATAGTAACTCTTTATGATGAACCTGCACATCAAAGAGTATCCGTAAAAATCGCATTAATATTAACACATGTACCCATGCATTTTATGAAGGCATTACATTTAAACTTAATGAATAAATCCAGCATTAATCCGATAAATCGTGCAAGTTTCACATTTTTCATGCAACTGTTTTCACGGGTTCTTCGATATCATGGTAACCGCCCTGCTTCTGTTCCACTTCCATACCTTCCTATGCGCATGGAAAAGTGTGGAAAATATACTGATGATTTATAATTGATGTTAGTATAGACTGCATTTTATATATTACACTGACTTTAACTAATTCAACTGATTTTACAGAACGTGTCATGTTTGCTGTGATCTCGCATTTACACGCTTTGACCATGCAAAGAAACACGAGAAGTTAAGTCATTATTTCGAGAAAGTTTCTCGTTATTTCGAGATACTAAGTGAATATTTCAACTTAATCTTTTTTTTTTCTTTCAAATGTGGCGGAAACAGGCTTTCCATAATGATGTAACCCAGAGAACAAGTCTGAAAAATCCCCATCACGCATGTACAGGAATGATTTTCATTTCAGTTATGGAGTTCGACAGAAAATGTAAGAACTGCTAATGTTTCAGCTTTTGCTTCCACAGAAGCTAAAAAAATGTTGACATGTGACACCCTTCTTTTTCATAAAAATCTATGTCCATTAGTGTTTTTAAATATGTGTTGAAAAAGTCAGAAGTCATCATTTGAGTTTTCAGAGTGAACAAAAGCAAGAGATTCACTGCAAATATCTCTCTGCAAAGTTTAAACCTCTCTCTGTTTGTCATTTAAAACTCTACCACAAATGTGTTTTGTGTCACTTCGGTTTATGCAATAGCTAACCTGCTGTTTTGTAGTCTTTGGAGACGCAACAAAGCCACCATAATTGATTTTCATGAATCTCTCAAACCTTGAAGAACAGATTATCTCCCACAATAAACGACACGAAAAAGGTGAACTCAATCCCCAATGTGCAAATGTATGAAAGTGAATAAAGCGCAGAAAACCTTTTTACCGTTTATGCCACATTAATTAACCAGGGCAGGTGCTATTTGAGAATTTAGAGAAAGTTCACACTGATGTTGTTCTTTTTTTTACAGGCCTAATTTGCCACGATAAACACCCCACACCAGAGAGTTGTCTGATGTACAGCAGTCCTCTGGGTTGAGTATTTTACCTGAGGCCTGCTGTGGGCAATAGAAATGCAGGACCAGAACAGTCGTAACTATTAAGTTAAAATCACAGGTGGCCTGCTGGGCTTTGAACCCACAACCCCGCGGATGCAAAACTAGGAGGCATTGCCAAAGGCGGCATGTAAATGTACTTAAAGCATTATGATCAGTACTTGCAGTAAGCAAAAAATACAATCTGTCATCATTTCCTTTCAAACCTGCAACTCAAAAAAAGTCATTTTGGAGACTGTGAACATTATAGCCATAGAAGTGATTCATCTTAAGCAAACTTTACTGTGAACCGTGGCTATATATATATCGTTCTGCTAGCCAAACCAGTCCAACGTTAAACCCTTAACTATCCGTGAAAAAACACGCTGGTCTATGCTGGTACGGAGTAAAAACGGTTTGAGAGAAACAAGAGATCTTAAACAGCAGCTTATAATAGCACATGAAAAGCTGTCGGAGGAATCAAAGGAGTGAAGGGATAACAGCGCTGAGCTTCATTAAAATGCCCAGGGTGAGCCGTGGCAACCATTGCTCAGAATCTGTCACGATTTAGAAGGTGTGAAGGATGTGTGAGGTGCGCTATGAGGAGTCATCGCTGGCTCAGATAACCTACCGGAGAGGGATCGGTCATGGGCCGTGAGTCCTTATCAAACGTAGCATAAATATCAGGCTTGAGTTTCCTAAAAGCCTCTTAGAGTTGAAAGGAGCTCAAGGTCACACAGCTTTTCCCCTGCACTGCTGTAGCCATTCAACCGATCGAAAAGATGAGACGCATCCCAAGATGCAACCTGACAGATACCCCATTGAGCGAGTAACAATTCTGATACCGATACCTCCATTCTGGGAGTCTTGTTCATCTATTTATTAATAATAATGCGTATATGATTCAATATAATGGAAATAACATCACAACGTCTATTTCAACCAAGAAGAGATGCATCAGTTTTTTTGGTAAAGATCTTGTATTGGCAATGCACTCTTGACCCTTCAGCTGAAGACTTTCAATAAGTGTAATACATGCAATCTTGGTGAGCATAAGAGACTTTTCAAAATCATAATTATTCAAAAAGTTTGACCAATAATGTGTATTAAAGATTATATGATGTGATGAGTCAAATTTTACACATGCATTACCCTGCACAAATTAAACCACAGCATATAGTAAAAGGGATTTGAGGTTTGACTTGGACAAAAGGCTTAGAGTTGAGACTTCACCAGGACTCTTCATCTCTGATGCAAAGTACCCGTTCTCCATCATGGCCTGGAGAGCCCAATAATGAAAAGAACTGAAATAACGTGGAGGCTTCCTAGCTGTCCATTTGTGCATACTAAAATCCTTGTGGAAGACAGAATTTGGTCTCAAAATAATCTTCTTTACCCCTCCCTCCCATTAGAGTATATTAACTAATAAAGGATGTTGTGATAGTGTGTGTCAATCAAAACATCCACCTTCAGACACGTGAATATGGATACACAGATCCGTGAATTGTGTATTTTTTAAATGTATTTCCCTTATTCGCAGTTTCCTGTTTACGATGAGGGGAAAGGGGAACGATGACGGCAACAGATAATGACTTGATGGCCTAGGGCGTTCTCACAAAACAGGAGCAAAGAGTGTGTATGTGTATGTATGTGTGTTTGTTTGTGTGTGTCAAGTCTGGCCACACAAATCAATACCGTCAAATGGCACCCTGCAGATCTCTGATAATTACAGAGCAGGACGTGGAAAAGGAGAGCTTAAAGGGCTAGTTGAGCTGAAAATGAAAATTCAGTTATTGTTTACTCAGCCTCATGTCTTTATGGAAAGTTTTGTATGGAATAAAAAATAAAAAAGGTAACTGCAACGTTTATTTTAGAATTTATTTACTCACAATTGTGAGGGGGAGAAAAAACTCGCAATTGCGAGAAATAAAGTCAGAATTGTGAGATGTAAAAACTCGCAATTAAAAAAAGGTAATTGCCAGTTTTTTCTCGTAAAGAGTAATAGTGTCTGAATTTTGAGATATAAACTTGCAATTGTGAGAAAAAACTAACTTTTTCTTTTTATTCTGGATTGAGAGAAACAGGCTTCCATACAAACCTTTATGACCTTTCCACAAAATGGGAATTTAAAATTTTTAAAATGATAAAAAAATGAGTGTAACGAAGTTAAATATTCGTTGAGGAAGGAGGAGGGAACCGGCAGACGTTCAAAGACTTTAATATAAAATAAAACATAAATACAAAATAAACATAATGGCAGCAGTCCCTCGCGCCACAATGAGCAAAAGTTTGAGTCTTCGTGAGTCATATGATTGCAATGTGCGATTTAAGTTGTGATAAGGGATGAACCGATTATACAGCTTGGATTGTTTATGCAGTATGCTGATAAATAGTCGATATTAAAATTACTATTAAAATGAATTACAAAACACTATTTTGTCTTAAAAAATAAAAGTTAAACCAATTAACTTAAACTAGTGATTTACTAGTATCACAGTCTTTTCCTGTCGTGTCTGTCACATCCGGATTCCTTTATGTATCTTCCAGGTCCTGCACGCTCCTGTGTGCGTCTAATCACTGCCCAAGTCTTGTCAGCTGTTCCAATCCTGTGTTTGTCTATATATACACTCCTGTGCTCCCTTGTCTTTGTCAGTCTTTGAAGTTACGTCGGTGTGTGGATGTCGTCTCGCGACTTGCTTTGCCTCGCCTCTTGCCAAGTGTTTTCAGGTTTGCATCCTAGAGGGCTCTTTCTTTCCATGCCAAGTCTTCTGTTTATCGTTTTCTAATAAAGTCTATTTTCATTGAGAAAATTCGTGCCACTGGTCTGCATCACACACCCCATTTTTGTGACAACTCAAAGATATAATGTACAGCACAAAAATTGTATATTAAGACACAAAAAGTTATTAGAGTAATAAAAGATCAACATTAGATGAGAATTAGATGACAACAAAGGCAACCTAAATATAGAGGAAACGAGCATGAATAATTAAATACTGACGATTTTAATACATTTACAAACATCTCTAATACTGACCGATAACCGATATGGTACCGATATTTTTTGCATCTCTAGTCATTATGCACTAAAAATGTTGACATCAGCCCTGCGTAGCCATGGAGAAGTAGAAATGTCAGTTGCATGAATGAATCAAACCGTATCAAATATATGAATTAATACACCAGCTCCACAAAGCCAGTCTGAATGATTTGTTCACTAAACAGACTGATCTAATTATTGAGTTCAAAGACTTTCTGACTCAATTCAGTCGCATCATTAACAGCTCACATTCACTTTCATTACATAGAAAAATAAACACAGTTTAAAAATTCATCTTTCGTGTTCCACGAGAAAAAAATCATACGTTTGGAACGACATTATGGTGAGTAAATGACACAATTTTCCTTTTTTGAGTGAACTATCCCTTTAAAGGTGAAGCGCTACTGTATGTTTCTCTTCACAGCATTTCTGTTGTGTTGCCAGAATCCATCTTCTACCCCTCGCCCTTTTAAAACTGACATATCCAGTTCACGTCAAGGCTGCGGTGGGTGAGAAACACACTCGGATTCTTCTTTACTGTAATACCTGCAAACAGCTACTCCCTCCTCGACTCGATGGAGTGAATTTCCTTTCGGTGAGTGAACACCGGCTCATCTTTGAAATACTAAAGTTTATCTGGGGTGAGAGACAACAACACGTTGTAGTTCTTGCTTCTTTTTCGCCCTTTCCCTGTTTGATGCAATGCCTGCGCTCGACTCCATTTCAATTATTATTTTCTCCCAAGACTCAAGGAGAAAGTCTGAATAATAAATAATTACAGACACAAAAGAAGATTCAATGAAAGGCTGGAGATTTGTACACAAAAGCATCCAAGGAATCGATTGGAACAAGTGCGTATTTAGTCTGAACACTCACAGATCACACAGATCAGAAATGCTCGAAATTGTGGCACCGTATGGCGGGTTTTTCTTAAAATATCTAGTCAGAAGAACGTTTCAAATGTCAATAAACATGGAAATGTTGTGACTGTAGTCTTTCAACTATAGGAAATAAAGCAAAGGGTTTATTTTTGCTAGCTTCGACTGGAAAGAAACCTGAACGAGAGTAAGAAATAGAGAAAAAGCGAGAGGGAGATGAAAGCGAATCTTGCATTTGTAACACTTTCATCTATTCCCACAATAATGCCCTTTAAACTAAATGAGCTCCATGTTTCAAATGTGACAAGCCTCTCTTGAACTGATGAACGGTTAGATTATACTTTCATTCTGTCCGTAGTGACTGCAAATGTAAGAATGCACACACAGGCTCAATAATATATATATATATATATATATATATATATATATATATATATTGTACGACAGTCTATATATACATGCATGACGATCCAAAGAATGTACTAAGTCACCAAAAAAAGTGATAGAAAAAGAAACGAGAGAGAGAGGTAGGATGGCTTTGGAATACGACAAGCGGCATTCAAACCTGCACACAATTGCACATATTGTACTTGCCATGAGCAAATTGTGCCACAGCTGTGACAAAATTGTCCTATTTTTATTCATTCTCTGTCTTACAGGTCCAGGGTTAGTACAATGGTTCAGGTCTGGTCATTGTTAGGTCTATAAATGTGTGTTTGCGGCTGTTAATAGGATTTTTTCCCCGATCTATGCCAACTACAGCTCTACCTAGAGCACACAAATCCATTCTTATGCAATATAATGTTCACAGCTTATATAAAATAAGACTCTGCAGTGTATGAATTTTCCAGGTTATACAGACCGTCAAAAAGAAAAAAGTTTTTAATGAAGAAAATGTTCATAAAAATGAGAAAGTAGAATATATCAGCATTTGTAGTCTTTTCTGGAAGAGTAGAGCAAGAGCACGCACGAGAGAGAGAGAGCTATTAGAGCTGGCCTGTGAGATCTCATTAATGCGGGTGTTGAAAAGGCGTTTATAAAGGTCCTCGGCCAGTCCTAACCCGACTGTAGTTCTGTAAGTAATGCTTCAATCTCCAGACTCCCTAAAGGACAGAGATACTCGTATTACTGCATCAGACTGGTAATGAGTCCGCTCCGTTACTGCACACGCTGCATGCATGTGAGCCTCTTTAATCACGGACACTTGGACTGACACAAACTAAGGTCAGATTCAGGAGATCTGGATGTGGGACACTTGGAACAGGACTGTAAACTGGCCTGGATTCTATCGGTCTATATTTTAATTTCTCTATTTAATTAACATGTATTCATATCTCTGTCCATCCATCCATCCATAAATCTATCTATCTATCTATCTATCTATCTATCTATCTATCTATCTATCTATCTATCTATCTATCTATCTATCTATCTATCTATCTATCTATCTATCTATCTTTACATCTTTCAAATTGTAAATGCGAACCATAAATGTTTCCATCCATCTAAAGTACAGTGGAGTCACTTATCTCGACTCGCGGTTAACTCGCCAATACTATTATGTCGACGTTTTTGAAGTGGAACTGCCAAACTCCCTATTTGTCTTATTATTTTCTCATCGGTAACATCGATTCTTTTACATCGCCGAATTCTGGTATCTTGAGCATTAAGAGTTTGTCAGGGTTCTGTCACTTAAGTTTGGGTTTCTAGTGTGTTTCTTGACAGAGCTCTGACACTGCCCCTTTGTTGTGTGTTGTGATTGTAAACCCCACCCACCTTGTTAACTTGTTTCCCTTGAGTGTTGTCAGCTGTTCTCAGCTCATTACCTTCCCTCATGTGTTCCCTATATATATCCCAGTGTGTTTGCTTTCCTTTGTGGTCTCGTTGTCATTTCAAGTCTGTTCCTGTGTTGGCTGTTTCCCCCGTGCCATCCGGTTTGTTTTATGTTAGTAGTTATGATCATGTTTATGTTATGGTTTCCCCATCGTGGGTTTTTGTTTGCATTTTATGTTGTTTTGTGATTCTAATTAAATCCTTTCCCCTGCACTTGAGTTCTCCCTTTAATATATCGTGACAGAGTTTTGTTCCATCTGCCATTTCAATCCTTAACAGGTTACAAAACTGAACTTTCACACTTAATTTTTTGTGCATGTTTTGCTTTGTGTATATATGTGCTGTTGTTGGGTTTTTTTGTCAGAAGCGTGTACTGTATGACAGTTTGTGAAAAAAATTCCCGTTAAGGGACAATAAGAATTCTATTCTATTCATAATTGTACCTAGTTATTGTACCTCGCATGCGCCGACACCATTTTTGATCTTTCCGGCCGCTTGTCATTTTGTCAGATTGTGATTTTACAGCGGTAGGACGCATTAGTTTGTCATGTCATAAGGGCTGTATGTTGTGTAATTGATGATTTCATGTTATATAATTGTGACCATGAGCACTTTTGTATTAAACACAATGTTTTGTTGATTATTTTTCTGCTTTGAAATTATTTCCTTTACTCTCTTTCTTTCATAGCGCGTTGTGTATTGCTGCGCGAGCTGTTTTCATTGCTTCAGAGTCCTTAGACTTATTTGAGTTAGTCCAGCGATCCATTAAATGACATTTCATGGGACGAATGCTGGTGTTCAAGAGTGATTATGAAATCACACAACGCAGATTACATTGACATCGACAAAGACGTTGTTACTGATAGAAGCTTAGAAGCATTTGTTTTCAAGCAGGCCGTTAAAGGCAAAACTCAAAGCATTAGACTTTAAAGAAACGATAGTAACTGCGTGTGCAATACTATTCAGAACTGTGTCAGAGCGAAATGACTGTTATGAGCGAATGTGTTTATGTGAGTGCTTATGCTGTGAGCGAAATTGTGTTTGCAATGTTGGAGAATATGATTAAAGGTTTGTATCGTATACTGGTAAATCTTGCACTGTCAGAGTGTTTGACGGCTGTCCAGATGACGAGGTTTATAGATGGGTTTCACACTCTTCTCAAACATGTAAAGAGCGCAAGTACAAACCAGGAAAAAGAAAACATTCTGACAAACATCACAAATAAAAGAAGGAAAATAGAAACAGTAGATGATGCTATATAACAGTCAGCGGTAGAGCGGCCATCTCTCTCCTCACTCAAAAACACTCTCCTCCCCGCGCGCAGCACAAAACTACATACACCGTCTTAAAGGTATATTCCCAACATAAACATAAAGTAGTCATTATAATCTCTGCTGTTAGTTAGTGCACAGATGCCTTTTGTTGTTAGCAAACATATACAGTGTATGTACATTTTTATAGCATGCCGATCGCTTCATCAAACAAATCACCATATTGGGTGTTGGTTATCTCGCTAAATGGTTATCTTGATGCTTTTCTTCAATCCCAGAGGCCGTCGACATAACCAAACTCCACTGTATATAGTTATTCCTTATCCATTAATCCATACATCTCTCCACTGTAACGACTGGACCGAACAGACACGCACGGTAATTTAGTATATTTACCAAACAATCTCTAAAACCACTCATCAACCAGAAAGGCTAAACCAAGCAGGTGATAATATGTAAATGTCTTCAACAACCCCCAAGGTAATAAGAGCAGGCCAGAGTTTGCCATGGTTTTATGACCAAAAGGAATGCAACACACTTAAAGTCCATAAGAACGGACCTTTACTTTGCATTAATTCATAGATAGTCCTTAATGTGAATGAATATGCATCTTTGCAGGACATTGTGTATTATTACGGTTTTGTATATTGCATGTATATTTATGTGTGTTGTGGTGTTGTGTGTTGCGTCAGGACAGAACTATTAGAAAATGCATCCTTTTTCTTACTCTGTTCTTTTACGCTTTCATACATAATCACGTGAGGCATGCACAATCATGCATCCCATTTCACTGGGGGGGGGGGTAAAAATAATTTTATTTAAATAATCAAGAATAATAATAAAAATAATTTTATTTAAATAATCAACCTGCCTGCAGGTTGTGTTTTTCAGGAGAGAGAAAGAGAACACATCGAGCCATGTACAACTTCCTCAAGTCAGACTGCAAATTTAACACAATCTTCACACAACCCTCAAATCCTTAAACGAAGGCTTCAAACAGAAAGAGTTGTGCAAGTATTCATACATTTAATAAAGTGCTGTTGAGAATGAGCTGATGATTCTTGTCACAGGGTTTAAATGCCTATTTTTTCCATAAGTTTAATTTCCTGTTTCTGGTTTAATACATTTTCACTTTACCATTTCCCATGAATGCGTGTTTTGTGTGTTTGTGTAGATTAGTTATGTGTTTGTGATTTAGAAACTAAAACTTGGTACACGTGAGCTTCTTACAAGTTGATTCTGGTCTGCATATATACATCAATGTCCCTTTATAGATTGTGATCACAGCTACATGCTAAGAAAGTTGTTTTTGTGACTATGAAAAATATCCTTTCTGAAAAGTTGATAGATCAATACTGAGTGTTCGCTTAATTTATTATTGTTTAATCAATATGAATTCAAGTTAATTTAATTGACTGATACAAATATTTACAATTAATTATGACAAGTTATGATTAATTATTCATATATCCCATGAGCTAATTTTGCTATACTACCTATAAATGTATCTATTCATATGCCTGTCCATCTCTCAGTTTGAGATCTATGTCTGTCTGTCTATCCATCTGTCAATGAACCCTTCTATTCATTCTTTCAGTGTTTCTGTCCAATTTGTACATCTATCCAAGTCTATCTGTTCATCTATCTATCCATTTGTCTGTCTATCCATGTATACATTGATCCATCAGGTGGTACACCATTACATATTCACATACTAGCTTTATTTTAAACATATTATTATTATAGCTACTGTGCCTCTAGTTCAATAGTAAAAATAACTGAGAGAGAGTGTGTGTGTGGTCTGTTCACTCACTGGCTTCAGATAAGGTCATTTCCGTGTGATAAATGTGACTGAGGTGAGCCAAAACTGCATGTGCTAAAAACAACCAAAGGCAACATGGTTACAACAAACCAGACAGCTCTTGGTTTTTGATTCATCATTAAATCATTCTCCGGAGGCTGGAAGAACTCATGGGACGTGTCCCAGACTTTCCTGGGGCCTGGTGGGACCTTTTGGGAGTTGTTTGTATCGGTCTTCAGCGTGGCTTTGACAAGCAATTAAGGTAAAATTTCTTAAGATTATATAAAACACATTACTCAACTCCACCCTCCATTACGGTTACTTTTTTTACAGAACGCGACCTTTGATGCTGTCATTTTCATAGACAAGTCTTATCGATTGCAAAAATAGTGCCTTGTCTTACTGCAATAGCCACTTTTGGCAGGTAAGAGTATTAAAATTCATGGCTGTCAAAAATCGCTCTAACTTTCTCTCAACAACTTTTCATCTTTGCTTCTGCAGTCGCTGTCCAGCTGCGTGATAAAGTCTTAATCAATGTAAAACGTCCTCGCCATGTTTAGTGATTGGCTTATGAGAACGAGCCTGTCCGCTGTCACTTCTCATTGCTGGATTGCAATGCTCTCGAGCTGTCGACGAAAGGCGGATTTGATTCGTGGAGCGAACAGTCAGCGGCTGTCACTTTCCACGAGGAATAAACCACGGCAGTGTGCATAAGTGTCCTCTGTGATTTCTGATTAGCAGAGCTATCCAGGAAGCCACTAATTTCGCATGTACAAAATTTGTCGTTGTACAAAATGCTAATTTGCTATGCGATTTACGAACGAGTTTTAATACTAAATGCTAATTAAGCCGACACACACTTACAGCTCATTTTACTACTGTAATATAACATATTTCTGAATGAAACTTGAAATTAGCATTTAAAAGAAAGTATTAAAAGAAAGTAAAAAAGCGATTTGAATAGTTAAAACTGATTTCATTCAGCTACTCACCAAGCGACTTTGTTTGATATTCTTTAAGTGGCAGGATTTCGTGTTTCTGCAAACGTCGCTTTGCACTTTTTGTAGCCCTACATGTCAGACTGACGAGCAAATCGAGGTCTCCTTCAGCCCCTGATGGTAATTGGTGTGACATCTCCAGGGGTTTCTTCCCGCAAGTCTCTCGGCTTGGAAAGACACCTTATATCATCACAGTCCTTGATCAGCTCTCCCCATTAGAAGCTTAAGAATTATAAAAGATGAAAGGGTATGAATTATGGCTATGTAATGACTTTGATCAAAGCAATATGTGTAATGCAAACCACTAATGATTTACGCCCCCTAAATACAATTCCACTTACACAGAGAATCATTATAACTTTATTTGTATGTAATAATGTGACAAACAATCCATACATAAAGCCTATATATATATATATATATATATAATTAATATTGACCATATAAATGAGAGGCAAAAGCAATATGACAAAGTCCAAACAATATTCAATAAGTAATTCAATAATGGATAATAATCACAATAAACAATGTTTCCTTAAAGCATTATAATTCATTAGACAAATCAAAGATTTTACAAGCAACTATGCATTAATATATAGTTAAACTGATGTTCAGTGGAAATGCACACGCTACAAGGACAAGTTACACTACAGCCTTCTTGTTATAACTTTATTGGCGATTACAATAATTTCTAAGAAAGCAAATCCAAACGTGACACCATACAATGCTATTCTAAAGAACTGCAACAATTTAGAGATGATCCTCTTCTGTTCCAGCTAGACAACATCATGATACCTATGGAAATTATTGCTGAGTTTGATGTAGAAGAATGTGTATAAAAAAAAAAATAGACCATTAATTAGCCTCATAATGCATGTTTCCTTGTTCTATAACATCTTTGGGTGTTGAAATTAGACTTTAGAAATATTTAAAGCTGGGGACACCAGGGAGGACTGTAACATGGGACTTTGTTCAAATTATTAAGTTCTAAGTAGCTTATTAAGTGCATTTTGCATTTATTATTCATGACTACTTGTAGTAAAAAGTAACGAAATAAACACATTTACCTTAGACAAATATAATCATTTACAGATACATACATATACTGACAGACAAATGTGTATTAGGCTGACTGATAGACAGACAGACAGACAGACAGACAGATAGATAGACAGATAGATAGATAGATAGATAGATAGATAGATAGATAGATAGATAGATAGATAGATAGATAGATAGATAGATAGATAGATAGATAGATAGATAGATAGATAGATAGATAGATAGATAGATAGATAGATAGATAATTTGCCTGTCTGTTTCTTTAATCTGGATGGTAAAAGCAGCAAGGAGGAGCAGATGGCATCTCAAAGAAACACAGTCTCATCAGGAGGTCTGAAAATCCACAGGAAAAAACGGGGGAAAAGGGAAAGACCCTGCGAGTTTTGGCAGAGGGACACACACTGACCTTCTGTCCTGTCTGCCTGCCCGCAGAGTAGCACGATCACCAGCCGTGGAGGAAGATAACAAGACGCGAGACACCCCAGATCTCCCTGGCCTATTACTGCATTATTATCCTCCGTTATTAGGTTTCTCAGGCCTGTTTGACTGATGGCTGAAACGGGGGTCAATTTATTAGGGGAGTCTGTTCTGAGGCAGAGAAGAATCAAGGACAATGGTCAATTTATCATCTTTTATATGCCACCAATGGTGCATTCAAGAAGTTGCTGCCATTTAAATTGGGGGCAAAACAGCATGATCATAATAGTGGCCTCAATGAAGTCAATCCAATAAACCATCAAGGTACATGATCAGCTCAGAGTTTAAATGTACTGCGTTTGTGCACCACATTTCCATTTGGAGAGGGGAAAAAAGATTACAATTACCAATTACCAACAAATCCCACATGGTATATTAGTTCGCTCAACACATAACAATAAGAAATGTGACCGTGATTAAATACAATAGAAAACAATTCTACACATTTGCATGTCCAAACGTTGTTCACACTTGTGTGTTTGAAAGCCTAAGTAAAAAAATTACAAATGAATACTCATAAGATCACGTTGCACATTAGATCAAGTTCAGCTCACTGTTGCCATCCAAGAGTATCCCTCATATAGCCATTACAACATCTGGTAACTTGCCATGACAGCGGTTCAGCTTCAGACTGCTGTGCCTTACTGTCTTGGACACAATGGCTCACTAATGACTTGCGGGTAAAGATCAAGAACAGTCTCAGTCTTAGGACTGAATATGAGCAGAGAGGTTCCAGTTGAATTTTGTTAAGCATTTATTAGAGATGCACCAATAATACATTTCTCTTCCGATACCGATAGCCGATAATATATAGAATGAAATCTTTCGATATCAACAGTTTGACTTTTTAAAGCAAGGGTGCCCAATACGTTGTTCGTGATCTACCGGTCGATTGCAAAAAGTAAAGTGAGTGTTATTAAGAGTGCAGTGTGCGATACAGAGAGAAACGAAGAAGCAGCAGAATCCAATGACACTTTCTTTATTGTCAAAATGAAAACAAATCACTTTAAATATAAATCAAAAACGACAATAATAGTGCTAACACGGAGATACCTGGAACTCGGGACGAGCACAGCATCCACACACATGAGACCTGAACAAGACAACAAAGACCTGACAAAGACAAGGGAATACGAGAGGGTTTTTATGACAAGCACGGGATAGGAAACAGCTGACGAGACTTAGGTAGTGATTAGACAAGGACAGGTCACCTGTCCTGAAGGACCTGGAAGATACATAATAAGGACCCGGATGTGAACAACGAGACAAGACCATGACAGTGAGTAGATTGCACGGAATTAACAAAGTAGACGTCACTTGATTGACGGATAGGGCTGCCAGTCTGACATCTGAACTTTTCTGACACTGCACATGTGCACAACAGCGCCAAGTGCTGCACAAATCTGAAGAAGAAGAAGAAACTCTGAAGCTAAACTGAAGAAAGGGTATAAAAATAAGTGGGGGAGCTGGACAACGTAAGAAATCAAAAACATACCACTTCCATACGGAGTGGGAGTTGGACCTATTTTTTTAAGTGCATTTGCCTCAATCTGTCATGGATCGAGTAAAGGAGGACTCAAGAATTACAGGGTGAAGGAGGATTTATTACAACAAAAGTAAACAAAACACAAACAAAACTGCCCCGAGGGGGGGAAAAACGTACTAAACTAAGAAACAGACCGCTAAACAAACAAACTGGATGGACCGGGGAGAACCTACACATGGAAAGACAAAGACGCGACACCTGACAACAAACACAAAGGGATTAAATAGGGAGCACATGAGGAAGGTAACGAGCAGAAACAGCTGGAAAAAATTAAGGGAAACAAGGGAAAAAGATGGGCGGGGTTACACAATCACAAGACACAACAAAAGGGGCAGTGTCAGAGCTCTGTCAACCAACACACTAGAAACCTAAACCGAAGTGACAGAACCCTGACACAATCTGGCAGTCTGTCATCGCTATAACGAAGAAGAGTAATGTGGAGCAACATTTTTGGACTCTTCATAAAATCTACGACACTGACTTCCCTCTGAACTTCACTGATTTTAGGATGAAGGAACTAAAATCTCAGTTATCCAGACAGCAATCACTTTGCTGACAGCTAACTTCAAAAGCAGGCGAAAGAAGGCAGCCACCAACGTACAGAGTTTTACTGCACAATGTGCAGCAATATTTCATGATACAACTGACTAAATTTGAGACTTTGTTTTTTTTATCATAAGTAACAAAGCTCTTTGTGGATATTTAATGCATCATTGTCGAATTTGGACACTCATGCTCCATGTGTTCGTCTTCTATTGTGAGCGCATGGGATGAGAATTCGTTCATTCTCAGTGCACTCTGTCTTGTCGAGTGAGTGTGGACGGGCACTCTTTTTTTGTGCTGTGTTGTCGGGTGCTTTCATGTTGTCATGTTTTTGTGTGGACACTTAGTTTGTGATTGTGCTCAGTGACCACAAGCTCTTGTTTTTGGTCATGTTTGGCCATGCTTTGTGCCATGTGCTCTTAACCCTCATCTTAACTCATCTTAACCCTGCCTTTCTTGTTATCTGATTATTGGTTCAGTTGCCCTCATTGCTGTTTATTCTTCTTTTGTTTTCAGTCCTGTGCCAGTTCGTCATCTTATGTACCATCCATGTCCTTCCCCACCCGATCCTGTTATCGTGGTCAGTTCTGCCTTGTGCAGATGCCGGTCTCGTTTTCCCAAACTGTCTGTTATTTGTTTGTAGGAATGGAGAAATGAAGCCTCTTAAGGCTTTAAAACTTTTCTCTGATTCAGGAAAGGATTCAAATGATCAGGACTGTCAAAAACATTGGGATCATGTGTCGGGTCAAATTTACAGCAGCCATGAACCCAAGTGTTTTATCCATTAAGCACAAATAAAAGGTTACAAATCTTACGTTTTCTGATCATTTACGTTTACATTTACGCATTTTATACATTTGGCAGATACTTGATCCATCTACATACTCATTGAAATTCTTTCACTTGGGATCGAACCCATGACCTTAGCGTTGCCACAATCTACTGTTTGAGCTACAGAAAATCAATAATACAACATATAATGTAACTCACATATTCAAGTGTTGCATTAAATTCAATGTAATAATTGGAAATTTCCCACTCATGCATATGCAATAAGATCGAGAGCAAAAATAACCACGCTTACGTCTATTTTCTCATTGCATGTCTAGTAAATCCTGATAGTAGTTAACACTAAAAGAAGGTTTAGTAAATCTGGCCATTGATGTGTATTGTATTGTTAAACTGTATGTGGAAAACATTGTTAGCACGCTTTTAATCTGATCATGTAAATTAAGGCCAAACACATTGCATTGCTTTTTGCAGTTGAACATTTTACCACTTGCTTTCATCGCTGTACATTTGCACATTTCTGCCCTACATTTGAGATAAACAGTGTACCTCAGGCACCCTCGCTGCTTTCACACGGTCTCTCTTTCTCTCTCACACACAGAACACACCGAGCTTCACCACCAGATAGGGAGTCATTAACAGACCCCCCAGACGATTGTGTTTGATTGGCTTGCCCTGACCCCCGGCTCTGTGCTTCAGAAAACACCCGCGAGACAATCTCACACCTTTGACTGTCCGCCCACTTGCCTCTCTACTGTCCTTCTAAGAAACTACTAAGAAGGCTCATTTGTATATGAAAGAATTCCTGATGGTTTCACCGGGATGAGAATAAATGATATTGAAGGACAAACAACAGTGGTGGCAATGAAAGTGAATGAGGACTGGGGCAGTCAAGCTGTAAAATGACCAAAAATAAAAATGCACCTTAGAATCATCAAATTGATCCATACGGCTTGTGCACTATTACACATATTCCAATGTGATTGGTTCCAGAACAGATCGATGTTGCTTTGCGAAGTGCAAATGACAAACGAATATTGGATTAAACTCTATACAAATCACAAAAACACAATGTTTGATTGTTAATGATGATGACAATGATAACCAAAGGTTTTGATTGTCAATTAAAATTAAGATACAAATCATATTGAAAACAGACTGGGAAAAACAAAATATGAACTATTTGTACAATATGCAAGATTGTTTTTTAACAATATAATCTCGAGAGACAAAAAAAAATCCAATCATAGACAATATTAATATACCAAAAGCATTTACCAAATAATTACAAATATTATATCAATAAATTTCTGTTGTGATGATATTTATTTGGCACCAAAATCAACATTAATAATGAATATTTTTTATCAAAAGAAATTAATAATAAATTGCAAAGTATATCAAGATTGTCTCACTTTATAATTAGTAATACATATATATATATATATATATATATCACTTTATAATATTAACATAAAGTTATGTATTTACATTGCACATTTTAATGAATATTATTCCATCAAATTACTGTTATAATGTTATGAATATTAATATGAAAAGCATTATAAATGGTAAATGGTAATATATAAATTATACAATATTATAATTCAGCACTATAATAACAATATTCATTTAAATTCATTTGTTTATTTTTCACTTTATTCAAATACAATTTAGTGTATTATATTAATGACTATTATTGAAATAAATTATTGTTATTAATATTAAAATAAAGGATGTTACAATGTAATTTAAAATTAAATTGTAATACTATTTTAATATGAATATATCAATTTGAAACAGTCTTTCAAATTGAAACAGTCTCCATTTAATTAACATTTTATTTTACACTTTTTTTGTACTGTAAAATGTAAATGTAAAAGAAACTAAAAAATAAAGTGTACAGTCTTTGATGATTAAATGGATAGTGATTAAAACATATTGTTGTCAAAATCTTTTTTAATGAAATTATATTTCTGTCAACAATAACACACTATCCATCGGTGTAGTTATGTCCTCTATAGAAACACAAATGTCAGCGAACCGACCTGGTCTTCATTTGCGCGTCATGTAGCCAGTACTGTGGGACCCTGAGGTTGGTGCCACCGGGGGCCTCCTCTCTCCTGCCAAAGCGAGGTTGACTGAAGTGGGTTCAGGCCCCAGGGCAAGCCAAAGGCGACAGAGATATGGAGTCCCACTGCCCTCAGATAAACTTATCAGCAGCCTCAAAGGGACGCCTTCCTGTTAAAGCTCAGATGCCGTCAGCCCAGGCTGGGGAAACAAGTTTAGAGGGCCTGAAGGAAAACCAGAAGCCACTGTAAAACACAGAGCGGTAGCCTGCTAAAAGACAGAAAACATATGTTCACCCACAGGTTGAGGTAAAAGTTGGCAACAAATCTGGTGCCGGTGCAGTTTTAAGGTGATGGCTTTAATTGTAAATAATGCAAGGTAAATAAGATTTTGGGACTATAATTAATGCTTTAAGTAATTCAATTATATTTAATTCTACTCGTAAGTGCTTGCGGAAAAGGATGCGGCTGCATCTGCTTCATAGAGCCGGACACTAATTGCATTAGCCCATTGATTCATTCACATACACAAAATCAATTAATTCATCCTGTACCCTTACGTGAGAGCATCTTCCAGGCCCGCTCAGTGCATGTATAGACTGCGATGCAGCATGTATCGAATACTGATGTCGGTCCTAATAGCACTGCCGGCGGGAGCAATTGCACACTGCTTTTATGGTGCTACTGCAACACGCAGCGTGCCTTTATATATTTATTGGAGCACAAGCGCAGAAAGGATGAGAGAGTAGAGGCCAGGTTTGGGGTAATGACATTCACAGATTTACAATTTGCTGCATTTAGATGCGAACCAGAGAATTAGAAAGAGATTTTACGGGCAAAGGCAAAACAGTATCACATGTTGTGTTTGTCAATGTTTCTCATTTTCCTCTCAAGAGGATTAATTAGAAATAATTCCATTGCTAATCTTTAAAAGCCTTCTCATCACTAAAAACGAAAGGGTGCGACCCCGAAAAGACATCGGCGTGCCAGTGGATTTAAGATGAAATGAGGTAGATGATGATCATAGTCAGAATTTTATCAAATACTTTTTTTGCATATTGCATATATTGTGCTTATTTGGCAACAACATATTCACAACCCAACATGACATATTCTTACTAGTATGTTATTAGTTCTAGATGCGTCTTCTAAAAAGATTCTTACTTCATTGTTAATGCAGTTAACAGTCTTTTTTGCATAATTTCCATAACTCTTAAATAAAAATAAAAAAATAGCAAGGGCTCAAATGTTCCAAAACAACTGTAAAGTAAACAGTAGACATTTATAATCAATGTTGAAGTAAGTTACTTTTAAAAGTAACGCATTACAATATTGAATTATTCCCTAAAACGTAACATGTGTTCGTTAGTAACTTTTTATGGAAATTAATGTGATAAAAATTATGTTTAGAACATATATTGCATTTGCACTTGTGGACATCAGACATTAAATTGAGAAACAAGTGGCATTTTGTTATGAACCTAAAAAAAAAAATACTTTTTATGAACTTATCCAAAAGTAATGTAATCCATTACTAGTTGCTTGAAGTAATCTGTAAAATAAACTCGTTACTTGTAATGCGTTACAACCAACACTGTTTATAATG
The DNA here is from genome assembly GCA_037043235.1 of Rhodeus uyekii. Lineage (NCBI taxonomy): Eukaryota > Metazoa > Chordata > Actinopteri > Cypriniformes > Acheilognathidae > Rhodeus > Rhodeus uyekii. The sequence continues at coordinate 633,864 of JAWRVZ010000154.1, read as the reverse complement.
TTACAAGAGATTTCTATTTCAAAGAAATGTGCTTTTGAACTTTGGCGGGGAATTTTTATTTTATTTATTTATTTTACTTTTTTTCAGCATAAGTACTTCTCTTGCTGTATTTTTAACCATATAAATGCAGCCTTGGAGAACAGAGAGACTTTATAAAACAAATTAATCGTAGCGTAAAGTCTTTTTAAGTATACTTAACTCTTTTACAAAAAAGATATTTAAAAAAAATCATCTAGGTTAAAAAAATTAACCTAGAACAAAAAAGCCACATACACATTGAAAGAGATGGAGGAAATGACAGAAGATGTGAGCTGCATTTCTCAACACACTGCCTTATGGTGGCTAAAGCACCTGCACATATGCTAACACCAGGTAGCCTCGGGAACCATGATCCATGGCAGGTAATACCACAGTTAATGAAAGCCGAGGATGAAAACACACTGGCTGCCTGCCACCTTCACACAGCTTTGAGTCTCAGCGTATCCATGGGAGACGACCTAACCCATCACATTGTACTTCTCTCTCCAGCTGAGCCGCTATAACCCTCATCTCTGACTCTCTTTCTTCCCATCCTTCCCTCTCTTGTTGTCGTATGGCCCATGCTGAGTGCTAGTTAGCCTTCTTCACAGTTCCCCTCCAGCACACACTCCATTTCCCTATTCAGAATGAGATTACGCTGGGGTTACACGGGGTTAGCATTTGATGTACAAAGTAAAGAAAAACTTGCTTTGTGTCCTTTTGATATTATTCACCTGCTTTGACCATAGTTCTTAATAATTCTATTTTAATTATATTTTTAAACTAGCCCCCAAGCGAAAAGCTAATGCTAATTTGAAATATTCTAGGTAGAGACCCTGTAAAGAAAACTAGAACAAGAACTATATCAGCGCCAACACCAAAGGACGATGAGATTCTGTTTATTAAAGCACACTGCCGTTATGTCATCACTTTGTCATCTTTAAAGCAGAATGGATTCGGATTAGCGGTCAACGCTTTAAAATGCTCGTCAGCAAGTAAAAAATGTTTTCTTAAAGTGATTCCCAAGTAATTGTTCCATAGTGTTGTGTGGCACTTAGCATAATTATTACAACTCCATTGTTGTATTTATTGTCATAGTGATTGGGCCTTAAGGTGAGCTAATTTTAAAGTATATACTCTTTTTTTATCAATGGTTCGAGGAAGAACCTTTAACATCCGTAGAAACTTTCCATTTCACAAGAGGTTTTCTGGTGGACGAAGTTTCTTTAGATTACTAAGAGGTTTTCATATAAGTAAACAATGCCTATTTTAAGAACTGTTCACTGAAGGGTTCTGTTACGGCTAAAGGCCAATCACACAGTGAAAACGCACGAATTATGCACAGATTTTCGTTTCTGCGCGGAGCGTGCATCGTATGCGTAATTCTTCGGTGGAACGAACGTGGACTGTCAGTGATTGTAAGTGGATGTGTGTCGAAGGCGGTTTGTGCGTGATTTTGAGTTTTGAACGGTTCAAAAATTTTCCGACGCACGACTGTACGTCTGTGTGCGTTATTCATGAGTCAGCGTGTGTAGTTTATGCGTAGAGTATGCGTGACTATGCGCGGGACACACGTCGGCCATCAGTGCTTATGCGTCGGAACTGGTTCGAAACCGCACACGTCCACGTCCGTCCACTGACAATGTAGATTTTGAAATTGCTTGTACGTGGAACGTTCGCGAAGCGTGTGTGTTTGGACGCGCTCCGTCAGTGATTCATGCGTCGGGCGTGCGTCGAATATTCGTGGAATGCTTTGGTCAATTTCTTGACACACAAGCACGCACAAACCCAATCTGTGCGTGATTTGTGAGTGATTCGTGTGTGATCGGCTGTGTGACTGGCCCTTTACAGTATCGTGAAGGAGCATGAAGACGAAGGGAATAACATAAAAGCAGTCTTTTAATGAGTAAACTCATGGAACAAAGTTTATACTTGTAATCCAAGCCAGCGCACCATGTTATAATGATACTGACGTGAAAGGACCAAGACAGGAAAACACTGGGGACAATCACAGAGATGAGACACAGCTGGCAAAACTAACGATGTGATTAATGACGTGACAGGTGACTACAATGAAAACAGAGGAGCACATGGAGAGCCAGGAAGTAAACAAACAGACAAGACTAAACTAGCTAAATATTTAGAATTGTTAGCGTTGCTAATTTGAAACTCTACAGCTTCCCAAGATGTTAGTTCCCAAAAGTTATGCTTTATTTAAAGTACAGTAAAGGACAAAATAAAAAAAAAATAAACCCACAATTGTTAGATAACTAGCTAAAGAGCTACCAGCTAATTCTCATAGTTAAATTGCATGCTAACCATTTGAAAATAAAGTTAGCAAAAACATTAGCTTTACCTTAGCTTTACCAGCTACAAGCTAACCTTATGAAAAAGCTATTTTTTCCTACTGTTAAAAAGAGTACTTATGGAAATAATATATTTTTAAAGGGCGAAGTGAATGTAATGTTTTCGGATACCCAAGTGCATATTATTTACAATTACTGAAAGTGTATCCGTTTCAGTTTATAATAAATGCAATAAGCTGAACTTTAAAGTTCTTTTTGATCCCTTTAAATAAGTTACACACTTATCCTCTTTATACTGTAGGCTATGTAAAATCATAATGATTTCTATTTTCTTTGAAATATGGTTAAAGTGTACTTAAAGTTTACTTTTTTGCAAACTATACAAGGTATTCACAAGGGTTATACTCATTTGAAGTAGTAAAACTTCAATTAAGGTAGTTACTAACAAAATATAGATAACTGCATAAATTCTATGTAAGCACAAGTGTGATGATGAAATGGCAATATAGTACAACACACACAATAGGTAACTGTTAGAAAAAGTAGTTTGCTACTGGAAATACACAAATTTGACAGATGACCTACTGTTATTATGCTCCTGAAGTTTTCTTTGATTCCCCAAAGCACAGACTTTTGGATTTAACAACTGAACTCAAAAACACAACACTTTTTTTTAGTGGATATTTTCTAGCTTCCGCTTCACATGGCGTCTGTGAACAAAATCAGTCTCTGAAGTGTCATTGTGTCATTCTATGATGTGACTGAAAAACAAAATGTTTCTGTTGAATACAAAATATTCATTCCATGTTTGGCTACGAGGGGGAAAAAAAACCTTGCTGTGAACATGGCACAGAACAAGATTGTATTTTAACTTCGTCATACATTATACCTCAAAAGGTTCCATCAAAGTAACATTCTCATGCATAATTTCTAAAATGGGTCTAGAAATGCAACTTTCTCATGCATAATACCTCAAGAGGGACACTTTCAGTTTTTTTGGAGTAGCTTTACTGTACAGATGCACACCACCCACCGAGCACAAGACATATCTGTTTGGGGAAAATGATTCAACCCCTCATAGAGAATCCTTTATTACATCACTGCTCCATTTTATGATTTGTCTTAACGTCAGAGAGAAATTATATTGAACTAGTGCCCTTTATGCTTGCGTGATCAGGAGGAAAACAGGATTGCTTTGCTCACATCAGAGGTTTGCGCGACAGTTGGGAGTTTGACAAGCATGGGGATGATGTATGAATTATACAGGCATCTTTTCGACTCCATAAAACAGCACAGCCAAAGTGGGGACTGTCCTTTGCCTGCATGAGGTGTGAATGTGCTTTCATCGCTAAAATAAGTAAAAATGCACTGCATCCGGAAGCTGTTGAAGGAACACATATTTCTCACAAACTCCTGATGTGAATGATCTGACAGTGAGCTGTAAAATGTGAAAGGCAGAGTCAACATGCACATATTATTAATAAGACAACTGCACTTATGGTTAAAAATAAACCGAAACACTCCCCATATGTTGGATCTATGGTTTGCATATGTTCTCTCACATTTAGAAAAGTTTGAAAGTGTTGTATTATTTAAAATCATGTTTCAAAACGTTATTTTAATCCGCTAGGATGAATTAAATTGATCAAAAGTGACAGTAAAGAAGCGCTATGTTTTTGTAAAAGCTTTCTATTTCAAATAGAAATTTTCTTTAAACTTTCTATTCAGCAAAAAATCCTATACACGGCACGAAAACACACACCTCAATGAATGAAATATTAAGTTAGAAAATATTTATATATATATATATATATATATTCTATAATTTGTATGCGACAACAGTCAATGGAAACCAAACTCATCAACACATTAAGGGCTGTATTAAAAACCATCCCAAAAATATATTATAGTATATTCTATGGCACTCATGGCACCGTCTGGGCTCCTGATGAGCAGGGAGATAGTGTCCTTGGGGGATCTCCTCCTAGACCTGGATAGGGACATCACAGAATTCCGGGACAGTCTGTGGTGATACTTGGAAGGTTCGGAAGCTCCAATGCATTACCGTCCCAGAGGCTCTCAATTGGATTAAGGTCTGGGGAATGTGAGGCCAAGTCTGGCATCAATGCCCGTGTCATTATCGTGCAGGAGGAACCGAGGGTCCACTGCACCAGCATAAGGTCTGCCAATGGCTCTGCAATTTTTATCTCAGTACCTAGCCGCTGAAAGGGAACCAATGGCTGCCACGTGGAGGTCTGTGTAACCATCCAAGGATATTCATCCCCAGTCCATTACTGACCCACCATCAACCCAGTCATGCCGGATGATGTTGCACGCAGCACGTCTGTCACATGTGCTTGGTGTGAACCTGCTCTTATCCTACGGAGTGCCAATGGAGGACTTGCCAATTCTTGTGTTCTGTTCTCTGGCAAATTCCAACCAAGATGCATAGTTCTGAGCTGTGAGCACTACAGGATGTCGTACAACCATCATAAAGTCGGTTTCTGACAGCTTGGTCAGAAACATACACACTAGTAGCCTGCTGGAGGTCATTTTGTAGGGCTCTGAAAGTGCTCCTCCTGTTCATCCTTGCACAAAGGAGCAGGTACTGGTCCTGATACTGGGTTGTTGTCCTTCTATGTCCCTGTCCATCTCTCCTCCACACTCTTGGAACATGTAGAATAAGGAGAGAATAATTGTCTATGGCCATTATCTGCAAAATCATTCTCTTTTTGTGGGTTGTCTTGCTGTTGCCTCTCCAGTGCACATGTTGAAACTGATTCACAACCACTCATTCTTCCTAATTGGATAAATTGAAGTTTAAATAACTTGGTGAAGATTAAGTGTTTCCATAATGTTTTGAGCAGAGTATACACACACACACACACACACACACACACACCACACGCACAGTAAAAAGGTGAAGTTAGACACAAGAATACAACAAAAACATATACATTAAAACACATTTTATACTTTTTAATATTTTATGTTGCATTTTGATTAAATAAATGCAATCTTGGAGAACATAACTTCTTTCAAATACTTTCCGAAAAAAAAAAAAAGATTACACAGAGCAAACAGACAAAAAATAATACAGAGGATTAATTTATGAAAAAAGTGGCATTTTCCCTTTAATGTTATATTCCTTTAATAAGAACAATTTTTAATAGTTTTACATAAAGGCTGTCAATATTGCAGTTGTGAACATAATTACAGCTTGGTAACTTAAAAGGCCTGCATGGCAATTAGGTTTAAGCTGCGGGTAGGTCACTTAGAGGCGGAGAAAGTGAGAGAGGAAAGGGAAAAGGAACAGCTGTCCAGTCTCTCGATCTCTCTGTCTGTGTGTGTGTGTGTGTGTGTGTGTGTGTGTGTGTGTGTAAGCTGAGCAATGTTTGTCTCAATGTTTGTCTGTCTGTCTGTCTGTCTGTCAGAAAAGTGCATTTCCGATAATAGCAGAGCCGACATGCGGACAACCTACCCATAAACATCTGTTGTGTTCTTCCTCTGTCACGATACACCCCACAATTAGATCTGAGCCCATGGTTCCCGGTAGGTAAAAACAGGTAAAAATATGTGCATTTAGAGTCTAATCCAAGAGCTGAAACCCGTTTGTGCACGAGTAATAACTTTTCGGGGGGCAGGATGGAAAGCGCTTTTGCTGACCGCATTCAACTTCTTTTATTATATATTTAGATGCATGTCAAGCCATTGCCAGCCTGTCGTTACAGCTTGACAGCAGCAGCATTTGGAGCGTGACAAGTCAAATTTAAATAGATGCGAGTAGGGACGTAAAAAGCAGGGCAATTTCCATGTCTGCGCAGATGTAATCGAATGGTGTCAGCTGCATAAACAAATGTGTTACGGAGGCATTTTTTTTAGATACGATAAAGTGTGTGTGTTTATGGACACATGCACACTTGTCACTCAGTGTTTTCAAATGAGACAGCGGGGCCATTTTGCGATTATGGAGAACATTTGGCCACATGGGACTCGTGGATGTTTTGTTTGTCTGAGCCTGTTTGCCTGAAGTATCCTGTTTTAGCAGTGAAAATAAAACAGCATTCCCTAAGGATTTGACAACCTGACACTGTTTCCTATAGGAAAAATTGCCTATAAACTAATTTAAGGTGGTATGCACAAGGATTAGATCAACGGTAATGGACAGTCTATTATAAAACAGTATGCTTTATGAGTAATGGGTAAATTCCCTGCAGCTTTGAGCCACGAATGGCAATTTCGAAGTAGCTTGGCCTGACTGGATGTGCACTTTGTTACACTACAACCTCAGGCTTACTATATTAAGTGGTACTTGCTTTTTCAGTACAGCGTTCCACATCAGTGTTCTATGCTGAAGCGTAATGGTAAGCAGAACTAAGTGACTGGACTGATTTTGAGTGTCTGCCAAGGAACTTCATCACGGCTATTTGTTGATTGAGAATTGACAAGTCGAGTGTAAACAAGTGCACTACCATGTAACAGTGCATTTAGGTGATGCATACTAATGGATGTAAAACCAAATGCCAACAGAACTATAAAAAGTAGGTGGTTTGTGAACCTGAATGACTATCAACTACTTTGTACTAGAATTTAATTGGCCCTGGGTTGTATGTGAACAGCCTGTGCATGTATATCCATTTCAATCATGGAACTAGATATATGACAGGTCCTTTACATTCGATCTGCACGTAATCACATCTCTGCCTCTGCTGATCAAGAAGCCAATGAGATTGCTTGCTGAACAATTAAATAGTCTGGTTCATTATTTGCTGTAATCTGATCCTGTTGCTGTCAGGGTACTTATTTCTTGTTGTTGTGGCAGAGCCCTGACACTACCGTAATGTCTCGAGTTTTGTGTGTGTGCGCGCGGCTTCGAGTGTTCGAGTCGCGTGCACACTTGTCTGTGTAACGTCTTGTGTGTGGGTTATAGTGTCCGATCCCCAGATGGTCTTGTCTAGTTTCTGTTTGTGTTGGGATTCGGACATTCATGACTCGTGTGTTTGTCCTTGTCATAAGTAGTTCCTCGGCTCGAGTCGCGTTCTCTCGTGTCCATGTGCAGTGTTGTGAGCACGCAGTTTGTGTTTATATCAGCAGCTGCTTTCATGTTGTGTTTTCGTGTCGCGCGTGTCACAAATGCCAATGAGGTTCTCCCCAGCGACCACCGGAGGTCGCACTCTCCGGAGTTCTAAAAGCACTAGGACTACAATTCCCATACACCCACTGTCCTGGACTGATCACCCCACACCTGTCCCTCATTTCCATAAGACTATTTAACCCTGTCCACCCAACAGATCAGTGCGAAGTCCGCATTGGCTGCGTGTTCTTTCTTGTCACTGTTAACCCTTCCCATCTTGTTCCCCCGGTTAACTTTGATTTGCCCCAGCTGTTTACCAATCAATTATCTCCTCCTTTGTGTATTTATTCTTCCAGTGTCTGCTGTCTTGTGCTGTTTCGTCGTCATTTCATCCTGTTTATTTGTCTAGTGTCCATTCGTGTTCATGTTCAAGTTTTCTAGTCAAGTTTTGTTTTTCCTCCACGGGTGGTTTTTGTTCTGTTTTATTTTTGTTTGTTATAATAAATCCCCATTATCTTCTGCATCCTTGAGTCCTCGTCTCATCCCCTTCACAAACCCTGACAGTAGCACGTTATCAGATTTACTCTGAAACCCTCAACCTTCCCCAGCTCTACTCCAGATCTGTCTAGATCTTCTATGGGATTTAAGTACGTATGTGTATTTATGCTGCAGCAGCATGTCTTACATGCTCATGGCAGCAAGTCTATATATCAATTAGCAGTAGCAAGTCTATACTTGCTCTGCAGCAACAATCAACAGCAGCGGCGTAACAGATCTAGTCTTCCAAGACTAAATACATAAACATTTCATATGCAATAACATGCTAATACTATTCTGAGATTATATCTACACACTCACATATACTCGTATATACATACATACATACCTATATATATATATATATATATATATATATATATATATATATATATATATATATATAATTTTTTAATATAATTTTTTATTTATTTTTTAAAGCTGCACAATTGCGGAACTTTCAAATTGGGTAACAAATGAATCGGTTAAATAAAGAAAGAAGAAGAAATGTTACATTTATATAGCGCTTTTCCAGAGCTCAAAGCACTTTACATAGTAGGGGGGAATGATGGGGGGGATGATGCGACAGCAGTATAGTATATATAGTATATATATATATAGTATATTCATACTATATAGAATATACATTTTTAATGCTTGCAAAATAAGCATTTATTCAAAAGATGGACTCACTCAGAGAATATGACATGGATTCAACCAGTCATATTTTCAGTTCCTGAATTAATTTATTTTATTTATTTTGTGTTGTTTGCTTTCTTTTTTGGATCTAGTCACAAGCTCTTTTTAACACTTTTCATTAGTTAAATATTTGAAAAATAAAAATAAAAGGTTTCTGCCCGACAGCGAAATTTGAAATTGTAATTTATGAAGTTCGAATCTTATAGAGTTTTATCATAAGAGTGAAATGATAATTACATTATTTCTCCTCACTGTAATTGCCCCCACCCTTGCCTCCAATCCAACCCTACTAGGAAGTCAAGTCTTCCCTTGTGAATGTAGCCTTCACTGAACTTCCTCACCACAACGCACATATGTGCAAACAAATTTGAATTGCTTTTTTTACTTCATATTTCAAATACCATGCAAAAACTAGAAACTGCTTTATTGCCACATTAAACAACAAAAAAGATGACTCTGACCACTAAACTTTTTTCAAGTAAGATCTCTGCACAGGGTTGCAAAGCTACTCTGCATTAATCATGTAATGCACATCAGGGGAATAATTTATTTTTGAAACAAATCCAGGACAAGCAGCATCCAGCAATGATTCCTGCATAATTGCTCCCTATGTGAGAGCAGCAAGTGCTCAGTAAAGAGAATTTACGGTTTATATAATCAGATCTGATGTTGCTCTCAGCAAACTGCAGTTGACAAATAGCGAGTGAATTTCACATCAAGCAAAAGCGCTGTGTCGATAGCAAACAGTACGTCAAAGATGCAAACCATGAATTGAACTGTTATCAGTTTTATGAATCAATACAAACACCTAAACTCTCAAAATAAATTGTGAGTTTGCAGTTTACTCAATTTACATCAAGGAAGCTAATGCAAAACTCTTTATATTTTTTAGTTTACATTGCATGGAATCAATTAAAATTTTACTTGGGCTAATCCATATGCGCTTGGATAGGGTAAATGTAGTTCCCAGCATGCTTTGCATGGGATTGGATGGGGAGAAAGAGTAAGGCTAATTCAGAATAGCATGCTAACAATATATTCTTATTATTTCTCCCATATAAAGAAGAGAAGTAATGATATTCAAGCGTGAATGAATCATTCTTTTGGTTCATTAAATATTAGTCTTTTAAAAATTAGTTCAATCAGTTCACAAATGATTCAATCACAGATATGACTCTTAAATTCAACTCACAGCAATTCACAAGATTACCTCTAAATAATGATTCAAAATATGACTAAATATTTTTTTTTTATTGATAGTAATATAATATAAATGAACAAAACACACTGATAACAATCAAATTAAGTCTTTTAAAATTATAAAATTTGAAAGTTTTGAATTATGCAGAAACAAACCAAGCAGCGAACAAGCGACTGGACTGACTTTGAGTGCCTGCCAGGGAACTTCATCACACGGCTATTTGTAGATTGAGGATCGACAAGTCAAGTGTTCTAGTAAACAAGTGCACTACCATGTAACAGTGTGCTGAGGGGATACATACTAATGGGTTTGTCAACAAAAAAGTGGTGTAAAAATATTTATATTTACACACACGCAGTCACGCACACACAAACAAACACACACACACACACACACACACACACACACACACACACACACACACACACACACACACACACACACACACACACACACACACACACACAGATAAATAAATAAATAAAACATAAGAGCAGCTACTTTTCTGAAACTGATTTGTAGGAATGGTCCAATACTGCTCAGCTACAGAAAATCTTTAGAGGAGTTTTTTCTGCTGAAGGAGTATCTATAAATGACTAAATTCAAGGTTTCTCCACCCTATAATGTGAAAAATCACTCAATAAATTTCATACAAATGTGAGGAAACAATTATTTGTGTAAATAGTTTAGTTATGCTGTAAAGAGCAGATTATATTTTACATTTCATGAGTTGTCATTGCAGAAATCCAGTTGGCAAACTTATTCTTTCTACTTTCTACTGTCTCTTTTTCTACTGAAAACGTAAAAATGCAGAAAGTTTTTTATGATGGGTAGGTTCAGGGGAAGGGTTAGAGCAGGGGTGGGCAAACTATTTGTCTCGCGGGCCACATTGGTTTCTTAAATTTGACAGAGGGGCCCGGGGTGAAGGTCGTACCTGTGCATTTACTTATAAGAAATCCTAGAAAACATGTATAAAGTATAGTTTGGTCTTAAATCACTCGACTGGGACACGTGAAATTACAACAAAACAATATTAATACAATTTTATTGACAGAAAAACCATAATATGCAATGTGACTGAATCAGATATTTGCCTCAGCTCTAGATTGACAATCACAGGCGTCCAATCACAACTGACCTCTGGAAAAAGGGAACTAACCAATGACGTTTGATGTTACTATTACAAGAGCAAGCCCTGCCCCCACGACTGACAAAAAATAAAAGTGCTCGCGCAAGCAAAAACAGCAGTCGAGAGCGGGTGAATGTTCGCGCGCGCGAGTGATTAAAATGAGCTCGCGGGTACCCGTATTTACGTGTAGCTCTGTTTTCCGCTCGCGGATGTAATTTATGCGAGCGCAAACATCAGTTTTGCGCTCGTTCCTTTTTAGCACGGAATTATCGCCATAAAGGGGGGTGTAGAGGGGTGACAGAGTGACAATACAGGGAAATGTAAAATGAAGGAGGTTTAATACAGGTTCGGCAAGTTCGGCAAATTCAATTCCGCTGGCCGTAGTTTGCCCACCCCTGGGTTAGAATCACAGTGATTTTGCCAAGTAAGACATGTTACTGAAACAACATTCCTGTCCGAAAATGTAGTCCTAACCCTATCCCTACCCTTAAAGCCTACGATTTATAAGTCAAAGTCAGAGGGAAATTATGGTGAATAGCACTGATGTAGAAGCACCTTTCCCTGGCTTTAAGACTAAATCTTGACAGAAACTGTAAGCCAGTCTCTTAAATCTGATTGGTTGATTGGAATGTTGTTCTACTTGGTGAAATCAAGTTCCCCGAAGGGTTAGGGTTAAGGCGGGGGATCGGCAACCCACTGCTCCAGAGCCGCATGTGGCTCTTTCATCCCCTTCACGTAACTTATGGCAGTGGTCCCGCTATCTGCGATCGGTTCGCTATCGCTCCGCCCACGGATGAAAGGAGTATCGTACCGCACGCGCGGTCGCTCCGTTTGATCGAGTTTCGTTTCATAAGGCTTATATAAGGCTTTTAGTTTTTTGCAGCTCCTGACATATTTGTTTTTTGTTTTTTTGGTCCAATATGGCTCTTTCAACATTTTGGGTTGCCGACCCCTGGGTTAAGGGATAGAAAACAGTTTGTACAGTATAAACCCCATTATGTCTGGAATATACCCACAAAATATGTAAATCCTACATGTGTATGTGTATACTTACACACACACACACACAGAGAGACACTGTAGGTCACATGACAAAGACAACACAATGAATGTAGGGCATCAGGATACTACACTTAACATACGTTTTTAATGGTCGCAAAGTAAGCAGATCACATTCGGTTAAGTACTTCTAATTTTGTGTCGTTGCGAAAGAAACAGTGTTCATACAAATGTTTCCTGCTGTTTTTACAACCCTCGTAGGAATTCAGGTCTGAAGTGGGGGGTCTGTCTCCGTGATTAAACCGTCGAGCTACGAGCCAATCTGGCAGGCCTCAGCGCGAGACCGGTTTTGGGCTCGCTTTCAATAATGTACAATACAGCTGACAAACATTCATGGTTGCGCTGTCAGTGACACGCATGACCAAATGTTACTGCGAGCGGTGCTTCTGCTCGGGAAAAGAGCCTCTCATGGTGCAGCCTGACAGAGCTGAGAGGCAATCATCCGATATGGAGTTTAAGCACATCAGTGCATGCATATTCATTACACCATCAAGTCCTGTCATGGAACACAATAGTAACCAGGAACTGAGAGATGGAGAGAAAGAGAGGAAGAGCTTGAGATCCAGATGGCCCACCAGAGACTACTTTATTTCATTTAATGTTTCATTTACTTTTCCTATAATTACAGTTGATTTGATATATACAGTATACAAATACATAAAATTAACCGATTTTACTTCCATAGAGTGACTGAATTACTAGTGAAACACAAATGATTCAATAAGAAGCCATAACAAAAGCTAATTTAAGGCCAATAGCTGTTATGGTCAATGATCGATGAAAGACACACAGATACAAACACGCACATGAACGTTGAGTTTTATGTTTTATGGGGAGTTTCTATAGACATGATTTATTTGTATATCCCCCTATCCTAAACCTATCCAGAGACAGTAGAGAGCGGCGCTTGCAACACCAAGATCATGAGTTCGATTCGCAGGGAAAGCAAGAAATGATTAGAATGTCAATGTGTTTTTTGAATCAATGGGTAAAAGCGTCTGCCAAATGAATAAATGTAAATATTTTTCACATGATGACCAAAAAATCTCCCTACAAGGACAAGGATGGTGAAAGAGTGTTAGTATTGGCTGATTACAGTCATCGTATTATGCGTCCCTATAGTTAATGTTACCCAGAAATCAATGCGGCTTATGTGATGTCAGCAGATAAGGAAATCTCCAATAAGGTCGGAAATCAAACCAAAAATGAAATCTAAATACAAACAGAGAAACTGGCATTAGGATAACTGCAAATCTCATTTTTGTCATAACAAGCAAGCGTTGAACGCATCTACTGATCAAACAGTCTTACAAATCAACCGTCTTTAACTGGTGACCAATCGGAACTAACTTTAAAGCGTATAGACGCCTGCCTCGAAGACACCGTCTCTTTCTTTTTCAGCCAGAGACTCTTGACTTTTCCTTTCGAGAGTTGCAGGTGTCTGCAGTCGGAGGTAGGAAACGCATCACACACTCCAAAGGTGTTGTGATGGGCAGGGATCACAAAGTAGTTTAATGTCTCAACCCTGCAGCATTTGCCCATTCAAGACCTACTGAAACATTTAATGAGACACATCCTGTGACTTTTTTTCCTCTCACAAGTTGACAGGCCTCACTTTTCCGTTGCCATTTTTAGCGTCAGTCTCTTCCAATTACCCGGAACCCGACCGGAGAAAAGAGACAACACCAGAATGAAATGTGACAGTGTGACAACATCGAAACTAGGCTCTTTTCCCTCACTTTCTTCCTTGCTTCATCCATTGCTTCCTCCTTCCCATGCAGGCTGTTCCCTTCCCTTGTGTTTTTTATACTTGAGAAGAAACAGGGATTGAAACCTGTAATCAAACACAGATGTGATGATCTACATACAGATGAATGCCACCATGAAAGACACTTGACTGAGGTAATTCCAGCAAACAGGCAATTTGAGTGCCCGCAACAGCAACTTAACAGTGTGAGTCCACATTCATCTCTGAAGAGACACTCAGGCGAAACAAGTTTATAGGCTCTAATTATCCCTCGATAACGGCGGAGGACTGTGAAAACACGTTAACTCGATTTTAGCTCTTGATGTGTGCCAGAGCACCGGCAAACCTGACTTTCAGAGACGAGGGAATGAAAGCCGCGTCTTGTTACCATGTGACGCTTTACCTTGCCTGTTTAGAAGAGGAAGAAAGTCCTCTGATCATGACACTCACTTAGATTCCTCAACTCCTGCTGGTCTCCGTATGGCAAGTGAAGAAGGAAGAAAGGCCGCGGCCTGCTGATTTGCGCACGCACCCAAACCAGAAGTCTGCTTTCGGCAAGCCGTCCAACTGTGCCGAAAGTGTATCCTTGTCTACTGCTGTAAAAGCAACGTTGCTTTAACATTTTCCACCATGCGTGTTCTTAAATAATTGACCAGCGCTTTGATACTCATTCTCTTCAGTAAAAATTTCTTGTTTCTTTGACAAGGGAATCCTCTGATGTCAATCCCAATGCCTGTGTGAGATCTGGACTCTTCAGGAGTCTCTTTTATGTCCCAGAATGCTGTTCTTATGCCGCCTGCAAATTGCATTGTGGGGGAATTCACGGCATGAACTGTGCTGGGGATGGTGGTGTTTATTTGCGTGCATGGCATTGTTTTTGTGTGTCTTATTCACTGCAAGGATTTATGCAAATTCGAACCAATCTCAAGGGAAAACATAACTATTTTATGAGGTGGTGATTTTGTATTCATATGGTTTGAGTTGTGTGAAAATTACGATTTTGTGAAAAAAGTAGGCATGAAAATGTACACATTGTCTTTGTGTGTTATTCACTACGGGGATTTATGCAAATCCAACCCATTCTCTCGAGAAAACTTAACTATTTTACGAGGTGGCAATTTCATATGAATTCACATGGTGTGAAAATTTACAAGAAAAAAAAAATGAAGTTCCTCCCCTGCCTCTGGGATGTGAGCTTATCGTACAAAAGTGAACAAATGAGATGCATACAATTCATGCCAAATAGTAACCAATTCACCAAAATATAAAATAGTTATGAAGAACCATGAGATTGATGATCATACATCAACCCAACGAATGTGGTGATTACATATTACACTTTATAAAGACACACACAAAAATTTCCATGTTTGTCATACTTATGTTTCAGAACATCAAACAAATTAAATAGTAGTAAAAGTTAACACAAGTAAACACAAAATGTTGTTTTTTAATGAAGGTTGTTATTATTAAGGAAAAACAAACAACAAACCTCTGGGTGTGTATCAATATATATTTCATATTTAACTGTAGCAAACATTTGTGAATTAATACACACACACACACACACACACACACACACACTGCATTGCTTGTGATACAAGTATTTCAAACAAACCTACTTCCACAACAAAGGCCAGCAAAACCTAACGTAAAAATGTTGAATTGAAACGCTCCGCCTGACATACTGTATTGGGTTTGCAAACTTGAATAGCTTGTTCTATAAGGTTGAGATATGAGGGGATTTAAAACAATTTTAAACCAGTGGGCAATATTGAGAAAAAATTAAGCCGGGTAATAAATGTATGATTTTTTAATCCTCGTCTGTAAAGTAAATTGAATCCCAGACTGAGAGTTCCAGCGGAGGAGAAGCAGAAGTGGTGATAGATTTTCTTTGAAGAATGCAGTACAGCAGGGGCAGCGGCTGCTCCCTTTAATGATTCCATATCTCGACAAAAACAACCCCTCTCCTTCTTTGAAGAAACAACCAGCGGTGGCCTGCTAAATTGTATGGAATGTGAATAAGCCTTTTGTTAATACAAAGACTGAAAATCTTTGATAATCATTCAATTATTGGCAAAGCATCGTAAATATTCAGGTTTCAGCCTGAACTGTCACAGTGACAAATTAGGTAATCGCAGATGCATATTCTAGTATGCGCTCCTTTCCAAGTGTGCAATGTATTTAAAAGATTTAAGGACCTAATCCAACAAACGAAATTTGCTTGACTTTTACTTGGATAATGATTGGAACAGCATAGCAGTTTTGTTCTAATTCCGCAGTAAACGTCGGAACGCATATGGGAACGCATTAGTGTTATTGTCTCTTGAAGCGCAATTGAAACCAGGTGTGCGAGTGCACGTAGCCGAGTGTGACGTCATGAGCCAGGAGTATAACTGCACGCGGCAGACTAGCAGCCTCAGCTTAGTGTCTTCAACAGCGCTCGAAGCTAACGTGTGTTTGAGTTGCTCTGCTGGCTGTAAGTTAATATATTTCACTTACCTTGGAAGAAATGGCGGATTCACAGTCTTTCAGGCGTTGTGTCACTCCTTGCCCGCGTTTTATCACGGGTAAGGACACACACGCTCTCTGTGTCTTTTGTTTGGGCGAAGCTCATGCACGCTCAGCGCTCGAGGGCACTGAGTGTGCAGAGTGTTTGCAGCTGCCGCTGCGCACTCTTCGCTCACGCCTGGCAGTCTTCGAGGGGACTGCTCAGGCTTGCGTTCCTCGTGGGTCTGGTCCCGCTGCAGCTGAGGCTCAGCGGCGGCTGCACTCATGGGGATCGCAGCTGGATTTAGCAGCGGGGTTGGAGACGGGCGAGCCCTTTTCTCCTCCCTTACCTGCTGAATCCGCGCTCACTCAGGATTCGGAAGCGCACCATGCGGTGATTACTTCCGACTTGGGTGATGACGCTCTGCTGAACCTCTCTAGTTCCGAGGAACTAGAGGTGGACGTAGTCAGCATTGATGTGGATGAAGCTGAACCGCCATCAGCTTCACCCGCGTTTGAGGAGCTGCTTGAGGTTGTCACTCGGGCAACGGCGAGGCTCGGTCTCGAGTGGCCAGCTGAGCCCAGGGACGCTCGCCCTAAAAGTCGGTTAGACGAGCGTTACCTGCCTGCTCGAGTGCAACCTCAGCGTCGGGGTTTGCCGTTTTTCCCGGACCTCCACACCGAGGTGTCGAGGTCTTGGAAGCGGCCCGCCTCCCATAGGGTGCATAGCAGCGTTTCCGCTAACTATGCTACCATTATGGGAGCCAAAGAGCGCGGCTATGGGGCGATGCCTAGAGTGGAGGAGGCGCTGGCTAACTACCTCGCCCCCCACTCATCGCCGCCCCTTAAAACCCCGACGCTGCCCACCAAACCCCTCCGGGTTACTTCCACCATGGTGGGCAGAGCATACTCCGCGGCTGGTCAGGCTGCAGCGTGTTTGCACACGTCTTCACTGCTGCAGGCCTACCAGGCGGAGCTGCTCGCAGACCTCGATGAGGGCGGGGGAATCGGCCCTGAGGCAGTAGCCGAGCTGCGCAGGGCCACCGATCTTTCTCTGAGGGCTGCTAGGGAAACGGCCGGTTCTATCGGTCGCTCCATGGCAGCCCTGGTGGCCACAGAGAGACATCTCTGGCTCAACCTGACTTCTCTCAGAGAAAAAGACAAGAATGTTCTGATCGACGCTCCTCTTACGCCTCCTGGTCTCTTCGGCGACGCTGTCAAGATGGCCGTCGAGAGATTTCAGGAGGCTGCTAAGCAGGAAGTAGCGTTCAGGAAGATTCTTCCCCGCCGCTCTCGGGCAGCTGGGCTTGCGAGCCAGCCGCAGCCCAGCAGCAGCTCCTCGCACCGCGCTGCTCAGCGGCAGAGTGTGGCTTCTCGCCAGCCTCCCCAGTCGGGTGGCGGCGCTGGTCGCCGCACTCAGCCGCAGCCCTCTGGCAAAAGGACAGATCTGAGGGCTGTCCTTCAGGCCAGGAAGGCTAAGAGCAAGAGGCCCTGACACACTCCGGTCGCGGCCTCGCAGCGCTGGTCCTCCTCGAGGGGTGGACCAGTGCACACCAAGCGCGGTGTACGGCTCGGGGTCTCGAGGGACCCGGGCCGTGCTCTACGCGGGCAGTCTTGTCCAGTCACGCTCCTCTCGGGCCGTGCTGGGCAGGTTGCCCCCTCTGAGGAGGGTCCTAGAGCATCCGCCCCGGCGGTCCTTTGGTTTCGGCCGGGGCTCCGGGGTGGCAAAATATTTATATCCAGAGGTCGGTCTCGAGAGGCTGATACCCCTAGTAGATTTCCTGGCGGCGTGGCAGCGCCTCCCAGGTATCTCTCGATGGGTCCTGCGTACCGTATCAGAAGGATACGCTGTTCAATTCCGGGTTCATCCTCCCGGCTTTGCGGGCGTATTACCAACAGTGGTGAACCCCGAGCAGGCTCTGGTCATGGAACGAGAAGTAGACTCACTGCTGAGGAAAGAGGCCATAGAATATGTACCCCTCTCAGCCAGAGAATCAGGTTTCTACAGCCGGTACTTCATAGTTCCCAAGAAGGGTGGAGGCTTACGCCCTATCTTAGATCTTCGCACTCTGAACAGTTTTGTCAGGCGACTGAAATTCAGAATGTTAACTCTGAAGCAGATCGTAGCTCAAATCAGGTCCGAGGACTGGTTTGTCTCGATAGATCTCAAAGACGCGTATTTCCACGTCTCCATCCTTCCTCAGCATCGGAAGTTCCTCAGATTCGCCTTCGGGGGGAAGGCTTATCAGTACCGGGTTCTTCCGTTCGGCCTGGCTTTGTCTCCTCGCACTTTCACCAAGTGCGTGGATGCAGCTCTAGCTCCGCTCCGATCCCGAGGGATCCGGATCTTGAATTATATCGACGACTGGCTCATTTTGGCCCAGTCTCGAGGGTTGGCGGTTCGGCATCGAGATGTCGTTCTCGCACATATGAAGGAGCTCGGGCTGAGACTAAACGCCCAAAAGAGTGTACTCTGGCCGAGGCAGAGCACGACTTTCCTAGGCGTTGTATGGGACTCGGTGTCAATGTCGGCACGGCTTTCCCCCGTGCGCATTACATCAATCCTATCAGCAGTCAACGACATAAAGCTAGGCCAGCTGGTCACTGTCAGACACTTCCAGAGAGTTCTGGGGCTCATGGCAGCAGCCTCCTGCGTGATACCGCTAGGTTTGCTTCACATGAGACGT
The DNA here is from genome assembly GCA_037043235.1 of Rhodeus uyekii. Taxonomy (NCBI): domain Eukaryota; kingdom Metazoa; phylum Chordata; class Actinopteri; order Cypriniformes; family Acheilognathidae; genus Rhodeus; species Rhodeus uyekii. The sequence goes on along the minus strand of JAWRVZ010000154.1, from coordinate 614,917 downwards.
CTGCAGTGGTGGCTCAAGTCCAGGGGGTTTTCCCCGAGGGGGAACCCTTCCCGCCTGATCAAGGTCTCAAGGCGCTGCCTGCGAGCCTTGAGTCAGTGGAAGAATCCCTGGTTTCTTGCCCAAGGACCCGTACTGGGACCAGTCTGTCACCGCGTGACGCTGTCGACAGACGCCTCCCGCTCGGGTTGGGGGGCGGTCCTGAGGGACCGCTCAGCCCAAGGTTTATGGAACGAGGCCTGCCTCTCTCTGCATATCAATGCGTTGGAGATGTTGGCAGTTTGGAGGGCGCTTCAAGCCTTCCTCCCAGACCTCTGGGGCCACCATGTGTTAGTCCAGTCGGACAACATGGCGGTGGTATCCTACATAAACCATCAGGGGGGTCTCCGCTCCCTTCGGCTTTCCAAGCTGGCCGGGCGGATCCTCCTCTGGGCTCGGAACAAACTCTGCTCCCTACGGGCAGCTTATATTCCGGGGTCCCAGAACACGGAAGCAGACTTCCTGTCGAGACAGGGGCCGAGGCCCGGGGAATGGATGCTCCACACCGAGGTGATGGAGCAGATATGGGAGAAGTTCGGTCAAGCCCAAGTGGACCTCTTTGCGTCCCACGAGGCGACCCACTGCCCTCTGTGGTACTCCCTTTCTCCTCCAGCTCCGTTGGGACTGGACGCAATGCAACAGGAGTGGCCGAGGCTACCCCTGTATGCTTTTCCCCCAGTAGCTCTGCTCCCGGGGGTTCTAGAGAAAGTTCGCCAGGACAGGGTCCGTCTCACCTTAGTTGCCCCGCGGTGGCCGGGCAGGGTGTGGTTCTCGGACCTGGTGTCCCTCCTAGACGGCACTCCTTGGAGGATTCCCGTCAGAGTGGACCTTCTGTCTCAGGCACAGGGCAGGATCCTTCATCCTCGCCCGGAACTGTGGAATCTGTGGGTCTGGCCTCTGAGGGGGCCCGACTCATAGACTCGGGTCTCTCGACTGAGGTCGTTGAGACCATTCTCCACTCTAGAGCCCCATCCACGAGGAAACTCTACGCCAGGAAGTGGGCCTCCTTCACTTCCTGGTGCGGTAGCAAACCTGTAGACCCAGTGACCTGCCAGGTCGGTATCGTCCTGGAGTTCTTACAGGAGAGGTTCGCCGCTGGGCTGTCCCCCTCCACGCTTAAGGTGTACGTGGCTGCCATCACGGCTTACCACGTGCCCCCGAGTGGTATACCCCTGGGTCGGGACCCCCTAGTAGCTCGTTTCCTCCGTGGCACTCTCAGGCTGAGGCCTGCGGTACGCTCCCGGGTTCCTTCCTGGGACCTGTCCCTGGTACTCCAGGCCTTGTCCCAGGAACCCTTTGAGCCGCTTGAGGACATCTCAGAGAAATTTCTCACTCTTAAAACGGTGTTCCTCCTAGCCATTTCCTCATTCAAGAGGGTTGGCGACCTTCAGGCCCTGTCAGTGGCCCCCTCCTGTCTGGAGTTTGCTCCTGGTCTGGCGAAAGCCTTCCTCTCTCCCAGACCAGGGTATGTTCCGAAGGTCCTCTCGAGCCCAGCTCGTCACATTGTACTGCAGGCCTTATGTCCTCCCCCCGTTGATGATCATGACCAGGACAGGAGCAAGGTCTGTCCAGTGCGAGCACTGGACGCCTATGTTCGCAGAGTGGCTTTATGGCGTAAGTCTGACCAACTCTTTGTATGCTTCGGGGCTCCTAAGGGAGCTCCAGCATCTAAACCTACTTTAAGCAGGTGGATAGTTGAGACTATCTCACTAGCTTATGAACAGACGGGTCAGCAGTGTCCTCTGCATGTCCGCGCCCACTCTACCCGGAGCATGGCTACCTCTAAAGCTTTTTTCGCAGGGGCTCCCCTTGCCGATATTTGTGATGCGGCTGGCTGGTCCTCACCGCATACTTTTATTAGGTTCTACCAGTTAGACCTTAACCCCGCTTTGGGAACCTTGGCCCTTTCGTAGTGAGCTACGTTAGCTTGGCATACTCCGTTCGCTGAGGCGGCGTGGGTATTCTCGTTCCCATATGCGTTCCGACGCAGTGTTGAGTTCCCTTGACAGGGAACGTCTCAGGTTACTTACGTAACCCTAGTTCCCTTAGAGGGAACGAGACACTGCGTCTCGTAGCCTCAGCTCCATCGCACGCCGGCTATTTCAGACACTAGTTAAGCTGAGGCTGCTAGTCTGCCGCGTGCAGTTATACTCCTGGCTCATGACGTCACACTCGGCTACGTGCACTCGCACACCTGGTTTCAATTGCGCTTCAAGAGACAATAACACTAATGCGTTCCCATATGCGTTCCGACGCAGTGTCTCGTTCCCTCTAAGGGAACTAGGGTTACGTAAGTAACCTGAGACGTTAGCCCCTGCTATTTTGTAACTGATCAATTACTTGATTATGATAATGTTTAATTAAACAATAAATTAATAGTAAGTATAATTATTATTATAAATATTAGCAATGTCACAGTTTCGTCATGTCATTCACAATGCCCTTCCCACAGCTGTCTTGTTACCCTGTTAGTCTCGTCAACTGTTTCCCATCTCCTCGTGTGTTCTCTTGTCTTGGTCAGTCATGGACGTTGTGTTACATCCTCGTGTTCCTGTCTCCTGGTGTGTTGGATGGCATCTCCTTCCGTGTCTCCAGTGTTGTAATAGTGATTTCGAGTTTTGCACGTTAAGTGCCGTTTTCTGTTTCTATTTAGAGTGTTTTTGTTTCTCGAGTTTGAGTAAAGAGAGTTTCCGTTTGGAACCTGATCTCCTCGTTATTATCTGCATCGCACACCCTTAATTATACTACTACTAATAATAATAACAATAAATATTAATTGATACAATGAATACTTCAATGATTATTATTTCACATAATTATATTTTCACATAACATATAGCACTTATTTTAATATCATTGAGATACTATTCTAGTTATAATAATTATTTTGAATTAATTTTTGTATTTTCCATTTAATATCATTCAGATACTATTTTAGTTATTATAATTATTTTGAATTACTTTTTATATTTTCCATTTAATATTATTGAGATACTCTTCTAGTTATTATAATTATTTTGATTTTTTTTCTCCATTTTATGTCATTGAAATACTATTGTAGTTATTAAAATTATTTTGAATTAATTTTTATATTTTCCATTTAATATCATTGAGATACTATTCTAGTTATTATAATAATTTTGAATTAGTTTTTCCATTTTTATTATAAATAAAATTTGTCATTTTGTTGTGTTTTATGTTTTACTCATTTTAAAAATGTGTCTATAGGTGTCAAACTAGAGCTGGCGTGCGATGCGAGAGGAACGAGGGAGAACACGGAGATGAAATAGAAACACTTTAATCAGAACTCAGAACAGGGCATCCACACATTACACACATGAAACGTCAACAAGAGACAAAGACAATGGGAAACATGACGGTATAAGAAGGCAGGGCTAACAAGACACAGCTGATATTGATAACATGGGTGGCTATGGGAACACGGGGGGGACACACAGGAGGAGAATGTCATAACCGTTATAGTAGCTCCCCCTCCCGGAAGGCGCGACCTCGCACCAAAACTGACCATCAGCGGAGGGAGGGAGGGGGACCAGGGGGAGGACAGGACATGGAATAATACACTAGAGTCCATTAGAAAGTCCAGGGCGGTGCAGGTGGGAAGAGGAGCCAGGCAGTGGGTGATGTCCATGGAGGATCAGGTGGGACCCGGAACCAGGCAGCAGAATCCGCCCAGGGTGGAGCCGACGGACCGAGGATCCTGAACGACGCCGCTGGAACCGGAGGCCGAGGCGGATCCGCAGCGACAATCGTCCTTGGTGGAGCCGGGAAGACCGAGGACCGAGGTGAAACTGGAGCAACAGAGGACAAAGGTGACAATGGAGGAAGGGAGGAGCCAGACGACACCGAAGGGGGAGGCAAGGCCACGACCGACTAAGTAGTGGAGCCGGCAGGACGAGGGCGCCCGGTGGAGGCTCAGGGACGAGGGAGCCCGGTGGGGCCGAGGGAGGGAGGAGCGAAGGGGGAGCCGAAGTGCCGACGGGCCGAGGTGGAGTGACGGGCACCGAGGTCGGAGGTGGAATCTGGACACCCTCAGCACCTTCCGAAGCCTGTGGCCTGTCGACGCATGGTGGCTCCCAGTTGTTTGCGGGAGCCGATGATGGGGCGCAGGGTCCAGGCAGAGGAGGTGCTGAATGCTGGCTGGGTAGAGGCGGTGGGAGAGGGAGGCTGGGTGGGAGTTCTGATGGGTCTGGACGCCCAAGTTCCCAGTCGGTGGGTGGTTCAGGCCAAGGGAGGTCGGGGAGGTCCAGTTCGGTCGGCGGCTCCGGCCAAGGGAGGTCCAGGTTGGTCGGAGGTTCAGCGGCGTCCGCCGCGGGGCACAGTTCAGCAGCGGCCGCGGCGCTTGGGAGCCATGATGTTGTCGCGGCGCTCGGGAGCCATGATGTTGTCGAGGCGCTCGGGAGCCATGATGTTGTCGCGGCGCTCGGGAGCCATGATGTTGTCGCGGCGCTCGGGAGCCATGAAGTTGTCGTGGCGCTCGGGAGCCATGACGTGGCCAATCCACGTTGTAATCCATCGGAAAGTTTTTGGGGGTTACTAATCCGGTCTCTTGTTCTGTCACACTAGAGCTGGCGTGCGATGCGAGAGGAACGAGGGAGAACACGGAGATGAAATAGAAACACTTTAATCATAGAACTCAGAACAGGGCATCCACACGTTACACACATGAAACGTCAACAAGAGACAAAGACAATGGGAAACATGACGGTATAAGAAGGCAGGGCTAACAAGACACAGCTGATATTGATAACATGGGTGGCTACGGGAACACAGGAGGAGAATGTCATAACCTTTACAATAGGTTGTATTATTTTCTATTACAGATTCAGTTTTAGTTTTAGTTATATTAGTGCTTTGGAAATGTTGCCTTGGCAACTAGCTGACAAAGTATGTTTATGTTTTTTTCTCCTTCATATTATATTTCAGACTTTTTTTTCTTGGTTTTATTTTAGTTTCGGTTAACTCTAATAAGCCTGGTATACAGTATATACTGAGAAGTCAGTTTAGTAAGAAAGCTTGTATTCTATTCCGATCATAGTTTTCTTTCATTCATTCATCATATTCTGTGATTGTTGGGTTTCTCGGCTCTATTGCTTTCCTGTCATGACTCTGAAACACCTGGACCCAAGTGAGAAAGGCGCCGGCTTTGATCCAGCCCCAAGAGATCCCTTTTCCCGCCCCTGAATTATGGCTCAGCACAAACATGAAGAGCAACTATAAATCAAATATGAAATGCTTGTGACTGGCAGTAGAAATGAAGCAGAGAAGAAGAAAAAGGACAAAAGTGCAGGGTGATAATGTGAGAAACGAGAGAGCAGCATGCTGAATGTTCACAAACGCACTGAGAATCTCCACTAATCACCGAACTCATACCACTTAGCATGGTGCTAAGTAATCACAATCTTAATGAGCGAATGTAACCCAGAAACTATTCCTTGAGCGTTTTCAACTGCTGCTTTGCTTTATGATCCAAACAAACAGAAACAGAGCTTGTCTTTCGTATTAATAACTCTAATTTTACAGGGCACACATCATGCCATTTGTTTACGTTTTTCATTTGAATATTTATGTCTTTTTCAAAGCTGTATTTCAATTAATGATGTTTAATAGTTTAAGAGTTAGATAATAAAAATGATTGAATTTGAAAAATAGATTTTTTGTTGTTGCAATTTTTCAATTTACAGAACAATTCCAAGATGTTCAACAATTTATAGTGTAACAACTTTCTATGGAAACAAACAAAAACGAAAATTGAGTTTTTAATTAAAGATTATCAGAGTATGTTTTGTGAAAACTGTTTCAAAGTAAATCCTGCACACTACTTTTAGTGTAGGTGGCATTTCAAACATTAAATAATAATAATAATTAGGGCTGTAAAAAATGATTAATGATGATTAATCGCATTTAACATAAACGTTTGTGTTTTTATATTATATGTGTATGTTTATTTATATATGCATACATGTGCATTATATAACCAAAAACATTTATGTACATGTATACATATATGGATTAGATTAATCATGATTCATTGATTTTACACCCCTAATATTAAGTATGTAACATTAATTATGTAACAAGACTATTAATTATTGCTCTGAAAAATATTATAAATATATTACTCTATTATAATATTGTTCTTGGTTTGAAATGTTTCTGTAAGAAATTCCAATAAAAATTTGAATTTAGTTTTATTTTAATTACATATGATCTTTATACATTTTATACAAATTAAATTGCAACTGTAGTTAGATAATAAATAGGACATGCACTCAGTACAGCAGTTATTCTCACTGAATCCGAACAGGACGAGGACAGCATGAACTGAACGCATTTCCAGTTTGTTTTCATGCTAATGTGTGAATTTGAAGCAAATGTGTGCCTGAGATCCAGTCCAGGCTTTTTTCACCTCATAGAACTCCAGGGACAAGTGGTCCTCTTCTCTCTTGTCAATGTGTAGATGGTTGAAACTCCCCCAGGTCATCCAGACCTCCCCCTCACCAGCAATCCTTCAATCTACTTGCCTCTCTCTCTTTCTCTCTCTCTCTGCTCTCCACTAATGGAAGTTGAAGGACTGTCACTCTGGCCTGCATTACAACTTCAAGGGCTTGAACTCCCTTTCCCTCTGTTCTCCAGCAGAACTCCGGGCGGACTCCTGTGGATTCTCTGGGAGTGAGTCTGTTCGCCTGTAGACAGACATGATATACATTCCCATCTGAGCTTTTAAGGATACTGATGGGCTGTGGTGGCGAATCAGCCTTGTATCTTGACAAGCTACAGCTTCAAAACTACTATACAAGTGGCTCTTGTAAGGCAAGTAGCTACAATACAATCTAATAACCAAAAAAACAGAGTTAACGTCTCGGGTTACGAATGTAACCCTGGTTCCCTGAGGGGAACGAGACGCTGCGTCTAGCGCTAGGGGAAATAGTCTTCCTCGGTCACGTGAAGATCTGTGCAACCAATGAGAGACGAACGCGAGTGAATGCGTCACCGCCGGCGACTGCCGGTGACGTCATGAGCTAGAGCATAAGAGCGCGTCCGAAACCCGGGCGCCTCAGCATGAATGTCTGAAGCGGGCATGGAGGCTCAAGGAGCTGAGGCAAAGACGCAGCGTCTCGTTCCCGTCAGGGAACCAGGGTTACATTCGTAACCCGAGACGTTCCCTTTCAGGGAACTCGAGCTGCGTCTAGCGCTAGGGGAACGCAATACCAACGCCACCTCAGTGACGCCGGCCTCCGGGTGTGTCCCAGCTCACTGAGAGAGCACCCTAGTCCCCGGGGCGGCATCGAGGTCCAAATGGTAAAACCTCAAAAGTGTGCGGCGAAGACCAGCCAGCCGCGGCACAAACATCAGATAAGGACACTCCGGAGAGGAGTGCCTTGGATGCCGCCATGCTCCTAGTGGAGTAGGCTCGGACCCTCAAAGGAGAAGCATGTCCGGCCGACTCGTAAGCTAAGCAGATAGCCTCGACTATCCACCTGCTTAGTGTTTGCTTAGAAGCTGGAGCCCCCTTAGGGGTCCTAAAGCCAACGCAAACGAACAGTTGGTCCAACCTACGCCAAGTGGCAGTCTTGGAACGTAAGCGTCCAGTGCTCGCACTGGACAGACCTTGTTCTTGCTCCTACTCATGATCGCCAAATGGGGGGAGGGCAGAAGGCCTGCAGCGTAATAGACCGAGCCACATTAGTGGGAACCTTGGGGATATAGCCTGGCCTCGGGTGGTGAAATGCCTTTGCCATCCCGAGCACAAACTAGATATGAAGGGCCACTAAGAGGGCCTGACGGTCCCCGACCCTCTTAAGCGAGGTGATTGCCAGCAAAAGAAGGGTCTTAGTAGAGGTACTTAATAGAGATTCCTCTAGGTTCGAAGGGCGCCTGGGACAGGCCTTGGAGTACACAGACAGGTCCCAAGCCGGCACCCGGGTCTTGCCGCAGGTCTCAGCCTTAGTGTGCCACGGAGGAAACGAGTGGCTAGGGGGTCCCTGCCCAAAGGTCACCCCATCCAAAGGTACGTGGCAAGCCGCTGTAGCAGCCACATAGACCTTCAAGGTAGAGGGGGGGGGCAGCCCTTGCCGCAAATCTTTCACCAGTACTTTGCCTACTTGACAGGTTACTTGGTTCATCTGTTTTTCGCTACACCAAGACGTGAAGATCAAGGTGTAGAGTTTCCCCGTGGAGGGAGCTCTGGACTGAAAGATGGTCTCTACAACCTCAGCTGAGAGACCAGATTCTATGCGCTGGACCACCTAAGGGGCCAGACCACAGCTACATTAGCTTCTGAGCGGGGGACAGCAACCCTCCGCTTAGGCCAGAACTCCCGGGAGCAGAGTGATCGGGGAAAAAAACGTACCGGCACAGCCTCGGTCACGCCTGTACCATAGCATCCCGCCCCAGAGGCGCCGGATGTTTAACGAAAGCCACAGAGGCAGAGAAATTCTTACGGCGGCAAACAGGTAAGCCTGTGCCCTTCCATATCTATCCCCAATCTGCTCCAGATAAGAAGGGACCCAGAGTTCTAGCCCTCGGGGAGAAGCCCTGGTTTTCAGCCACCACTGCAGTCACGTGAGTGGCTGCCCCTCGATACTCTGACGGCTGAACGAAGGCTTAAATGTGCTCGGGGAGAGCCGAGCCGACATGGCCACTGAGTCCCAAAGGACTCCCAAGAAAGTGGTTCTCTGCGCGGGAGAAAGTACACTCTTCTTGGTGTTCAGCCTAAGAGTGTCACTCGTCCTTAACGGCTAAACGAAAGGCCTGGATGCGCTCGGGGAAGAGCCGAGCCGACATGGCCACTGAGTACCAAATGACTCCCAAGAAAGTGGTTCTCTGCGTGGGAGAAAGTACACTCTTCTTGGTGTTCCGCCGTAAGCATCGACGAGAACCAGTTCTTCCGCATGCTCAGGGTGCGTGGGCATCGCCCCGTGACCTTGATCGCGAAGCGGGTACCCCTCAGGGAGAACCCCTGGTCTTTAGCCACCCCATGAGTGGCTGGCCCAGCTTAATGCTCTCAACAGCTAAACGAACAGCCTTAATGCGCTCGGGGGAGAGCCGAGCCGACATGGCCACTGAGTCCCAATGACTCCCAAGAAAGTGGTTCTCTGAGTAGGAGAAAATACACTCTTCTTGGTGTTCAGCCGTAAGCGTCGTAAGACGAGAACCAAGAGTTCTTCCGCATGCTCAGGGCGCGTGGGCATCGCCCCGTGACCTTGATTGCGAAGCGGGTACCCTTCAGGGAGAACCCCTGGTCTTTGGTCTTAACCCCAGCTCCTTAGTGTGCGGCACAGCACCTCAATGTTGTGCTGCTAACTGCGACGACTTGGCCAGGGTAAGCCAAGTTGTCGACATAGTTTAGGACACGATAGTTCCTTGCATTACAGCGGAGCTTAGAGCAGCGTACCCCTAGGTGCGGGACGAGAGCGCCGGACCAAACACGGAAGCACCTATACTGGTAAGCCTTCCCCCCTGAAGGCGAACCATAGGAACTGCCTATTGTGGAAGGATGGGAATGAAGGATTTATATGTCTCTGATGTCGATCGTGCCGGGCCAATTATAGGACCTGATCCGACTACGATCTAATTGAGCGTCATATCTCTTCGCATCAATTTAAAAGACAAAAATTCAGAATGAGCCGCAACACGATACACGATGGCCACTTTCGCCAGCAGAGTGTCCACTTCTTGTTCCATGACCAGAGCCTGCTGAGGGCCTACCACTGCCCGAGAACCGGGGTGGTGAAACCCCAAGATAATGGCGTACCCGAAGGTTACCGCGCGCAGGACCCACTGAGAGATACCGGGTAGTCATAACCACGCAGCCCGTGAATTCTACTAAGGGAACCGGCCTCTGCGGGCCGGTCTCTGGTACTACGAACATATCCACCACTGAGCCGGGGCTGATACCGGAAACCCGGGTGGATTGCTCTAGGACCCTCCTTAGAGGGGGTGGTTTTCCCATGGCGGGCTGTCTGTTGAGCTGCTCCAGGGACACACCACCTGGTTGCGGCCTGGCGTCAGGGCCGCTTACTCCTAGCCTTCTTAGCCTCCAGGACAACCCTTAGATCACCTTTACGACCTGCGGCTTTAACTTGTCGGCCCCCCCTCCCGGCATCTACCGGAGGGAGACGGGTTGCGACACTGTGTTTTTGAGCGGCCCTGTATGAGGAGCTCTGAGACCTGGCTTGACTGGCGGTCTCACGTGGAGGGCGGCGTGGAAGAACTTTACTGAACGCTGCCTGCTGTCGTACAGCCTCCTGAAACTTGTCGACGACGCTTTTTACGGCATCGCCGAACAAGCCCGAAGGGGACAGAGGAGCGTCCAGCAAAACAAATTTGTCTTTATCTTTCGTTGTTGACAAATTAAGCCAAAGGTGTCTCTCCGTGGCCACCAGAGCTGCCATGGAGCGGCCGACAGAGTAGGCCGTCTCCCTAGTGGTCCGAAGAGACAAATCCACAGTCCGGCGCAGCTCTGTCACTGCCTCCGGACTAATATTGCCGCCCTCGTTGAGGTTCCCAAGCAACTCAGCCTGATACGCCTGCAACAGTGCTGTGGTGTGCAGGCACGATGCTGCTTGACTCGATGCTGAGTACGCTTTCCCCACCAAGGACGATGTGACGCGCATCGGCTTGGAGGGGAGCGCCGGAGCTTTAATGGAGGATGAAGACTGGGGACCGAGGTAACTCGCAAGAGCCTCATCCACTTTTTTTCATCCCTCCATAACAATGATTTCGACCCCCTACTAAATTGTTATACATTCCGCTATTGCGTGTATGAACCTTTTCGGAGGCTAGCCTTCCCCAAGATCTAGATACCTCGGCATGCAAATCGGGAATAAAAGGCATTGCTCGGCGCGGGGGAGTGACGCGAACTGGTAAATAGTGCTCGTCCAACATACTTCTTTTAGGACGAGCGCTTCTGGTCTCTGCTGGCCAATCAAGCCCCAGACAAGAGACCGCTCGTGTCACAACCTCAACAAGCTCCTCAAATGCCGGCGAGGAGAGTGGCGATACCTCCTCGACCAGGTCAACACTAGCTGAATCCATCTCACTTTCTGAACTTGACAAAGCTAGTGCTGGAGTCACAGCACGGGCATCTCCTTTTTTTTCATTTTCTGGAGTGCTCGTGACTGGGACCCACTCTATCTCGTGAGGGCTGAGGTAAGGAAGGACCCACCCCAGCTGTCTCAGCGAGATCAACTTGTGATCCCCAGGACCGAGAGCGCCGCAAAGCGCAGGTCCCGAACCGCGGGGAACACTAGCCTGGGCGGCCTCGTTACAGACCGCCAGGCGGGAGCGGAGATCATGCAATGAAAAAGTTCATCCCACCGGGGCTCCGAACCTCGGTCTCCCGCATGATAGGCAAACACACTATCCACTGTACCACAGTGAACAGATAGATAGAACTCTCAAGTGCCGACTGTGCATGCTCCACTCCCAAACAGATTACACACATAACATGTGTATCCCTGCCCGTTATGAAACGTGGGCAAGGATAAACACACGGTGTGAACCTCTGTTCATTCGCCACATTTTCACACTCATTCTGCTGATTTTAGTTATCTCTCAACTCAAAATCACTCTCACACAGACACAGCACGCTGAAGACATTCAGAGCTGAGGCGCCCGGGTTTCGGACGCGCTCTTATGCTCTAGCTCATGACGTCACCGGCAGTCGCCGGTGGTGACGCATTCACACGCGTTCGTCTCTCATTGGTTGCACAGATCTTCACGTGACCGAGGAAGACTATTTCCCCTAGCGCTAGACGCAGCTCCAGTTCCCTGAAAGGGAACTATATGCCTCCCTTGCAATGCATGAGTTGGAATTTGAATAAAAAGTTGGTCACACACATGATGTGTGTATTAGTGATGGCAAAATGAAGCCCCATGAAGCAGTGAAGCCCTGCAGGGAAATGCTTCACACACACATAGGGGCTTCAAGATGATTCATTTGCTCGACTACCCCATCATGTGGACAGAAAAATGTATAACATGCTTGGTGTTTGCAATAAAATGGTGGGATGTGAATCATGCTCTGAATACAAAAATATTATTTGAAGAGTTTTAACATTAATTGTTTTGTGTTACTTTGTTTTTGCTTCTGCAACAAGTGAAAATGTTAAATAAGGAGGTAAAATAAAGAGTTTATTCATTTTTATTTAAAAACAATTTTTTCCACTAAGGCTTTCAAAGTCTAAAAAAATATAATTTATTGAATTGAAAAGTATTGAAATGTGATAAAGTGCTCAGCCAAGTCAACCTTCTCAGCTAAATTGAATTACATATGTAAGAGTTAAAAAAACAACTATACAGTGTAGTGTGGGGCTATGAATATAAATGGAATACCTGAGCCAGGTTCAACCTGGTTGGTTTCCTCGTTGCCATGCAAGACTCAGTGCCTTAGCATAGTCGAGGTGTTATTATTATAACTTAGCTCCTTGGAACACATCAGATGCTTCAGCTACAAGTATTCAGAAAAGTTGTCACATTTTATTTTATTCATTAGTGGAATCTATTACATAGTAATTGCAGGTGCCTTACATTCTTAGGTGAGAACAACTCAAAGTGCTCCCAAACAGGGGAAAATCTCCTCTTTCTTGCTGGTTCCATCGCAAAAAGAAGCTCGAATCGAATGCCAAAAACAGCGCAATAAAGGGACCCAAAAACACAAAAAGCAAGGGACAATACATAGTGTTTCACTGCCGCTTTTATTTCGAGCTGCACTCAAACCTAGCGAATCCTTTCCTGAAGCAGTCACGTGGTACAGCCGCTACGCGGGGCTTCAAACGTCAGCACTTACGTCAGCAACACGCGCATCGACCCGCGGTTCATGAACCACTCATCTAGATTACTCGGCACACGCTTCAGGGATTCGAACCGAGAAGCACATCACTAGTGTGTATATAAACTAGCAGTTTTTGGAGCATGATAAAAATAAATTATCTGTTTATAACGAGGGGAAAGTTTTCTGAAACTTTATCCTTATCTTTATGAAAATATATTTTAATGGTGTATGTCTTGGAGCTCAAGGAAAATGTCTCGGTTATGAATATAACCTTGGTTCCCTGAAGAGGAAGCGGTGTTGAGGTCTAGCTGGTAGACCCTAGTGAAGGTGTGCGGGGAAGACCAGACTGCTGTATCAGAAAGTTCTGCAAGAGAAACTCCTGACAAGAGAGCCTTAGAGGCAGTCACACTCCTAGTTGAGTGGGCTTGAAAACCCATAGGTGAAGGCAACCCAGCCTCTCTGTTTATTCTGAGGTTACCGTGGTCAGCCGGATCAGGGCCGTATCCAGATCAGATGAAGGACCTGGACACGAGCACAACACTGCCCTGAAGTGTCTGCGGAGACCGTGATTCTACTGGACCCTCCCCTGTGACGATCATGAACCCATCTCCAACCGGACCAACCTAGACTTAATATTGGACTTGAAATGTTGTCAATATAATAATCATGCACTGTTTGGCTGTTGTTCAGAGGAGAACTGGAACCCCGACTGAGCCTGGTTTCTCCCAAGGTTTTTTATACATTCTATTCTTCATTCAATCCGTCACCTGCTGGAGTTTTGATTCCTTGCCGCTGTCGCTCTGGCTTGCTACGTTGGGGAAACTCAACACTTAATAGTCTTCAATTGTATTGATTCGCCTGCTCTTTTGAGGCCAAAAGAGTTTTGGCCTTAAAATTATTAAAAACTTAAAAACGATTGTTTTCCTGTGACCTCTGTAAAGCTGCTTTGAAACAATCTGTATTGTTAAAAGCGCTATATAAATAAAGATGACTTGACTTCAATGAGTTCAGTTTCCCCATGGAGAGAGCTCTGGAGTGGAGGATGGTCTCAACAACCTCTGTTGATATATCAGATTCTATGAGGTGGGCCCCTTCAGAGCCCAAGCCCATAGTTTCCACTGTTCTAGGTGGGGATGGGCTATTTATCCCCCTGCTTGGGACAGGAGGTCCCTCCTGATCAGAGTCTCACATGGAGCTCTGTTGAGGAGGAATACTAGATCCACGAAACACAATCTGGCGGCTACCGCGGGGCGATCCTGGTGACACAGACCTTGTCCTTGCAACTCTCTCCAGAACTCCTTGGAGCAGAGCAATCGGGGGGAAATATACAGACTTAGCTGGGTGTGTGAGGGAGAACCTAAGTGGACAGTGAGAAATCTCTCGATTTACAAACATATACAGATCGTGCTGAGGACAGGTCCCCACCCCGTGAGGGAGGTATCTGTCGAAGGACAAATTGTGATGACATGGATCTCTCAACACAGGTCTTTGAGATAAAAACAGGTTTCTTCCGCATATCTAAGGTACCTAGGCACCGGCTCATGACTTTTATTGTGTGAAATAGGTTTTCCCTCGTGGAAAACCCACTGGTTTTGAGAAAACACTGTAGGGGCTTCATGTACAGAAGACCAAATGGATAACGTTGGAAGTTGCTGCCCTGATGCCCATCAGTCTCTGAAACTGCTTTACTGTGATTGACTGGCCTAGCTTTACAGTGACAGGATAGTTTCCATGCAGACGTGTGAACATTGTTACCGAATCCCATACTACACCTAGGAAGGTGGTTCTCAATAAAAGAGAAAGTACACTCTTCTTTGCGTTCAGCCTTAACCCCGTCTCTAACCCATCTGACAGATATATTTTCAACCTCCAAGATCCAGATTGCTGCCGTGCTTCAGCAACAGCAGGACCCAAGCCCTGTGCCCCGAGGATCGTAAGCCCTAGCATTCTCTCCACAAGCGTCAGGCGGGAGAAGAGCATTTGTAATTCTTCACCATACATAGCCGGCACCATTGAGCGCTGATTGTGCACGCTCTGCTTTCAAACAAACAACACACGGATTGTAAGTATCCTTGCCCATGATGTAGCGGGGGCAAGGTAACACACAACCTGAACTATTCACTTGCCATTATTTACGTTTGGAATTCCCTGTTCTTTTTTTAAACTAGCAAGGGATTTGTACAAACAACACCATACAGACGTTTCACATATAGAGCTTACGGAAGACACGTAAGCTGCTGCTTCTGGCATTCGGCATGCTTTTATAGCTTCCTGGTTCATGACGTCATCCTGTCTCTGATGTTCATTCACACCTTTGGATTGATTTCACTCGTGCTTCACGATGTTGTCAAGCTACCACCAAAGCGTTCCCATTGCATTTCCCTTGAAGGGGAAACCAATTTCTCTGGTCATGACCGCTTCAACAAAATGTTTGTTTAAATGTTTGTTTGTTACAGTTTGTTACAGTACCTTTTCAACTTTAGTTAATATGTAATGTTGCTGTTTGAGTATATGAAAGATCTGCACGGTTACAAAGTTCAAAGTCCTCTCGATCGGACCACAATAAATTTTTTCTGGATCTTATGAAGGCAAAATGTTACTAATTTAAATAATCTCCACCTACAGAATACACACACAAAAAAATGTGTGAGGCCTGGCTGAGCTGCATTGGAAAAGTGTTGTTGCTGTGTCAAAGAATGTGTTTCTTTCATCCCATTTAATTTCCAAAACTTATTTGTTTGACCTTTCTAAGGCTGACAAACTAAGAGTTGTTAAAATTTATTTTTAACACTGTTCCTGAACACACAAAAGCTTCACCTGAAATAGTGCAGTTCCCACTTTGACAAGACAATCTGTTGTTTGTTGATCACAACTCAAATTATAAGTGATGTGTTGTTGAAACGATGTAAACAAAGGGCAAAGTGTTGCCTCCTGTTAGCCAACATTAGTGTTGATGATATAGTGTTTACTTTAGCTTTTGAATGCTCTCGCTTGTGTAAGACGGTTCACTGGAACTTAGGAAAATTAATCATGGTTTTGTGATCGATTATTGTTTGTTTCATCATAGTTTTAAAAAATAATGTATAAAATATGTTAATAAAACTGGAATTCATTCCATTTTAATTGCTGATCTACATATGATCTACAAAAATCTACATATGAACTACAATTCTACACCCTGATTTATAGGAATAGGAACCTCTCATTTATATTTCTTAAAAAAAAAGAAAAAAAAGGATTATTCAAGAACTCAAATCAGTGAATGAACCAATAAATCAGACTTTCCAGAACTACGCAGGAGAGCACTATGACGTTAATATAACAGCATCACATTAAAATGTACCATTTTAGTGCAATATTTTTACACTACTGAAAAAATGTAGTTAGTAATGTCACTGCCTTTAATTTCTACTGTACAGCACCCTTGGTCAACAACAATCACAGCAGACTGATTTCTTTTAGCAAAGCACTTAATCCTGGGTTGCTTCAGTGGATTGTCAATGTAATAACTGTATTAAGTTGCTTTGGATAAAATTATGTGCTAAAAGGCTTCTTACTTCTATGTCCTGTAGGAAAGCAGTACAAGATCCTAGACAGGATATCACAGGGATTATAGTATGTGAGGTGAGTTTAAAGTAAAGCCACTTAAATGTATAAGATAGAGCGAGAATGAGACATTACACATCCAGGTCATGCAGGGCACTAAGTGAAGCATGACACGTTTGCTAGCAACAGTGATTTTGCACTAGCTGCCGCCATCTACAACAGCGCATTTAGCCTGCAGAGGAATTGACTTCATACATGGACTGAAAAATCACCATGATGCCTGCTGGTAAAATATAACTGGAAAAATCTTTCAGAAAAGTTATTTTTGCTCAATATCATTCAACAGGCAACTACTAACCAACAAATATCATTCCATAAACTATATACATGAAATGACAAATGAGTAAATAAATAAAATATGCATATCCAAATATGGACAGATGGATGGATCCACAATATATGCATGGGGAAAAAAATCAAACAGTTACTGTCATATAAATAAATGTATATTTGAAAAAAAAATCTGTTGGAATTTACAAATATTTGTTTGCCATCTTTTTCTGAAGTGACTTTCATTGCACTAAAATATGCATGTTATCAGTTCTTCCTTTCCCTGGGAATTTGAACTGATGCTACTGCAATATGAACTCACCGGCATTCTCAATTCAGTTCTGAATGTTGCACAACCCTGATACATAATAAAACAAATTAATGCACCATGAACCGAAAGCATCCCTCCGAACCTCCACCCCTATCTGTGGGATCTCACAGTATAGTAATGAAAAAGCTCTTCTTTCCAAAAGCAAAAACAGCATGGCCCCAAACCCCACAAGAAAACAGGGCAAGTGTCCTTATGAACCCAGTGAACATCAATTGAAAAGGTCTTTTCACTTCAGGGAGTTCTTTCAGCCAAAGACCTCCATACTCTCTGGTGAGCATGCTGAATGTCACCATGAAAAAAAAGGAAAAAAGAAGAAATGTATACATGCATGTATATGTATATATATATATATATATATATACACATACAGTAATACCTCGGCTTACGAGTTTAATTGGTTCCAAGATCTCGTAACTCAAAATGCTCGTACACCAAAACAATTTTCCCCATAAGAATGCAATAAAAATCACTCGATTCGTTCCACACGACCATAAATGCCCATTTTAAATATTTTTGGGGTTTTAATTACAGTTAAAATTATAACCATTAAGATCTCATATAAATACTAATTATTAATTGACAATTAAACTCTAAAAATACTTGACAATTTACTGTAACGCACTTCAGCTTTGAGTAGCGTCGCTGCTGGCGTGAAGGAGACGAGAGGAGGGTTTTGTCGTTAGGATATTTCCAGTAAAAATGTAAAAATGTTAGGACTTTCCCACAAAAAAATGCGCGTGGGCGAGGGAACATTTTTCTGGCACTCCGATACAATGCTCATACACAAAGCCACTCATAAACCGAGGCATACATATAAGATGATAAAGGCATTGATGCCACTGACTGGCCCTCATGTTCCCCAGACCTGAATCCAATGATACATTATCCAATTATCCAATTTCCCCTGTTTTTCATGTATGGTGAAAAAATATGTCATGAGTTGGTGTCCTGGGAGATCTTCTCCCAGACCTGGATCAGGGCATCAGTGAGCTCTTTGACAGTCTCCGGTACTACTTGGCGGCATCTGATACTCTGATACATAATGTCCGAGAGATTCTCAATTGGATTCAGGTCTGGGAAACGCGAGGGACTGTCAGTGGCATCAATGCCTTCATCAACTAAAAACTTCCTACATATTCTAGCCACATGAGGCTGGGCATTATCAAGCACCAGGAGGAACCCAGGGTCCACTACACTTACATGAGTTCTGATAACGGCCCTGAGAATTGTATACCAGTGCATCCTCCCAAAGCCATCACTGACCCACCATCAAACAGGTCATGCTGGAAGATGTTGCACGCAGCATAACGTTCCCCACGGCATCTCATCTAATAGTTTGATCAGAAACATGCACACCAGAAGCCTGCTGGAGGTCATTCTGCAGGACTAACAGTGCTTCTCCTGTTCCTCCTCGCACAAAGAAGAAGATACTGGTCCTGCTGCTGTGCTGTTGCCCTTTATACGTCCCTGTCACTGTCTCCCCTGGTATCTCCTACAAGCTCTTAAGACAATGCTCGGAGAAACACCAAACCTCCTTGCGTCGGCACATATGGATGTGCCATCATGGAGGAGGAGGACTGCCTTTGCAACATTATTGGGTTGCAGGTACTGCCTCATGCTACAGATGGTGACAAGTACCCCAACAAAACACAAAACTAAAGACAAATCAATCAGGAAGAATGAGGAGAGAATAAGTATCTTTGGTCACCACCTGCAAAATCAGTCCCTTTTGTGGGTTTGTCTTGCTGTTGTTTCTCCTGGCAGTGTGTGTATTTAAATATTTAAAAGAGGAACGAGCAAAGGATATATCCATTTACCAGTTCCTTGATGAAATGTGAGCTTAAATTAAAGTGTGTTAAAGTTATACTACATTAAATATCTCTAGTTTTATTTTGGAGGTATCCTACAATAATTTTACATCCATCCAAGGACAAAACCATATCTGAATTTCAGCTCTGGGTGATTTAGCACTTGAATACACAGTGATATATAAAGTTATGATTACGTCAGTTTTGGACCGTATCAATTCAAGCCCTCATCTGTAAAGTGGATTGCAAAATGCAGCGTCTTCCCAACATGTTGACAACAAACTATTCATGCCTCCGCTACAACTGCAGTGTTTAAAGACGGGTCAAATTAGACGTTGTTCGCAGCCAATCGTTATGCAAATCTTTTTGTGCAGGAGGTAACACTGGAATTGCTGATGACTTGTTTCAGGCAGAATCAGTTCTTTCTTTTGGGAAACAATGACTCCATTTATCTTGCACTTTGATCTTTCAAACTTTGCAGACTTTTTTCATTCACGAACAACTGTATTACACACTACGTGATAGGTAATATCCGAAAAAGCATTATAAGAGCCCTCGAATGCATCCTGATGCATATGAACTAAGAAATACAGCAGGTGCCAAAATGAAGAAATCTAAAGTTTGTACTCAAGTTTATCTCATATATCCAGTTTAAAGATTAAAAGGTGCCATAAGTCTTAATGTGGGACAGTGTATTCTTTTAATGAGGTTGTCCCCTCACTTTCTCATTTTCCCCTTTTGTGAATATTAAATGCCCAACCCCCATTTAAATATATGTATGTGTATAACCTCAAGCAGACAATAAAGGCCTATCATGTCTACGGTGCACAAAGGGAACCATCAGGGAAAAAAGGCAGGAAGGGGCCTTAGAGAGAGAGAGAGAGAGAGGGAGAGAAAGAATGTTTGCAACCTGGCATGCCTCTCACGTACTGCCCTAATTTCAGTCGGGTATGAGGAGGAGATTTGTGGGGCAGACCGCATCATACACCCTCCTTGAGATTTGAGACATCAATGCCAGTTAAATCGTACTGCAGTGCGCTGTCAAATAAATACAACCATAGCCAACTGGGTGGTACTGAGAGTCAAGAGTGTTTTAACAGACAGCTGCTATAGGCGCATCATCCAAAAATACCACTGAGATTTTACAGTACTGATTTCTTTGATGCAGTGTTCTGCACTGAAAATAAAATAAAAAATGAATCTTTTGATTCACAAAAAAATGACTCTCATGAGGAGGTTCTTTTTAGTGAATCAAAAACACAACAAATGTAGTCCAAATGTAGTCCAATTCTCAAACAAATTACCATTTTGAGCCAGTCATGTTTGGTTAGTTACATAGTTAGTAACATAGTTTGGTTTGCAAACGAATAACTCTCATGAGCTGGTTTGTTTTAGAACAATCAAAAACACAGCATAACAACCACTGCAGTCTGATTCACAAACACAGAATTTTAAATAATGTTCAACCCAAGAATAGTTATAAACCACAAAGCTTTATATAGTCCAGACCATAACTAGAATGATAATGACACCATGAAACAAACTAATTACAGTGCAATCAGTGTAGGCCAATTCACAAACTACACATACTATTATGAACAGATTCTTTTTAGTTCGATTCGCAAACAAATGTATAATGAGCCAGATACCTTTAACAAATCAAAAGCATAGTATAACCAACTTCTGTCAACTTTTCAGTGACAAAAACATACACCACAACCAATATAGTCTGATTCATGTACAAATGACTCTTATGAGCTGGGTCTTTTTTTATCAAAATAAAAACATACAGTGTAGCTAGTGCAGTCTGAATAACAAGAAAACTATTATTTTTAGCCAGTTTTTTTTTTTTTTAAATCTAAAACCATACAGCACAGGGTGTTCTGATGAATGAACAAATGACTCAAATGAACTTTTTCTTTTAAGTGAATCAAAAACAAATTACAGTAATCCCTTGCCACTTCGCGGTTCAAGTTTCACGGCCTCAGTGCATTGTGGAATTTTCAAAAATATTCGTAGAAAAATATGAAAATGAAATATATAGAAAAAAAAATCAAAAATACCACCATATCAGCAGCCATATTGCAGAAAGCAACATTGCTTCACAGTTATGCGAGAGAAACGGTTTCCCAGGATGCCAGACAAAGAGAGAAACTCTCTCAGAGGCTTTGTACAGACTCACGGCCCACGGCGCGAGATCGACCAATGAGAGGACAAGTGGAGTGGAGCCTCTTCACCTCTCTAAGAAGCAAATGTATGGTAAAACTAAATATAACACAACATTGATATGGACTAGGATTAATAATACTTTTGGGCTGTGGTACAGGCTTGTTCCAGAAAAATAAAAAAAAACGACATGAAGGTATTGGCAAGTTGGTATTCTTTTCCATGCGCTTTCCCTTTAATAGTTGTTTATTCATTCATACAGTAGATCAAACAATATATGTGCTCTTTTAAGCATGGCTCTCTTTCTAAAGCTACTTATTCAGAGACACTTACGGACGGTCAACATAGCTGAACGAGATGAATGCAAAAAGAATTCATCTGTCAAATAACCTTTGAAGGGCACTTCTATCAGAGTCACGTCAGGCTGGAACACATGTCACTACAAAACAGTGTAATCAAAGGCAACAACTTCACTTAATAGCTAAAGATGTTCTGTGTGGGACTATCATAGCAACATCCAATCAAATCCAATTAACTTCTTGGAGCCTCCCCTCCAGAAAAGTGCATTACAGCAGGATTAAGCCGCTATCTGTACTGGACTTGATTAATGACCATGTTAATTAATGCTGAAGGGGCTCGTTGGAGCGGTTCCTCACATACAGCCCCTCAGTGATCCAGCAGCGATGTGGGGACCAGGAAAATAGAACCATCACGAGAACAGACAGCCTGTCCCACAAACACTTGCATACTTCAACAGAGTCTCAGCTGCGGAAGATTGCCGCAAGTTTGTCATCCCAAGTACTTCTTAACTCCAACGCAAGCGGTCAAGGTTCACCTGTATTTTCAATGTCACATACTTTTAATGTCAAGTATAGACCTTATGTTTCCCCACCCCGTTTCATAGCTGTGCTCATTGTTCCGTTCTGTGTTTCCACAGCATGAAGGTAAGATCTTACAGATTTATGATCGATTTATGAAACATCCTGGTCTACTCACATTTGTTATAACATCCTTTTGAAATATTGCAATGCTCAAGATAACTTTTGCAAACTCCACATGGCTGCTCTGTAACATTTCATAAACACTCTTATCTAGTAAAATAAGTCTATGCAAAGTTATTTTAGCAGGACATTATATGAAGAAGAAAAAGGTATATTGTGAAAACCATGTCGTAACACACTTGGAATGAATGACGTGAACTAAATGCACTGATTGAATTAAATATTTCTGAATCTACAAAGGTTTGAGGTTTTATTTTGGAACATTTTGACGCAAACCAGTGTTATTGTTTTCTAAAAATAAAACTATTACAAATTGTCTATCCATCTACAGTGGTGTGCTTGCCCACTTCCTGATTTCTTATTTTTTTGCATGTTCGTCACACTTAAATGTCTCCGATCGTCAAAAAAAAAAAAAAAAAAAAAAATAATAATAATAATATATATATATACATATATATACAAATACATATACATATATATACATATATACATATATATACATATATATATATATATATATATATATATATATATATATATATATATATATATATATATTTTTATATATATATATTAGTCGAAGATAACACAAATAAACACAAAATGCAGTTTTTAAATGAAGGTTGTTATCATTGAGGGAAAACAAAATCCAAACTTGCATGGCCCTGTGTGAAAGAGTGCTTGCCTCCTAAACCCAATGACTGTAGCAACAACTGCAATCAATGCAAGTCTTTTACGGCTGTGGAGGAATTTTGGGCCCATTCATATTTTCAGAATTGTTGTAATTCAGCTACATTGGACGGTTTTCCAGCATGAACTGCCTTTTCAAGGTCACGTCACAGCATCTCAAAAGCATTCAGGTCAGGACTTTGACTAGGCTCCTATAAAGTCTTTATTTTGTTTTTCTTCAGCCATTCAGAGATGAACTTGGTGTGTTTTGGATCACTGGATCATTTGATAAATTGCGTAGACAAAACATTTAAAATTTACGGAAAATTGAAGATGGATGGATGGATGGATGGATGGATGGATGGTTCGATGGATGGATGGATGGATGGACGGACGGACGGACGGATTGATGGACAGATGGGTGGATGGATGGGTGGACGGATGGGTGGGTGGATGTATGGATGAATGACTGCAAATAAAACTACTAAGCGTTACATTATCAACAAGTCGTCCTTTTATTCACGCATTTGGTACACAACCTGCTCTGTATTTTCTTTTTAACTCTTAAATGTAAATTGCACAATGTATAATGTCCTGGCCAGAAAATTCAATGCAAATATGTAAAATCACTACCTATGAATCCCACAAACTACTGTATATTTCAAAAGCAATTACAGATTCTACAGAGAGATTGAAATACAGCCTCAGTGTTTTCCAGATTAGAATCAAATGTGAACATCAAAATATTCAAATTCCCAAACATCACCCTTTGTTCAAAGCAGTGCCTTTCAAGATAGCTCTGAGGTAAAGCGGTTTCCACTAATCGAAAAAGCACGCAAACTAATTTAACCGATTGCAATCTTGAGGCAATAGTTCATTGTGCTGTTTATTCAAGCTCTAAAGAGACTCACAAACCATCCAAAACTAGTGTAAGCTCTATTATGTAACAGAATATGAAAATGATCCCTCGGATTAAACGACTTTTGTCATAAATTAATATGAAAAGCTCGTCCAGGATAGGCCCACCGAAGCCTTTTGGTGCTAGAAACAGCTGTTAGCTCCACAGGTACACAAGTGCTAATCTGTGTTAGTCGCTGATGGATGTAATTAACGGTTATCCAACACGTTCTCATTTGTCTTGTTAAGAAAATTGCAGATAGGGTTTGCGAGACACACTCTGCGGGAAACCTATGGGTTGGAAAGGTGATCTGATCATTGTAGGCTTTTTGAATCAAAATGAGAATATAGAATTTACCTTTAAAAGATGTTACGATGTTTAAGATGTAAAAGATGTTAGATGTTTAAGATGCTAGCTTTGCTAACATGCTAACTACTTCCTAGCGGATAAAAACTGGGTTCCTAAATGCTTCTTTGAATTTTAATTAGCTTTTCATGTATTTTCCGTTACTTTTCCATTCAGTTCTATTACTTTTTAACATTTTAACTGATTTTATAGAGCATGAACTGAAAAAATGCATATTCACTAAGAAAATTACAATGATTTGTACATTTCAATATTTTATTCTTGACAGCTCTTGAATTTCCCCAACAAGACGGTCAGTGATACAACATTTTGCTGTGATAAAAAAGGAAGAAACCGTTGAACTTACCTGTTCAACGAAAGCTGAAACAAGTCTAGAGTAAATCCAAATAAATCTTCAACCGCTGTATTAGAAATCCACACCCATCCAGCTCATACCTGGAGCAAAAACACAGATTTAGAACTCAGGGAGAAGATAAATGAGATTACATTTCTGATAATATCAAGCTTCCATCATATCTCTATATGAATGTCTTTGAGATAAACTTTCAGATTGAGGCTCTCTCAGATCACAGATTTCAATGCTTAAAATAATTCAAAGTTGAAAGACAGTGTTAGGAGACTTCTTTGAAACTCCACTTTCCTAATCTGCACATTATACATTTACATAATTGACAGGAAAACTGCACAGAAACGATATTCATTAAGGTGGCAGAATTAAATTGAACAGATTTCATACTATATACAAGAAATACAACTTCAATTTTTTTACATGTTGAAAGCAGTTTCCACTGAAATAAACCAGCTTCCTAATAATCAGGTTTACTAGAAAGTATTGTGCTTCCCAGCAACCTGGTTCACTAAAATGAATCCTGTTTCCCAATAATCTGGTTCACTTCAATAAATCATTGGTCCTATCAGTTACTTACTCAACACTTAGAAAGACACTTTTTTTTTCTTTTAAATCAACCATCAGAACAAACTGATTCACTTTAATGAATCATGTTTCCCAACAACCCGATTCACTGAAATGAATCATGTTTCCCAACAACTCGATTCACTGAAATGAATCATGTTTCCCAACAACCTGATTCACTTTAATGAATCATGTTTCCCAACAACCCGATTCACTAAAATGAATCATGTTTCCCAACAACCCGATTCACTAAAATGAATCATATTTCCCAACAACCCGATTCACTGAAATGAATCATGTTTCCTAACAACCCGATTTAATGAAATGAATCATGGTTCCCAACAACCCGATTCACTAAAATGAATCATGTTTCCAAACAACCCGATTCACTGAAAATGAATCATGTTTCCCAACAACCCGATTCACTGAAATTGAATCATGTTTCCCAATAACCCGATTCCCTGAAATTGAATCATGTTTCCCAACAACCCGATTCACTGAAATGAATCATGTTTCCCAACAACCCGATTCACTAAAATGAATCATGTTTCCAAACAACCCGATTTACTGAAATTGAATCATGTTTCCCAATAACCCGATTCCCTGAAATTGAATCATGTTTCCCAACAACCCGATTCACTGAAATGAATCATGTTTCCCAACAACCCGATTCACTAAAATGAATCATGTTTCCAAACAACCCGATTTACTGAAATTGAATCATGTTTCCCAACAACTCGATTCACTGAAAATGAATCATGTTTCCCAACAACCCGATTCACTGAAATTGAATCATGTTTCCCAATAACCCGATTCCCTGAAATTGAATCATGTTTCCCAACAACCCGATTCACTGAAATGAATCATGTTTCCCAACAACCTGATTCACTAAAATGAATCATGTTTCCCAACAATCCGATTCACTGAAATGAACCAGCTTCCTAATAATCAAGTTTACTAGAAAGTATTGTGCTTCCCAGCAACCTGGTTCACTAAAATTAATTAGTTTTAGTTTTATTAGTTACTTACTCAACACTAAACTAAACTAGACAGATGTGGTGCCATCTATAGGCTTCTTTGCCAGACAATAAAGATTGCAATATATTTAGGAGGAAAAAATTCAGATCCATCCCAGTTAATGAATAATGGACGATCCTTCGTCTTTCAATATTTATTGATCCATTTTTTTTTTTTTTTTTTTTGGCCAAGGAAGAAAAGTCTGTCTTTTCTTAGAATCTGTCTTGCTTGTTCAGGCTCAAAATTGCTTAATATCCCCTTTGGAACTCCATCAGTATCATCAGAGATGGCATATTACTTGAATATTAATATATATTTGATAAAGACTGCAAATTCTGATTAACGTCAAACATAAGACCCGTGCCTCATGTTCAAAATTTTCAGCCAGTCAGAAGAAAAAAATGGGATGGGTAATTTAAAGGCCATTACAAATTTGACTAAGATGACATGCAGCACTCAACTAATATGAGAAGTCTATTATTTTCCATGTTATGTCCCATGATAATGATTTTCATTTCTTTCCACTTTCCACTTTTCATTTTGCTTTTTCATTCTTCACACAGATAATTCCCATAACCAATTTCAGTAACATAGCCAGTTTTGAAAGCCCGGGATTATTTTATATTCTTTGAATTCACATACTTTTTTAAAGAAAACTTTATTTATATATTTAAACGACTCATCAGAAAATAAATCAATCAATTGATAACTATATAATATTTAATCCTGCACTATAATCAAATTAAATCAAATAGAGAGTGACATGAAAAATACAAACTGAATTTGACACCCGTTGGATATTTTTGCACATTAATTAAGCAGCTTGGGTTCATTTGTAACATCTAAAGGCCTCACTTGAGACCCTGTAATATCGTGAGCGTTCTATATACTCTCTTTGTACTGTGAAGTATAGCAGCTCACACAAGCACACCCCCGTTCACCACCGCTGCTCTTTGTCTTTGAATCCCAGTTCTTTTTAATTGAAATTCTATTGATATGTAGTCTACTGTGGCCAGTTTAAACCTTAGAGTAATCCAAGTGATAATAGTTTCGTTGTTACTGTGGTTGGAAATGGGCCGTAAATGGGGAATTGTGAAGCCAAGCCGTTGTCGTTATTGACAGCTGGGCCTCTGGGGCAAATCAATTGATATTTTTCCCCCCTCTCTGATTTCTAGGCCTGCCAGGTACCCGGCTGTCATAATTAAGGCCTTCCAGACAGATATTTGAACACAGGCGGAATATTAACGATGTTAGCGCGACACACGTGCATGGGCATTCAGAGCACTTCAAATCCACAATCTGAAAGATGCAGCAATTATGATTTCATTTTCATGTTACTGAGTGTTTGAACCTGGCATAAATAGTACACGATAGATTCAATGCAATTCTCCGCACCATAACATTAATAGCCCTCAATTTGAGTCGAGTCTTTGGAGGTGATAAGGGGAAATTGAGACAACAGGTTAACATGCGGTGAGAGGAATTCTGGGATTGGATATGAATACTGAACAGTTACTTTATGGAGTTTTTAAATATGCTTACATCATGGTTACATGAAGAAGACCAACAACAAAGGTCAGGATTTCCCTTACATATTACATTACAATTGTTTGTTTTTCACCAAACCCTATCATATACTCGCATAACACTTGGATCGTATGGTGTAGGGATTTACAGTTAAGACCCGAGGACCAGATATGTTGAATGAAGACCAGGAGTCAGAAGTGCAGTCAATAGAAGAAATTTTATTGAAGTTTAGTTTGCAGTTTCATCAGCAGAAGCTTCAGGTCTCACAAGGAGTTCGTAGGCCGCCCCACATACAATAACATTGTTACAGCAATTATACTCTAACAGAGGGTGCTAACTAAACAATGATGACGGTTAAATGATTCTGATTGGCAAAGAAAGAAAGATAAACAAACTAGTAATTTGCCACACAAGAGCAGACAGTCTGAAGCATTTCTTCGTTGATCACATGGTTGACGGGTTAGTGATCTTCCACACGACTTGTCGAGAAGTCATTCCGTCTCCTCATGGTGCCAGTTAATCACCTCACCAATACAGACCATATTAAAACACACACACACACACACACACACACACACACACACACACACACACACACACACACACACACACACACACACACACACACACACACACACACACAGCTTCTCCAAGGCTGA
This sequence comes from Rhodeus uyekii, assembly GCA_037043235.1. Classification (NCBI taxonomy): domain Eukaryota; kingdom Metazoa; phylum Chordata; class Actinopteri; order Cypriniformes; family Acheilognathidae; genus Rhodeus; species Rhodeus uyekii. The sequence goes on along the minus strand of JAWRVZ010000154.1, from coordinate 586,854 downwards.
ACTCGGCTCGACAGAAAGACTTTCCAAAAACATTCTGATAACATGTTCTATCTGTTGAAAAGTGCAGACAATATTCATCCTTAACTCTATGGAAAAATAAAGCAAAGTAAAGAAAGGCTTTGACTAATAAAAATCCCTAACTTGATTATAAATCACTCTTTACAAATCATTAAAATAACAAAAAGGAAAAGAACAAATAAGAAAAAGAAAATAATATACATACAAGCGCCAATGGATTTACGAATCGTCCCTACAATTTTTTTTTTTACTTGGGATTATTCTGTTAAAACATATTTAATGCTGGTTGCTATTCCCTACCATCACATGGACGAGGACGGATGGGACTTTTTAAAAATCTCCTTTTGTGGTCCAAAATTGAAGGAAGGGCATATGGCATTAGTATAAAAAAAGGTAGTGGTGGGGGAGGGGTGGGGATAGATTTGTTCGAAAAAGAACAAATTGATATAATGATAATCTTCTCCACCATCAAATCTCATTCACCAAGATTGAATTTTGTCATCATATTTTGATCATATTCATCATATTTTGTCATCAGCACTAGATTTTGTGTTTTGTAACCAATTACCAAATTTCAAAAATAACTGCATGCATATTGAGATATAACACAGCTTCAGGATACAAAATATATATTATATGCTTAATACAAATTAGCTACTTCACATTTGAAAAACAAAGCACATGAAAATGAAAATTAAAGCTATTAATACACACTATTTAAGTTTAGTTTTAAGTATTTTATTTGAATAATACTAAAACAACATTGGGAATAAAACGAGGGTGAATAAATAATGCAGAACTTTCATTGTTGGTTGGACTATTCCTTTAAGATGATTACTATGAACATTCTTATGCTTTACATGTTGATATCATAAATTATACATTAGTCCATTAGTATGCTGCATACGCTTACTGTGTCTTCAAAAACAAAATTTAGATTTCAGATATTCAAACCTTCTCTTAGTGATGGACATGACATCATTTAAATGCACTTTGGTTGCCATGGGAGACCTCCTCATGCAAAATTATGGAGCATGAATCAAAGAACGAGAGATAGTGTGAAATTCCTTTACTTCAAAGGCTAGTCTAGTCTTTCTTGTTCTTTAATGTTGGCATCTCTTTTTCTTCTCGGCCTATAACTCTGCAATGTCAGAGCCTTTGGCTTCAAAGTGAGGCGATCTGTCGGCTGGCACAGTTCCTCAGTGACAGACATGGCGAGAGTCTTGGGCTCCATGGTCCTTCCTATGAGAGCGGCACCCATGTACAAGCTGCAAGAGTGATTTCAGTCTGTTAGTATATCCAGTGCCCCCTCCGGGATCGCCTGGGGACATCATCTGACCCTTGTCTCCTGCCAGACAACAGCCAGAATAATGGAGATGCCGCTAGTTCACTTAAAGCAGCCTGGAGAAATATTTTCATGTTCAAAGGTTGCTCAGGAAATGTGCTGAATCATTTAAATGGCCAACCTTGCCTCAGAAGTTTTTATTCTGAAATGACATGGAGAAATAAAAACAAATGACACTATTGTGCAGTAATTGACTTATAAATACTAACGTGGATTGAGGTTCAGAACGTTTGCTTTTAAAGGTATCAGATTAGAAATGGTTCACTTCCTGGAGATAAAAGAATTTGCTCTTTCACAGCTCATCATTTAAGGGCCATTTATACAACATATTTTTCAACTAAAACAGAAAACTTTACTTGTTTACATGACAATGGCGTTTCAGGGGCTTGAAAACGTAATCTTTTGAAAATGATACCTTTATCATGTCCATGTAAACCACAAAAATGCTAATTCGTGAAAAAAGTGACATTATGTGCATGTGTATTATGGGCCAGATTGCCCCTGCACAAACTCTGTCAAAATGTACTAAAGACATGCAGTAAAAAAAAATTTGCGCTGAAAAGGAGCGCCTTATATGAGTTTCCCTTTCAGATGAAAACTATATTGGAGAAGAGTATTTAATTGAATCATACAAAGTGCTTTACAAAGACTAGTCAATTTACCGGTATTTGCAGCATTATTTATCGTCCAATAAAAGCATGTCTTAAACCAGATGCTAATTTGCGCTGCTCTCTCCGAGTCGTCAGTGAATCAGGAACAAAACTTTCCACTCCCATCTTTGCTTTTTTGGAATTGTGTTCTCAAACCACTAAATTGACATGTTTAGTAAAACTGACCCAAGGTATTCAGTCACATAGTCTTTCTTTATAAAGTAACATCGCCAACTACTGGCCTAGCAGCAGAACACAGCATTTCTCGAATCAGAACGAACGGGATTGTTTTGAGAACACTCTCGTCTAAACACAAAAAAAGGAAAGCTTTTGCATTTTTAGTACATCGTTGTCATGTAAACATATCCCAAGTCGCAATGCTGTCTAGGAGACACAATTGAAATATTTCAGTGATTTTTTGTATTAATTACTGGCTTCAGTATCTTGGAAAATTTAAGCACAGTTTGAGACACATATATATTCTGAAACTTTAGTAGGCTACAGTATCTCAAGCAAAAGTCAAAATTGTTTTGTCGATCGGGCAGACCAATCATTTTTACACTGGGGAGCAAGCAGTATCTGCCACTATTTATAAGTATACAGTAAATAGCATCCAACTACTTATTTACGCTTATTGCAAAGAAAATACAGTACTGCCACTTTCACTTTGTGATCTGTTGTTATTAAAATTTTATGTAAATAGCAACTGTCATTATTTGTTCTCGGTGTAAATAGTGTCACGGTCTTGTCTCTTTGTTCACTTCCGGGGTCCCTTCTATGTATCTTCCATGTCCTTCCTGCACCTGTCCTGTCATTACGTCATTAGTCTCCCAGGTGTTTGTCATTCCCTCTTGTATTTTACCCTCATACATTCCCTTGTTGGTGTGGGTTGTTAATGTTGTCTTTGTCCTTCTTCTCCGTCAGTCAGGGACCCCGTGTGTGCAGCTTTTCCTGGTTTAAGATTTCCTAAGTTATTCAAAGTTTGCACTATGAAGTGCCGTTTTTGTTTGAGAAGTGTTTTGGTTTTGGTTTTCTTTAATAAAGTGAGTATTTCAGTTGGATTCCCCGTCTCCTCGTCCCTCCGCATCGCACACCTGCAAATAGGTGTGACAAATAGCAGCTATCTAAATTTTTCGTCATTTTCAGTTATTATAAATTGGGTCAAGTTGTCATTTACACAATGTAAATTGTGGGACATAATTAAGATAATAAAAAACATCATTGATCATAGTTCTTTCTCATGAGTAGGGATCACATACTGTACTTTGGTTTCATAATTAGCATTGTCTATATCCTCAGAGCTGTCTAGAAGAGAAACAACAGAGGCATAAAATGGATCTTTTTGACTTTTCCCAAAATGGGGTTGTATCACTGCTTAAGTTATAAGTAAAGTCAGAAAGAGCAATAGACAGAAAAAAGAAAGCCTTCAGTATAGCAGGAAAGTATATGAACTATATTGCATCACATCCATGAAAAGCAGTGTCTTAGATTACTCGGCGTCCTTTTATTTCCAGGGCTCGATTGTGCATCGACGCAAGCATATTTGAATAATGCATTGAGGTTCAGTCCCCACTTCAATAGATTTGTGCAATCCACTTTTACCAAATTAATGTCGGCTCTGCAAAATATGGCTGTTTTTATTCCCTGCCTGCATGAAGTACTAGGAAGTAACAGATTTGCATGATAATCAAGATGGCAGAGACAAACTTGAATACATGAACGTATGTGACTCCAATTGAGCATCTGCCTCTAACATGGAGTTGAGCGTACAGAGAATAGAGCGTAAATAATAGTCAGAGAGACCGAGGGAGGGAAATGGAGATAAATAATGGTATCACTTGTTTCACAATCACAATAGCAGCACTGATTAATATCGCAGGAACTAAAAGCCTCTCTAACCGACAGGACAGTAAGACTGGAGTCATTTAAACTGGCCGCGCCACCTCCAGCCTGTTCTTTGGTTGGCATCTGACACCTGGCAGCTCTTAAACCCACTGATCTGAGGCCAGCTGGATAGACTCAACAGCCTGTCCGTCCCACTCATGCTCAGATCCTAATGCAGACTGACCCAAATGAGATTCGCACAGCCTGCCACGCTCATGCTAAGAAACTGAGGATTGTCCAGCATGCTGCAAGTAAACCATTTTGTTACCTTTAAATAATCATGGAATGTGTTTTGGTTCATTGTGTAAAATAATGCACATTAATGATCAAAAGTTTGGAATAAAGATTTTATGTTTGTAAAACAATCGGACAACTTGTGTTTAATGTAATGTAACAAAATATGTTCAAAGGTTTGGGGTCAGTAAGATGTTGTCAATGTGTTTGAAAGAAGTCTCTTATGCTCTACAAGGATGCATTTATTTAAACCAAAATAAAAAAGTAATACAGTAATACCTCGGTTTACGAGGTTAATTCGTTCCAAGAGCGAGCTCGTAAACCAAACTGCTCGTACACCAAAACAATTTCCCCCATAAGAACGCACTAAAAATCACTTGATTCGTTCCACACGACCATAAATGCCCATTTTAAATATTTTTTTGGTTTTAACCTATTAATTACATTTAAAATTATAACCATTAAGATCTCATATAAATACTAATTTCTGCTTACATATTTCACTACATTGTAGCGTTGCTTCTTTTAATAACCAGACAGGTTCCTTCTCATTCAGAGATTTTATTGAGAACTATCGGATTGCTGTTCTGGCCTCAACCCACGCCGTATAACAGAAGAATCAAAACTATCTCTGCTTACGAGCTCTCAAATCCCTCAGAACTCAACTCTCTCTAGCGCCGACTGAAACCCCGCCCTCTTAAAGTGACAAGACTGTTAACTTAACACTTACTGAACACAGATTAACTAGTTCCTTCAACATTTGTAACGATATTACAATGTGAAGAATAGCGATCACAATTAATGCAACAACACGAGGTAAAACCGCTGTAAATCACTTATGTATATGATCTGTACAGAGTTATAACTGTTATAGTATGCTGTTCTCTAAAAGTATATGGCCCTTTAAGAACGTCTTTGGGTGCGTTGTACTGAGAACACACGTGAGTCTCATTAGTATGCAATGTGTGGTGTTGGTAACATGCTCCATTAATAAAGTTTCATCATATTCACATGTAATCATATTCACAACAACTTATAAAATAATGCACTGTGGTGAATGATGCACCCATACTGAGAGACACTGAGAGAATGAACGAGTTAAGGGGTGATGAAAGGATCTTTTCGACGCAAAACTGCGCATGGGTGAGGGAAATTTTATCTCGTACACCGAGACAATGCTCGTACACCGATTCAACCCTCCGTGCTCATACACCGATTTTCTCGTATACCAAGTCGCTCGTAAACCGAGGTATTACTGTATGTGAGTAATAAGGTACAAGAGGCTTTGCCACATAATGAGTAAGTCACAGCAGAAGGGGTTGTGGCTAAAACCAGACGATTACATTACTTTAAATGAGTCCACCCCTCAAGATTACTATTATAAACATGAGCCTCGTCTGAAAGGTAAAGGAGGAGGTGTTGCTGTAATTTATAGTAACACGATCAGTACTGCTCAAAGGTCTAATTTGAAATATAATTCTTTTGAAGCGATGGTCCTTAATGTAAAATTATCTAGTGCAAGTAATAATTCCTGTTTAACTTTTGTGCTGGCTATTCTATACAGGCCGCCAGGGCACCATACAGACTTTATCAAAGAATTTGCTGATTTTCTCTCAGAACTAGTAATGTCTGCAGATAAAGTCATAATTGTCGGTGATTTTAATATCCATGTAGATAATGAAAAAGACGCATTGGGATTGGCATTTAGAGACATCTTAAACTCTATTGGAGTTACACAACATGTATCAGGACCCACTCATTCTCATAATCATACTTTAGATCTAATATTGTCGCATGGGATCAATGTTGATACTGTTCAAATTCTACAGCAGAGCGATGACATCTCAGATCATTACTTAGTTGCGTGTAGACTACCTTTAGCCAAAGTCGAAAAACTAACTCCCTGTTATAAATATAGTAGAACTATCACTCCTAACACAAAAGATAGCTTTATAAATAATCTTCCTGATCAGTTTGATCTACTTAACATCCCAGATAGCCTAGAAGAACTTGATGTTGCAACAGAAACTATTAACTCTCTCTTTTCCAGCACTTTAGACACTGTTGCTCCGTTGCGCTTAAAGAAGATTAAAGAAAATAGTCCAACACCGTGGTACAACGAGCACACCCGGGCCCTCAAGAGAGCAGCCAGAAAAATGGAGCGGAGCTGGAAAAAAACTAAGCTAGAGGTTTTTCGCATTTCATGGAAAGACAGCTCTATTGCATTCAGAAAAGCCTTAAAATCAGCTAGATCTGCTTACTTTTCCACCCTCTTAGAAGAAAACAAATACAACCCTAGGTATTTATTTGAGACAGTGACTAAATTAACAAGAAATAAAGCCTCAACCCCAGATGCTTTAAAACAGCAAAGCAGTAATGACTTCATGGACTTCTTTACTTGCAAAATTCATAATATTAGAGAGAAAATTATAACCATGCAACCGTCTACTACAATATCACAAAATACAGTAAATTTTAGTGTCCCCGAAGAAAAATTCCACTCCTTCATTGCTATTGGGGAGGAAGAATTGTCTAAACTCGTTAAATCATCAAAATCAACAACATGTATGCTAGACCCAATACCAACTAAGCTACTGAAAGAGTTGCTTCCAGAGATCATAGATCCTCTCCTTAATATTATTAATTCATCTTTGTCATTAGGATACGTACCAAAAACCTTTAAGCTGGCCGTAATTAAACCGCTTATTAAAAAACCACAACTTGATCCTACAGAATTAGTTAATTACAGGCCGATATCGAATCTACCTTTTTTGTCAAAGATTCTAGAAAAGGCAATATCTTCACAACTATGTTCCTTTCTAGAAAGAAACAGCATCTGCGAGGATTTCCAGTCAGGATTTAGACCATATCATAGTACTGAGACTGCTCTTATTAGAGTTACTAATGATTTGCTCTTATCATCCGATCGTGGTTGTATCTCTCTGTTAGTGTTACTGGACCTTAGTGCTGCATTTGATACAATTGACCACAAAATCCTTCTGAATAGACTTGAAAATTATGTTGGCATTAGTGGAGTTGCATTAGCCTGGTTCAAATCATACTTATCTGACCGTTATCAGTTTGTAGCAGTAAATGAGGAGATGTCATATCGGTCACAAGTTCAGTATGGAGTTCCTCAAGGTTCAGTGTTAGGACCATTGCTTTTCACCCTGTACATGCTTCCTTTGGGTGCAGTTATTAGGAAGCATGGCATTAGCTTTCATTGTTACGCTGATGATACTCAGCTCTATATTTCTTCTCATCCGGATGAAACAAACAAATTCACTAAATTAACAGAATGCATAACCGATATAAAAAATTGGATGACTAATAACTTTCTACTGCTTAATTCTGAAAAAACAGAGATTCTAATTATTAGACCAAAAAGTTCAGCGCGTAATAATCTAGACTACCGCCTAACACTCAATGGCTGTTCTGTCAAGTCTTCGTCGTCAGTTAGAAACCTGGGTGTGCTCTTTGATACCAATCTTTCATTTGAAAGCCATGTTTCTAGCATCTGTAAAACGGCATTCTTCCATCTTAAAAATATATCTAAATTACGACATATGCTCTCTAAGACAAATGCGGAAAAGTTAGTTCATGCGTTCATGAGTTCAAGGCTAGATTATTGTAATGCTCTACTAGGTGGTTGCCCTGCACGCTTAATAAACAAATTCCAGCTGGTCCAAAATGCAGCAGCTCGAGTTCTTACTAGAACCAGGAAATATGAGCATATTAGCCCAGTTCTGTCAAACCTGCACTGGCTTCCTATTAATCACCGAATACATTTTAAAATCTTGCTAATTACTTACAAAGCATTAAATGGTTTAGCTCCCCAGTACTTGAGCGATCTCTTAACACATTATAGTCCTTCACGTCTATTGCGATCCCAAAATACTGACCAGCTTATAATACCTAGAATATCAAAGTCAACTGCTGGCGGTCGATCCTTTTCCTATTTAGCTCCTAAACTCTGGAACAGTCTTCCTAATACAGTTCGGGAAGCAGACACACTCTGTCAGTTTAAATCTAGACTAAAAACACATCTTTTCAACCTGGCATACACATAACACATTATACATACATTTTAATCCAAATCATGTAAAATGATTGTTAGGCTGCATAATTTAGATAAGCCGGAACCGAGAACATTCCCATAACACCTGATGTACTCGATACATCAGAAGAAGAATGGCATCTACGCTGATATTGTTCTCTGTTTATTCCGAGGTTACCGTGGGCAGCCGGATCCGGGCCGTATCCAGATCAGATGAAGGACCTGGACACGAGCACAGCACTACCCTGAAGTGTCTGCGGAGACCGTGACTCTACTAGACCCTCCCCTGTGACGATCATGAACCCATCTCCAACCGGACCAAATTGGACTTCATATTGGACTTGAATTGTTGTCAATATAATAATCATGTACTGTTTGGCTTTGGCCAGAGGAGAACTGGTCCCCCGACTGAGCCTGGTTTCTCCCAAGGTTTTTCTCCATTCTATTCTTCATTCGTTACGTCACCTGCCGGAGTTTTTTTCCTTGCCGCTGTCGCCTATGGCTTGCTCAGTTGGGGAAACTTAACACTTAAAATTCATCAATTGTATTGATTCGCCTGCTCTTTTGGGGCTTCTGTTCAGCCAAACAAACTTTGTTTATATTGTTTTTCCTGTAAAGCTGCTTTGAAACAATCTACATTGTAAAAAGCGCTATATAAATAAAGGTGACTTGACTTGACTTGACTTGACTTGTGGGCATTAGTAGTTGATGATGAATGAGCGGGACTTGTTGAATCATGGGACTTGTCGTCTTCACCTCCACAACTGATGGAAAGGAATTCGACAAAGTCATGTTCATGGATGTGCTAGAGCAGGGGTGGCCAACCTGTTCAGCATGATGAGCCACAAAATAAAGCTTGTGACTGCAATGAGCCTCATACAAGATTGTTGATACACTAATACACTGATACACTACACATGTATTAGTGGGAATGGTGTAATTGTTTCCTGGATGCCAAAATAGCAGACATTTCTGGCTTTAGATTTGATTTCCCTAACATCAACAGTGACCTGAGTTTACCATCGGACAAGTTTGTTCTCAAATTGTTCTTCACGTATTTTATTCTTGAAAATGTTTGTTCACACTTCCTTAGGCAAAAACTAGGAAAAAAACCCACTGACCCTGTGCTATATTACACATTTCATATGTTTATACGTTTTACATGCTATATGCTATATGAGGATGCAAAGCAAGTGCGTCTGCAGACTATATATGCGGGAAAAAACGATATATCATCTCATTGACGGTGACCAAAAGTAGAAAAAGTTTGCAACGAATAAGGTTTTGTAATGTAGTGATCGGTTGGAAAACGTCTCCGGTTACTGTCGTAACCTCTGTTATTTTTCCATATTCCGTTTAGAGAAGTATTAAGGAAATATTCTGACGCAATTGAATTGAACGTCAATTATTCTGACGCTTATGCTATTTATACCGTCTGTCTGCCAGATCCGCATCGGGCTACAATTGGCCAGTTGTCAACTGGCGTTATGCATTTCACTGCAACATCTCGTTCCCACTCTAGAAAGGGAACGCGCTTCTGCGCGCCTGTATTTTAATTCGGTAAAAACATGACGTCCACGTAAGCGGCGGCTGATCTTAGCAGTATACACGTAAATTTATGTATTTTTTTCCATAGACAAAAAGGTCTCCGCGGGCCGTAGTTTGGGGACCTCTGATGTGGAGACTGAAGAGCCGCAAAAGAGCAGTCAATGAGCCGCGGGTTGGCCACCCCTGTGCTAAAGTATTAAAGTTTTATTAACATTGCTGTGTTATGAAACAGGTTGGGCCGAGAACGGAACGGAACGGAATGAGGCCACACTGGCACGAATGCTAATGAAAAAGACAGGCCTTACTCGAGTCCAGCGGAGCTTTTATTATGCATATGCTAGCTTCTACTCTTTTCATTGCGTATGTGGGGTAACACAGGGCTGTTTTACATGGTTAAAACTATCATGCTAAACACACTTGAGTGTGTTGAAAGGTATGTAAATGTTATTATGTGCGTTCGCTCTGTAGCTGCTACGAGAAACTTGTTGCACTTTGCAATCTAGACCAATATTATAATAGCATATTTAATATTAGCTGGGTGACTTTTGTTGATACTTATTAGCGTGTGATGCGGGAGGATGAAAGTGGAGAGCAGTTTACTTTAAATAGAACCAAAAGAAGCACACTAGTGCAAAAACCTAAAGATCTCGACTACGGGACAGGGTGACGAGGGGATGAGACTAATGAGATGAGTGATTGATGCGACAGGTGAAAGGAATAACACAGGGAAGCACAGGAAACAGGAAGAGTGAAGAGACACCACAAGACTGTGACTACCTGAAAAGCCATTGATTTTAAAATATATTGTACGATGGAGAACGCTCTCGCCGATTATGCTATGTTAGCCACTTGTCTCTGAGATATGGTGCAAACATGGTAAATGTAGTAAATCAATACTAACCAGTCCTAAATACTAACCATGCTGAGCTGTAAAACAATGGTTTTCTGTTGATAAATGCTGTTTCCATGGTTTCTACCGAAGTAAAACTAGAAATCAAGGGTAACGTGGATATTACATCTTTGACCATGTTGGAAATATTTGGCATAATGCAAGTACACAATTTAACAAAATATGTTATAATGTTCCAGTAGTTCCTGGACATTTTAAAATCTAAAAATCTTACATATTGTGCCTTTAAAATAACTATTTTGTTATTCATTTATTTTAAGCCATTCGTCCAGAAATTGTTCTAATATGATGATTTTGTGCTCACCAAATAGTTAATTAACATTCTTGAGAACAGTTGTGCTACTGTGTGTATACATATATTTAAAAAAAAAATCTTTGCGGTTTACTGGTTGTCTTTTTGGCAAAATGCACCATAGTTACATTCATTTTCATTCATCATCATCATCTCAAACACTAATTAGCAAATAAATTAACTCATTGCCTTGGAAACAGATGGGGAAAGCTGGGAAAATAATCAAGATGGAGAGAATTTAACACCAAACAAACACACGCAATGACACCAAGGTAAACACACAAAATCTCCTCTAGCTCCAGGACAGAGTGCATTTACCTAAAACCGCTTCAAATCAAAGCAGCTCTGCTATTCCAAACACACACAACGGCTTCACTGGCACTGCTGAGCGCCTTAAAACAGCAGCGGATGAAAATAGGACTGACACTCGGTGAAGTAAATTGCAGCGGATCAATTGAAAATGTCACCTTCACGGACAGATTGATTAAACGCAAAGTGCTGAACGCTCTTTATCCCCAAGAACCGCGGCCATAAGTCTGGGGTGCAAAGCAGTCTGAGAATGCAGCAACGGCTGATGATGAGGTGCAACTTAAAAATTACAGCACGCAGCCTATTCTGTTCCTGTAGCCGCTGAAATACACACACAGACATACTTATTTATGTCTTTTGTGTGTGTGTGGTGATAGTGCCGTTTGAAGGTGGTGAGATGAATTTGCGCATTCTCTGTCATTTCTCATCCCGGTACATTGTGTCACCAAAGAAACCGAGGTACTTGAATATCCTATGAATTACTTTCTTGTGAGTGTTCACCGAGAAGGTTATTTGGCCTCAAGTCAAATGAAATGATCAGAAAATAAGTGCCATATCTCATATGACCTTTTACATACTTTATTCAAGGGCTCTAGGAAGTACTTCTGAATTATTATTATAAACTTGTTTGCTTGTTGTAGTCCTCACTTAGCAGCTAACATTTGTAGCAACTGGACCGAACAGACATGCACAGTTACCGTACTTTCCCGCATATAACCTGTGGGTTATACCAGATTTTACAAACCCAGCAGGGGGCGCGGGTTATATAAGGGTGCGGGCTATATATAAAAAATACACGTCATAATAGTTCAATATATTTGTTACGTCCCTAAGGACTAAAGTTTTTTTTTTTTTTGCAGCAGCAGCATTTTCTTTCTTGCGAGGGTTGTTGTCTCTTGCGCTCTGACAGCTGCGCTGATAGGCTGTCTGACCTGTTAATCATGCAAGAAGACGTGATTGGATGTGCTGCATGAGGGCGGGCTCTTCCATCTCATCCAAAGATCAACACCTGAATTTTACGCACAAGCACAAGTGTACCGAGTCTGAACAGTTATGGATAATTGACGTCATGTGAGCAACATTTGAAATTCGAAATGTGATATTAAACAAAAAAGTTCATAGATCTATGGGTGCGGGTTATATAGGGGTGCGGGTTATACCGATGCTTTTTTACTCAAAATTGCCCCAAAAACTGCGGGCCATATAAGGGTGCGGATTATCTGCGTCTGCAGGTTATATGTGGGAAAATACGGTAGTTGTTATAGTTAACAAATAGTCTTTAAAAAAAACTTGCTACCCAGAAAGGTAAACCCATCCTAAGATTTTTGATAAAATCAAACCTCTGCTTTCCATGGTTTTACAACCAAAAGGAATGTGAAAGCCCGCTAACTACCAATACAATGTAACAAAATGACCATAGGAACTGACCTTATCTTCATATTAATTCATAGGTAATCCTTATTGTGAATCAACATGAATCTTTCCAGGACATTGTGTGTGTTATCACTTTTGTATATTTTTTTTGTTTTGTATATTGCATGCATATTTAGGTATACTGTCTTAAACCTGCGTTAGGACAGAATTATTAGAGAGTTCACCCTTTTTCTTATTCCATTTTCTTATTCTTTCTTACATAATCATGTGAGACATCAATCATGCACAATCATGCATCCCGTTTCCCTATGGGGTCAAACATTCTTTTAAAGTTGCAATTAATGTTTTATGATTATTTGATTAACCAAGATCACATATATATCAATCTTGGTATTTATATAAATTCATATTTTGATTGCGTATATTATACGTTTATATCTATTATATAACTAGAGTCTTGAATAGTTCCTTTAGCAGCATCCAATCCAGTTACATTTGCAAATGCTCTGCTTGAGACAATGAAGTCTCCCTAAAAGCTGCAAGTTAGCATTGGTCACTGACCTCTGGGAGGAGAGACCATTCCCAAAACCAAGACCCTATAAAAGTCAGAACCTACTTTCCTCTCTCTCTCTCTCTCTCTCTTCCTTTGTATCTCTCTCCTGTACACCTTCCATTCGTGGACCAGGTCTTAAGACCTGCACCCAACCATGTGCTTGTCACGAAACAAGATGACAATGATGAGGGATCCAAAATATTTGAAAGAAAGCAAAAGGTGATTAAAAAGATGGGGGTAATAGCAACAGCAGTGTTATCACACACACATAGACAACACAAACGACAACCGACAAACTGATGAGTGAACAGGGATAGCTAAATACACATGTGGTGATGAACAAATGACGAACAGCTGTGACGATTGGTGTCTATGGTAACAAATGAGTGGCGGGAGAAACTGAAACAAAGAAACACTTGACTGAATGAAGACAAAATAAGAGTCCTAGCGCTGCGACGGCGTGACAGTGCTTTTCAGGAAAGAGAAAGACACATCGAGATATGTCATATAACTCTATTGACTGCAGAGTCATTCAAACATCAACAAATTCATCATGAGACGAAAGTGACTGCAAATTTAACACCATCGACTCTCACACAACCAAACACTTCTTCACGACTTCAACGGTGGCTTCGAACAGAAAGAGGTGTGCAAGTATTTGTACATTTAATAAAGTGCTGTTGAGCTGATGACTCTTGTCACAGGGTTTAAAATGACTCTTTTTCCATAAGTTTCATTTCCTGTTTCTAGTTTAATACACTTTCACTTTTTATCATTTCATACGTATGCGTTTTTTGTGTGTTTGTTAGATTAGTTATGTGTTTGTGATTTAGTTACTAAAACAGTGTACATTACTCATGAGCTTCTTACAACGATTTACTTACAACTTCTTCAAGTAAGCCATTTCGTTTTTCATTTTAAGTCAATAATTCACATTTCACAGATTTATTTATTGGCCTTTCTGACACATTTATTTATAGAACGGGGATATTAAATGATTTGAAGAAGTGTGGGAGAGAGACTTTGCAGTGTTTGCCTGGATGTTGAAATCCCTAACACCGGGGGCGACTCGATCCCTCACATTCTGACATGATTCCTCAGGTCATAGGCATATGTTTCTCCCCAATACAGTACTTTCCAAGCAGGTAGTACACTCTCTCTCTCTCTTCCGCTCCCTTCCTCTCTCAGTCTCCAGCAGTCTTGAAGTCCTTGCTATCTTTCTCTGAAGGACAGGGCCATTTATTACGGCCACCGGATTTTGGCTGCTGTATTTTTTGGCCTCCGAACAGCTGCCAAGACCTGAACTGATACACTCCCGGCTCGCCCTGCCTTCACAGTGGGTGCTGCAGTTTATGAGTCCCTGTAATGATTAGCGCATTATTAAAAATGATCATCGGGTTCACAGATCAGCTGGAAAAGGCTCATAAAAAACTATTTTTAAAAGCTGGGATCCTATTTTGAGATTTGAAAGATGTCGGCACGCCACGCATCATTAATCTTCGAGTGAGCGATGGAAGAGGAGCTGCGGAAAACATTCGAAGGTCTTTCATTTCATAAGTACAAGAACATTCCGTCTCAGGACTTCAACTGTGCACAGTTGCACCTTAAGCGATTTTCGTTTTCATTTGCATCTCGCATAAGACAGACTTTTTCATTCAAGAGGATACAGAATCTGAAAAGTTTACAGAGAGTAATGAGCCTCAGAAAGCACCAAAATATTGATACAGAGAACCCAAACGCTGAGGAAGGTGCTATCATAAATCAAGTCCTGAGCGGGGTACATTGGAGGTAAACAAGACCATTCAAAACTACACAATGCAACATGTTTAGTGAGCAAAGAGTCATTTATCTGTGAGATAAGAGCCTCAACCAGACCTCTGTGTGTATGAGAAGATTAATCTTCTTTACTCTGCATGGTTTACCCTGTTGCAACAAATTAAACAGATACTAACAGGTAGGTCCACTTGCGACCTGCGCTATATAAAAGAACTAGAGCTGAGAGATGCGGAGACAATAGAGAGAGACACACATAAGGACTTGGTGGTATGATGGTAAACATATTTCAACCGATAGAAGATTTCATTGGTCTCTGGTTATTTTTTTATTTTCCCAAAAGTTCTTCATAAACAAAAATAATAATAATTTTTTTTTAAAAGCTATATGGGCCATTCTACAGAATTGGTGACAAAACAGAGTTGGAAACATCTTGAATTTTTTTATTTTTCCCCCACAAATTTTGCACGTATGCAAATTGTACAATATCCAAGGTATACATTTCTAGTAATTGTGCGGTTAGTTCTCAAATTGTATTTTCAGAAAATGCTGGAATATTTTCATACACCCCAAATTTGTCACTACAAAAACACAACAATATATCAAAAATTAAGCAGGCTTATAATGACCTATTAAGATTTTGATCACATCAACCTTGTAAATATATTTTTTTCTCTATTTAAAAAAAAAATGTTTACAGGTTAAATCAATAAAAATGACAAATTTAATAATATTTTAAGTGTCATTCATGAGATTTGTTGTATTTTGAAACCAATCTTTCTTTGTAGAAGGCATAAAGTTTATCATACTGATTTGAAAGTTAAGGTTTCATTAGGTTGAATATGCATTAAACTAAACACTATCATAATGTTTTAGTTGATAATTCAATATACTTTATTTTTGACAAAACTTTCCATGTTTTGGTATTTTGTATTTTGTATTATGTTTTGTATTTTCGGTAGTGACAGTAATGTTTTGGTAGTGACCCCAATACTTGGTTTGCCATAGTTGAATCAGACATTCAACATTTTATGTTAATACAAATAACTAATTATATTGCACGTATGCAGTCAGCACGTACACTCACCTAAAGGATTATTAGGAACACCATACTAATACTGCGTTTGACCCCCTTTCACCTTCAGAACTTCAGTGAACTCATTTTCATGTTCAAGAAACCAATTTGAACTGATTCAAGCTTTGTGACATGGTGCATTATCCTGCTGGAAGTAGCATCAGAGGATGGGTACATGGTGGGCATAAAGGGATGGACATGGTCAAAAACAATGCTCAGGCAGGTCGTGGCATTTAAACGATGCCCAATTGGCACTAAAGGGCCTAAAGTGTGCCAAGAAAACATCCCCCACACCATTACACCACCACCACCAGCCTGCACAGTGGTAACAAGGCATGATGGATCCATGTTCTCATTCTGTTTATGCCAAATTCTGACTCTACCATCTGAATGTCTCAACAGAAATCGAGACTCATCAGACCAGGCAACATTTTTCCAGTCTTCAACTGTCCAATTTTGATGAGCTCATGCAAATTGTAGCCTCTTTTTCCTATTTGTAGTGGAGATGAGTGGTACCCGGTGGGGTGTTCTGCTTTTGCAGCCCATCCACCTCAAGGTTGTGTGTGTTGTGGCTTCACAAATGCTTTGCTGCAAACCTCAGTTGTAATGAGTGGTTAATTCAGTCAAAGTTGCTCTTCTATCAGCTTGAATCAGTCGTCCCACTCTCTGACCTCTAGCCTCAACAAGGCATTTTCTCCCACAGGACTGCCGCATACTGGATGTTTTTCCCTTTTCACAGCATTCTCATGCTCAAAACTGCTGAAATCACCTTTCTTTCCCATTCTGACATTCAGTTTGGAGTTCAGGAGATTGTCTTGACCCCTAAATGCATTGAAGCAACTGCCATGTTTATTAGATTGATTAGAAAATTGCATTAATGAGAAATTGAACAGGTGTTCCTAATAATCCTTTAGGTGAGTGTATAACATATTCATTTAGGTAATTATCCAGAACCACATAGAGACACTCTCTGTCTCTCTCTTTTAGTCTTTCTAGGCATTAATATCATAGAAATTAACATTATTGACAACAACCTAATAATCCAACGCTATCATCCTATCTATAACCCCTCCTGTTCGAATCGCCTGCTCCAGGCAGGACTGAAACCCTGGTCCGCTGGTATGAGAGTCAGACTGTTACATATCTTTGACTGCACCCTTAATTGTAACCTTATCACATTGCATAATTTTAACTTGCATACTAAAACACTACTAAAACATACTACAGTAGTAATGATTTGCATAACTGTAAAAAAAAAAAAAAAAGTTGAGAAAACTTAAAAGTTTAAGGCAACCAGCTGCAGAACATTTTCGAGTTTTCTCTACTTAGGGCCAATAATTGTACAAACTTTGTTTGAGTTATCTCAACTTTTATTCCTGTTAAATAGTTGATTAAACTTTAAAAGCTGAATTTGTCATACAAAACATGAGTTGGATTTTTTACAGTGTACAAAATTTTTGTTTATTACGGATTAATAAAGCATTATGTGTTCCCTTTTGTCACTACCAAAACAATGATGTCACAACCGAAACTTCAAGACATGTTTCGGTCGTGACTGTTTTGGTAGTGACAATTTTAAATCATTTTGAGCCTAGCTCGAAGATGCAAATCAGCACATGGTTAGCAATCATTGGTCAGAACAGTGGTACACATATAAAAACTACATTTTATGGAATAACATCCAAAAAAGTTTTCTTAATAGCAGACAAAATGTGTTTGGTAGTGACATTCCTTAAAGTTACACACAGATTTTCAGACTTTAGAACACATTTACCTCAAAATGATGGGATCAATCTACTCACCATATAGCATATGAGAGAGAGGGACATAGGAATATTTCCTGATCAAAAATTTAGGGCTGTGGTTAAAATCAGTCTCACCCAATGGACTAAAACATTAAGTGTTTTGGTAGTGACATGAAAATATGGGACATGTTTTTTTACATAAAGATTCATGATTTAAAAGTAAAATAAAAAATCTACATTTTTTTAAACTTAATTTTTTAAAACAAAACAAAAAGATGCATTTAAAAACAAGAAAGGAAAAAATTGCAAAAAATATTTAAATATCATTTTCACAAGTTGAAATTTACATGTAAGGGTTTGGGACAGCCACATCCTAATTGAAAGTACCCAATACATGATGATATTATAAATATAAAGCTTTTAAATATTTAAAATATTATTGTGCGTTTCAATAAATAATTTAAGGATCTTAGTAAACATCTAAGATTTGAACATTTAAATGCTTGTCAAATGTGTTTTTTGGATGGGGGACACCAAATGTCACCAATTCTGTAGAATGGCCCATATATCAAACCAACAAGCCACAAGGTGAATCACAACATAATCGCAACATTGCAAATTTGGATTTTATGCAAAAAAAGAATTTGATAAAGGTACAGGACTGTGTATTTAAAGGGATAGTTCATCCAAAATTGAAAATTCTGTCATCATTTACTCGCCTTCAAATTGTTCCAAACCTGAATTAATTATTTTTTTCTGCTGAACACATAAGAAGATATTTTGAAGAATGTAACCAAAAAGTTAATGAGCCCCATTTGTCATGTCACTGTTCATTTGGGACTCTTATTTTGCCTTCTTTTTGGTCACATGTTGTTTTGTTCCAGAACTTTCCGTCACTCATCAGTTGTCATGGTCACTAATCATCACAGATGTTTGTCTTTTGTTCATCACTACTAGTATATTTAGTTCTCCTTCTCCACCTTTCAGTTGTCGATTGTTTTTTGTGCTATTCACATGTTTGTGGTGAACACATGTTGCTTGCGTTACTGTTTCGGCACCCTGCCTTTAATAAAAGTCTCTTTGGATTCTCATCTTCATCCTCGTTCTTGCCTAAACCGTGACACCATTGACTTGTATGGTATTTTTCCATACTATTATTTGCCAACTTTCTTTCATTGTTTCTTAACTTGCTGTTTATTGTTGTACAAGACTTTACACAAGAAGCTAATAACAAACAAAAAAAAATCTGCCAGTGCACTAAAATACACTGATCCTGCGGATTATGTTTATCTTCTTGTTGTTGATTTTTACATTTCAGATATTTGAACTGGAAACAATAGGGTTCTTTTATTTAGAAATAAGTGTTTATTATACAGCTAAATATAATACCCTGTTTATGATTCTTCAATTTTCATTGATAATGACATTGCATCATATACATATAAAGTTACCGTGACCTGTGCTGTGGTATAATAGTTTGGTCACACAACCCAACCCTTGTGCACATAGTTTGAAAAGGAAGTCGAAGAATAAGGCAAGCAAGAAAAAAAGAGCGATGTCAAAGTGACAAAAGGATAATAAATATAGAGGACAAGAGTTCACCAGGGGACAGAGGAAGAGGACACACAGGGAGAACAGAGAACAGAAGCTTTGTGCGAGAGAATTAATATCAGCGTGTCTTGCGCAGAATATTTTTAGAGACAGAGTGCAAGCGAGCATCCATCAGTTGGACCCAGTGGCCGTACAGACGCTGAATCGGAGCTGAGGCGAGGGCGGGACGGGGGCGAAGAGGGGAGTGGTTTGAACCATCGCCGGAGCCATGTGCTCGTGCCAAGGCGAATCTAATCTCATCTCCAGGCGTAAATCTAGTCAGCTTTGTTTTCCCCACTGGCGGGAAAAGCCGGGGCTGAGAGACAGGGCAGATAAATCAGATCGGAGTCAGGCTTTCCGGGCCAGAGAGGAAGGTGGGACAGGAGTGGAATTGCTACACGGACCCCTGCCTTTAATGACATACACTGGGACTGCAGAGAAGTGTAAATCTGGTCCCTCTCTTCTCCTCCTCCTCCTCCTTCCTAGTGCAAAGTCACCTCTCACTCTGAAAGCAAACTGAACGTCAGTGCCGACTAATGTGGAATCACAGTCGGCTGTGATAATTGCAGTTCTAAGTGTTCTCATTGTTCTAATTCTAGAACTCCAGACGGAGTTGTGTCGTTTCTTCTCAAACCCAATTTATGTCAGGTTCTTTGGAAGAGACGAAACCCACAGGAAAGACAAATCACAAATGACATCTCTTTAATATCTCAACTGTTTCTCCTAGATAGGACTTATCATGAGGAATCAAATCGGCATTGATCTTTTCAGACAAAAAAAAAAAACTTCAGAATTCAAAACTCTTTTGAAATGGTGCACAAAATGACTAATTTTAAACTTCTATATCTTTTTGAAATCAGACAGCAGTATGAGTTTACATATCGGGTGATCAAGAGCCAGTAATGGTGGTCCACCCAGTCATTGGCTGCATCTAAAAAAATCACATACTTCCCTACTCTATAGTGTGAATAGAGTAAATCACAGCACTCATTAAACAGTAGACAAGTAGTCAGATGATCTGCTACCTCCAGTAGTGCACATATGATGGACACTTTACTATCCGATGAGGCAATGGGAAACGATTTGTGATTGGCAGTGGAACGACACAACTGACACTGGTAAGTCACTGGTAAGTAAAAGTCATTTCTTATTCAAAAGGATTATTTACACTTCTTTGATAGTTTGTGCGCCATGTTACAGTTCCTGTCTGGCTTTGCAAAGAGGGTGATATTTTTGGATAGTGCAAGGGTCAAAGAGATTGTGGAAAATGGCCATGTAATTATGAATGGTTTTGGGATGAAAACTTTACTAACACTGTAAGTGGACCTCTGGGAAAGTTTAAATAGTAAAGAGAAATGTATGATGTGACCCCTTTAAGTCTCCTGCTTCTCAGATTTTTCTCCTGAGGAAATATGCCTCATTAATCTACTAAAGTGTTAGGAAAGATGCTACAAACTTGACTCAGATTTGCCAAGACAGTAAAATCTGCAATAAGCCAGAGCCAAATTTAAGAGCTGTACCATGCAACATCACTAAGTTTTTTTTATATATATTAAAGGAAGGGTAGGCAATTTGTTTCAGAAATTTTTTTGTTATGCTGGTTGAAAGTCTCAAGTCAAGTGGTCTACATGTATTTATATGATGAGTGTACATATTCATATGACGCTCTGAAGGGAGGGTGGGATTGTATGCTTTCAAAACTAGCTATAAAATGCCTAAACCACCTTTAAGTCTCTTGAACTATGCAACTGCTTGAGACATATTTTTCCGTAAACTATAAAAATTTGATCATTAATACATTGAGTTAAACATGTCTGAGAAGAATAGTGAAAATAAGTGCATTCTTTTAGAAACACATGATTTTATATGAGAGAAATTATACTGTTGTACAAAATAGTCGTGGCCAATGTCGCAAATGTCAATTATAGCCTAAAAATAAAGCAGAACCTTAAATATTTTTTCAAAGATATGAAAACTTCTCCATTATACGTATATTATTTTCGGGTCTACAAATTCGTAATGTTCAAAATGTTATCAGTCCCCACTGTTTATAATGGCAAACTGGCAGAAGAAAAAAAACAAAGCCTCTGTGTGTCTTGGGGCCAAACATTAGAAAAGACACAACTCCACGGTCAAGATTTAATCAAAGCTCTTGGGCCACATGCGTGTCAATAATTCAATCTTACAAAGAAGACTGCAGCAAATCTTTTTAATTGAAAAGACCTGGCTGCATTGATCTGTCAGAACATGCCCAGAGAGGGTGATGTGTGGTTCAAACACAGATCAGGGGAGCTCCAATGGTGTTTGACTCATGGGTATACTCGATTGTTCCATTGCAACCTTAGGCGAAAAATCTATCTGGCAATAAACTTGAACAACATGACTCTGGTGCCACACCGAGAGTTACAATCAGACACTAACCAAAGGGTTTGAGACACATTTTAGCCCCTGTTAAACACTCCAAAATGATCGTTTTTAGGCCGAAAGTAAAGATTTTTGGTGCAGCTCTAATTTTGGATCCTCATTGTGTAATTTCATGATATAATGCCTGCATGACTTTGCCAGAATGCTTCTGTAGGATGAAATATTCATGCATGCACAGATACACAGTTGACCTCAATGGGGATTCAGAGATTCTCTAGGGATGCTCCACCTCTAAATCTAACAGCAAAGCTATGTTCAGGCTCTGGAGAAGGGATGTTTGGCTGATGTCAGGAAGATACACTTGACCTTGCGCTCTCATTCAGCACAGAGGAAAGATTGAGAAGATTTTGAATTGAATGGGCGGAACTGGGGTCTGTGAGAACTGTGGAGTGAGTGAAGCTTTTCACTTTTCTGAACGCTGCGCCTTATGTAATTGAAAAAGATGAGGAAAAATTTATATGGCAGGGACTCAAATATTCTGAAATGGCAAAGAGGAGTAGCAAGTTTAGAAGAAGGCAGAAATGAATGGGGCAATTGTTTTAGATTAGAAATATTGCTTAAAACAAGACGTTATTTGCCAATCGTTGAGATTTTATATATAAAATTAATCCAGGATATAATTATGAAAATAAACCTTTTTAATCAGTTTTTTTTTACAGCAAAACAAGGGAGAAAAATATTTTTGGCAGTGCAGAATTTGTATAATACAAGCAGGTGCTATACAGACTCTAAAGTGATCAAAAGCCCTAAAAGTGAAATTGTGCCATGACAGCAGGCTTCTGCGGATACACAACACCTGATATTACTACCTGCAAGGAAGGCTATTTCTAACACCATTATATGTTGTTGATGTGACATCAGTCACATCAGAGAGCCTAATTTAACAAACCCTCTCATTTCATTTCTCTTTAGTGTGTGTTCAACAACAACAGCAATAATAAAAAAAAACAGCTGCCAATGCACCCCCTATCGCTGATAAAAGGCCACAAAGCTTTAGTCAAAAGCAACATCATTTCAGTTTTGATGAATTGGTGGCCTTCGTTTTAGTGGCAGAGGATATTTTCAAATGGGAATTCCACAAGGGTCTGTTAAAGGTCCGTTTGATTTGTACTTCCTCTTGGATATTTTGTTTATTGGAGTGCCAGAAATGTTGAGTGTACCATTCATTTCAGACACTTACACACAGAAACAATCACTCAAACCTGCACATACACTCTCAGATAATCTGAACATAAATAAATGAATAAATCGACTGTACTAAGCGAGTCAGGACTGCTACCAGCTCATCCTTATAAATAAATAAAGCACACACAATGTACACACTCACACACACACAAAAAACGTATTGTCATGTCCAGATGAGAACCAGCACAGTTATGTTGCTAGTGAGATTCTCCTGAGTGGCTGTTGACCTCTGTGACACTGTTGAAAATGAACATGTTGCACTATCTGAGGATGTTGCAAGTGTGCAAGTGTTTTTCCTCTCTCATACACAAAAACCACTGGCATGTAATTGACAGCAGTTGATAGGGCCAAGGCTGAAAACAGGTGGTTCACACTGTTAGCAGCACTGATTTGATATTGCTGTGAGTCACTGGAGTCGTGTTGATGAAATTCGTGGTTTTAAAACGTTCTTTCTCAATTAAACTCACGAACACTGATTAACATATTAACACTGACTCTGCATCTGATACACGTCATAAGACATATAGACATTTTTTGGCAAAGAGAAATTCCCTAATACTTCCTAGATTTGCTCAATCTCATATGTATATGAATGAGAAATGCATGGAAAATAGAAATTTACATCTGTGTTTCCAATTATGGCTAATGAAATTGAATAATGCACTCTTGGTTGCAAGGATTTTGCTTTACAATCCACTTTAGCCACCGCATGCCTTGCCATGTTGACACAGGAGCAAAACCAGAAGACGTCGTCCAGAGAAAAGGTCTGCATCAGCAAGCTTTTAATCATCCGAGTATTTTCCTCCAGCAAACATGGATCAATATGTAGTCTAAGAGAGAGATTTCATTACTGCCCCACCAACAAGCTCTTTTAATTACCGTTGAAGTGCTGTTCAATTTTTCTAAACTAATTTCATGGCATCACGCCCTGCAGTAAGTCTCTCTCATATATTTACACCGTTCTCAAATTTCAATTGATCAATAAAAATAAATAAAAAATCTTTGCTGTGCCAAACAGAACCCGTATGTAAGAACATTTAAATGCCTCACTGACTGTATAAAACTGTTAATCTGTAATATGTCACTTGTGTGTGTGGATATGTGCCTGGAATTACTCTAAAGCTGTCATCTCGGGCCAATCAAAATTAATGTAGATAATACTGTATCAATGTGGATACATATCCATGCATATATGTTTAAACGGCAGACAGCTCTCCAGACAAATGTGATATTTTTAGACCTCACGGGTTGCTACTATCACTGTAGCAAACAGCTGGTGTATGCAGAGATATATAAAAGTCAGTTATTTTGGCTAGGAGAGATAGCATTGCTCACTTGCTGAGCTGTTTGACTGTCACACTGCCCCTGGGCAGACACTGAACTGTACAGCCATAGAGAAACAGGCATAAACAGCTTTTATATGAACTTGCTGAAAAATTCAAAAAGGCAAAACACTGCAAGCATTTCATAGCCCATCCAAGTAAGAGATTGTATTGAAGGGGACCTATAATGCAAAATTCACTATTACATGGTGTTTGAACATAAATGTGTGTCGGCAGTGTGTACACAACCACCCTATGACGGTAAAAATCCACCCACTCCTTTTTTATCCCTGTAAATCATGAGCAGTTTCTCAGAATAAGCCAGTAGGTGTTGTTTTTTTCAGTGTATCGCATTGCACTTGTGAAACTTGTGTGGATTTGAAAGTTTAAGTACAATTAGCCATGAAAGAGTTTTAGATGTTTTATGTTTTAGATTTTTTCTGTGAAACTTATTATTTTATTTTTTTCATTTGCATTTAAAGATGCATGTGTTTCCTTCCACTCAAAAATGGCCATTTGCAACAAGCTATAATAAATTATCTGTTGGGTATTTTGAGCTTGAACTTCACAGACGCATTCTGGGGAAACCTGAGACTTAGGCCCTGTCCACACGGAGACGCAGATCACTGCATCCGCATACATTTCTTATCGGATTGGCGTTCCGTCCACACGCATCCGGCGGTTTGGGAGACTGAATCCGCTCTCTTTTGATACTGGGTCCTAAAGTGGATAGATCTGAATCTCTCGTGTGGACACCGGACTCGTGTGGACGGCCAATCCGTATATTTTTTGTTACCGATGATGTCATCACATCACGTGTCGGCTGCGTCACAGTAACAGCAACAGTGTTGCCAGATTGGACTTAAGATTCCAGTGCAGCTACAGCTTAAAACCCTCCCATTTAAAAAAAATACCAGCCCAAAGTGCGTACTCTTATAAATAATGAAAAATGTTGAGCGATTTTATGCATCAAAAACCATCCCAAATTTTATCAACCAGACCAATGCATTTGTTCCCGGTCGGACGTGACAAAAAGGTAACTAGCAATCTGGCAACACTGAACAGCAACAACAATGTCGTCTTCTCTGTGTATAGTGTATTATCTGTGGCAGAATTACAGCGCTCCATACTGGTCTGGCATATAAACTACACCGGATTCAGTCGGTTTCAGTGGTATCGTGTGGATGCTGAAATTATTTTTTTAACGAGGAAAAAAAATATTGGATAAGGAACGTGCCGGCATCGTGTGGACGTGGCCTTATTTTACATCTTGCAAAAGGGGTGTAGATCCCCTTTAAACATATTTAAAAGAAACAAATGACTACAAAACAATTTATTCATGTTCAAGCAATTCATGTTCCAAGTCCGTGCATGAAAACCCCAAACTGAGATTTTAAAAAGCATTTTCACCCCTTAATAAGTTCAGAAATAATCAATTACAGCCAGACAGAGATCTTAATGAGCCTCAGACTTCCTCCAAGCCGAGTTAACATCAACCGATCAATCAATAAGCCGACCGCACCGGCTAACAGCCTCGACTCTCACTTCAGGTCCAAACGTGGGAGTCACTACATAGCTGAGCGTCTTCTAAAAAGTTCCCTATTAATATTTCAGCCCTTATACAATATTGAGGGAACCATGAGGTGGGGAGGGGGGGGGGGGGGGGGGGATGTGGAAGCGTTACAGTGAGATTTCAACTTAAGCACTTGAGGCAGAAAAATTGTGTGTGTGTCGTGAGGAAAAAAGATGGATAAATACAGAGGCAAGGAGCAAGACCGACAGGAAGGAAATGTACATGGGCACACACTTACATATGTTTCACTTTATAAAAAACAAAGTCTTCTCGACCCTGTCGCTGCACGGTACAAGTGCTGAGGAGAGAGATGCGAGCGAGATAGATGAAGGGGGTCGTGCTGACACGCTCTCGTCGCGGACCACCTCTGGGCGATTGCTCATCTCCGAGTGCTGATACGTTACGCTCCTGTCACACCCCATTAATATAATTACACAAAAACTAAGCTGACAGGCCGGAGATGAAAGGAGAGACACGCAGCTCTCATCAGTTATGTCCACATCAGCATTTCTGGGCGGCACAGGAAATATAGAAGGGCGAAAGTGATAGAGACAGACAAAAAGAGAGGGTTAAGAGGAATTCAAAAAATTTGGTGATCATTTGCTCGCCCTCCAAACATGTATGACTATTTGTGAAAGACAACAGGTGCATTTTTCCTGTGCTGGCCAATTTTTTTTTAACAATGATTTATGGTTAACAAGGACTTCAATACAAAAAAGAAGCACCATAAAATGTCTGTATGTCTCAAGTACTTTAATCAAACTGTTTTGAAGTCATATGAAAAGTTGGTATACTAATAAGACCAACATGTAATCACTGAAATATTACTTGAAAACACATTCAAATTTCAAATAAAAAATATTCAATTCAAAGTGTTTATTGTCATATGCACAGACAGAAAGCATGTTTAAAAAAGAAAGCACAATAAATGTCATACGGATGTAATAGAATAAGAAAATAAAATAAAATAAGAATAATAAAGGCAATAAAGTGAGATTGTACATTTCTGAATAAAGGCAAAATCTTTCAATAGATAATAATAATAATAATAATAATAATAATAATAATAATAATAATAATAATAATAATAATAATAATAATAATAAAAATCACAAACATGGAAAAGGACCTGATAATCATAATCAGAATATCAAAAAGGAAAAATATTAAAAGGCTTGCAACATAAAAAAAACACATTAATGAACTTAATTATAATATAATATAATTTTAATATAATATAATATAATATAATATAATATAATATAATATAATATAATATAATATAATATAATATAATATAATATAATATAATATAATATAATATAACTAGAGAGGATAAAGTTCGTCGAGACAAACTTTAGAAGTTGGCTGAGAAAGTCGCACCGGAACCTTTAATTTTGCATGTTGGTAGCACAATTTAACATTAACTTTGAAATACGTTACGAAACCAGAAATTAACAGGTTGCCAAGTTGTTCTGGGTGGTTGCTAGGGTGTTGCTGAGCAGTTGCTATGGTATCCTGGGTGGTTGCTAGGGTGTTGCTAGGAGGTTGCTAGGGTAAGCAGAGTGGTTGCTAGGGTGTTGCTAGGTGGTTGCTAGGGTAACCGGGGTGGTTGCTAGGGTAATCAGAGTAGTTGCTAAGGTGTTGCTAGGCGGTTGCTAGGGTAACCAGAGTGGTTGCTAGGGTGTTGCTAGGGTATCCAGGGTTGTTGCTAGGGTAACCAGAGTGGTTGCTAGGGTGTTGCTAGGCGGTTGCTAGGGAAACTGGAGTGGTTGCTAGGGTGTTGCTTGGGTGTTGCTAGGCGGTTGCTAGGGTAACTGGAGTAGTTGCTAGGGTGTTCTAGGTGGTTGCTAGGCAGTTGCTAGGGTATTTTGGGTGGTTGCTAGGCAGTTGCTAGGGTATCTGGGGCGGTTGCTAGGGTGTTGCTAGGTGGTTGCTAGGGTATTTTGGGTTGTTACTAGGATGTTGCTAGGCGGTTGCTAGGGTAAACAGGGTTGTTGCTAGGGCGTTTCTAGGCAGTTGCTAGGGTATTGTGGGTGGTTGCTAGGCAGTTGCTAGGGTATCTGGGGCGGTTGCTAGGGTGTTGCTAGGTGGTTGCTAGGGTAACTGGGGTGGTTGCTAGGCAGTTGCTAGGGTATCCTGAGTGGTTGCTAGGCAGTTGCTATGGTATTTTGGGTGGTTGCTAGGCAGTTGCTAGGGTAAACAGGGTGGTTGCTAGGGCGTTGCTAGGCAGTTGCTAGGGTATTTTGGGTGGTTGCTAGGCAGTTGCTAGGGTATCTGGGGCGGTTGCTAGGGTGTTGCTAGGTGGTTGCTAGGGTAACTGGGGTGGTTGCTAGGCAGTTGCTAGGGTAAACAGGGTGGTTGCTAGGGCGTTGCTAAGCAGTTGCTAGGGTATTTTGGGTGGTTGCTAGGCAGTTGCTAGGGTAACCAGAGTGGTTGCTAGGGTATCATGGGTGGTTGCTAGGGTGTTGCTAGGCAGTTGCTAGGGTATGTTGGGTGGTTGCTAGGGTGATGCTAGGCGGTTGCTAGGGTAAACAGGGTGGTTGCTAGGGCGTTGCTAGGCAGTTGCTAAGGTATTTTGGGTGGTTGCTAGGGTGTTGCTAGGCAGTTGCTAGGGTATCTGGGGCGGTTGCTAGGGTGTTGCTAGGCAGTTGCTAGGGTATTTTGGGTGGTTGCTAGGCAGTTGCTAGGGTATCCAGGGTGGTTGCTAGGATGTTACTAGATAGTTGTGAGGTCTTCTGGGTAGTTACTATGGCATTCCTAGCACAATTTAACACTTAGCTAACCACTATTAGCATGTAGCTATTCACTGCTAGCATATGTAGCATGTTGGAAGTCCTGTTTGCTAGCATGAGTCAATAGAGCCAACCCCCATGTCTCTACGACTTTCTGATGCAGAGATATAGGTCTGGCTAAATGGTTGCTAGGGTACTCTGTTTGGTTGCTAAGGAGTGGCTTCACAGCTACAGTGATGTCACTCCAAAGGCTCCTTGTGAGTATGAACGATATAAACCAACCAGAATGCCTCTACGACATTCAGAACTGAAGATATCTCACTTTGTATTTGGTTGCTAAGGTGCGCCATAATGGTTGCTAGGGCGTGGCTAGGAAGTGTTGAAGAAGTTGATGATTGACAGTTTGCTAGCCCGAGTCATACGAGCCCACCCTCAAATTTCTATGACTTTTCTATCCAGAGATAGAAGTCGATCAATTTGAATGGAAGTCTATGGGATGGGTTGCTAAGGTGCCCTAAATGGTTGCTAGGGCGTGGCTTAATAGCTTCCCTGTGATCCTGAGACACTCATTGGTCGCCTGAGTAAAATGAGCCCTCCCCCTTGTCTCTGTGATGCTGTGCTGCAGAGCTATTTTCAATTCAAAATCCCTATGCATTTTGCCATAGTAGATTCTGTTTCATGGGACGGCCTTCCCCATTCATCTCTATGGGGCAAATTTGGGCAGCTCTAGCACCCCAAGGGTACAACTTTCACCCCATTGTGTGGTATGATTTTACAGAGGCTGTCACCCTCTTCAAATGTCGCGATTCACATGTTTCTACAATATCCTCGCTCTGAGTTATTAATCGTCAAAGTTTGTCGCAATGTTAAGTCAATGGGATTTTTCGGCTGCTTTTTCGCCCCTGGGGCGAACATCGTACCCCCGATCCCTTAGAAAAGATATAGCAACGCGAGTCAGAGATTTTGGGGTCTGTGGCACTAAAGCTGTAGGACGAGTTACAGTCAGAAATTTTAGTGTCATAAAAATAATAATAATAACTAGAGAGGATAAAGTTCGTCGAGACAAACTTTAGAAGTTGGCTGAGAAAGTCGCACCGGAACCTTTAATTTTGCATGTTGGTAGCACAATTTAACATTAACTTTGAAATACGTTACGAAACCAGAAATTAACAGGTTGCCAAGTTGTTCTGGGTGGTTGCTAGGGTGTTGCTAAGCAGTTGCTATGGTATCCTGGGTGGTTGCTAGGGTGTTGCTAGGAGGTTGCTAGGGTAAGCAGAGTGGTTGCTAGAGTGTTGCTAGGTGGTTGCTAGGGTAACCGGGGTGGTTGCTAGGGTAATCAGAGTAGTTGCTAGGGTGTTGCTAGGCGGTTGCTAGGGTAACCAGAGTGGTTGCTAGGGTGTTGCTAGGGTATCCGGGGTGGTTGCTAGGGTAACCAGAGTGGTTGCTAGGGTGTTGCTAGGCGGTTGCTAGGGAAACTGGAGTGGTTGCTAGGGTGTTGCTTGGGTGTTACTAGGCGGTTGCTAGGGTAACTGGAGTAGTTGCTAGGGTGTTGCTAGGGTAACCAGAGTGGTTGCTAGGCGGTTACTAGGGTATTTTGGGTGGTTGCTAGGGTAACCAGAGTGGTTGCTAGGCGGTTGCTAGGCGGTTGCTAGGGTGTTGCTAGGCAGTTGCTAGGTATTTTGGGTGGTTGCTAGGCAGTTGCTAAGGTATTCTTGGTGGTTGCTAGGCAGTTGCTAGGGTATTTTGGGTGGTTGCTACGCAGTTGCTAGGGTATCTGGGGTGGTTGCTAGGGTGTTGCTAGGTGGTTGCTAGGGTATCCTGAGTGGTTGCTAGGCAGTTGCTATGGTATTTTGGGTGGTTGCTAGGCAGTTGCTAGGGTATACAGGGTGGTTGCTAGGGCGTTGCTAGGCAGTTGCTAGGGTATTTTGGGTGGTTGCTAGGCAGTTGCTAGGGTATCTGGTGCGGTTGCTAGGGTGTTGCTAGGTGGTTGCTAGGGTAACTGGGGTGGTTGCTAGGCAGTTGCTAGGGTATCCAGGGTGGTTGCTAGGATGTTACTAGGTAGTTGTGAGGTCTTCTGGGTAGTTACAATGGCATTCCTAGCACAATTTAACACTTAGCTAACCCCTATTAGCATGTAGCTATTCACTGCTAGCATATGTAGCATGTAGGAAGTCCTGTTTGCTAGCATGAGTCAATAGACCCAACCCCCATGTCTCTACGACACTAGGAAGCAGAGATATAGGTCTGGCTAAACTGTTGCTAAGGTACTCTGTTTGGTTGTTAGGGAGTGGCTTCAAAGTGATCATGAGACACTCATTGGTTGCCTGATTAAAAAGAGCCCTCCCCCTTGAATCTATGATATTGTGATGCAGAGTTACATTCAATACAAAATTCCTATGTAAGTTACCTTGAAACATGAAGGGAATGAGGCAGGAAACAGGAAGTGCAAGCACTTCCTGTTTCCTGTCCTTTGCCATATAAGGTAGAATGGCAGCATCACTGATTCTGATTGGATGAGAGACAGTTATAGAACCGGCCCTGCACTGACTCTCAGCAGCTGCAGTGTTTAGATTTGAATTTGGAGACAGTTGGAGTTTGAAATATCTGAACATTCCGCAATGCAAAGTCAATGGGACTTTTTTTCGGGCTTTTTTCGCCATTTTTAGGAGCTTAAAAAGTTTTGAAAGTTTACAGATGGATAGATGGAAAGAATTAGATCTTGAGCATATATACTCTTGTTAGTTATTGCCTTGCGTTGTTTCTAGGCAGTTACTAAGGTGTCGTTATGTTCTTTGATCATAATTTAATCTTTAATCAATTGATGATCAATTTTGCTAGCAAGATTTAATGTTAATTATCTTGTTGCTAGCAAGATTTAGTATGAATTCCGAAGTCATTAGCAACATTTAACATAAATAAGCATGTTGCTGGCAAGAATTTGCTGAATTAGCATATTGTTAGCAAGATTTATCGTTAATTAGCTTGAAAAGTTTTGAGAGTTTAAACTTAAAAATAAGTTATAATTATGCTTTTTGATCCTCAAAGTGTTGGAAAATTGTAATTAGTTTATAAAAAATGTTTACGGTTTAATTACATCCTTGGCTTTTAACGGTCAGTTTTCACTAATGCAAAAAATACTTTGTTTAATTTCTATTTTAAAGCTGTAATTAAGCATTATTAGTATAGGCTAATCACTTTCAAAAGAGACTGCAGTTACACTGCATGTATATGTAGCCTTTTATATATACTAAATAGATGTGTATGTGTATATATATATATATATATATAATATGTATAGAGGTGTGTGTGTGTGTGTATATATATATATATATATATATATGATACTGTGAATAATACTTTGTTTTATTTCTATTTTAAAGCTGTAATTAAGCATTATTAATATAGGCTAATCACTTTCAAAAGAGACTGCAGTTACACCACAGTTACACTATATGTAGCCTTTTATATATACGAAATAGATGTGTGTGTATGTGTGTATATATATATATATATATATAAATAAATGGTACTGTGATACTGTGAATAATACTTTGTTTTATTTCTATTTTAAAGATGTAATTAAGCATTATTTATGTAGTCTTACCACTTTCAAAACAGACAGCAGTTACACTGAATGTATATGGAGCCCTTTATATTTACAATATAAATGTAGATAGATATGCATGTATGTGTGTGAATAGATTTAGGCGCTATAAATAAACGTAGGCGCTTAGGCGTGGACGCGCGAATGCGGGAGGACGCGCGTATATGGAGCCTCTAATACATACTTTTTAGATGTATATGTAAATCCTTCCTTCATGGGAAACAAACTTAAATATTAGTATTTTTAAAATAATTCCTGCTAAAGTACAATGAGGAGAGTAATGCAGTTTTTTCTAATCTCAAGCAGTTTTCAGATTGACTCGATCTTCAGTTCAACACGGCAATTATAGCAGATAAAGGAATCAACGCAATGTAATATTTGTATAAAGCCTTCCTCCATGGGAAACAAAATAACTTAAATATTAGTATTTTTTAAATAATTCCTGCTCATGTAATGCAGCAGAGTAATGCAGTTTTTTTTAATCTCAAGCAGTTTACAGTTTGAATCGATCTGCCATGTTTTTTGCATCCTTTAAAAATCTTATTTCATTTATTGTTTAAGTGTTCACAAAACATCGATCTATCAGCGAATCTGCTCAGGAAGCGCGTTTGAACTCGAGAACAGGAGTCAGACTTTAGTTAAAAGCAGATAAAAGAATTAACACAATGTAACTATATACTCAAGAATTAGTTATAAATAACTTTGACTGTTAGACGCTGCATTTGAAGAGAGTCAGCGCGCGCTGCTCAGGGAAGCCTTTTTACATGTGTCTTCCCCGTGAACACACGAGCGAGAGTCAGAATTCGGCAATAAAGTACATAAATGAGCGCTATAAATAAACGTAGGTGCTTAGACGGTTATGCGTTGGCGCGAGTCCAGGAGGACGCGCGTTTAAACTTCACTTACCTTCCCCATAGTAATGTACTCCGTTGCCGAGTAAAGACGAATGAGAGTCAGAATTTGGCCATATAAGTGCATAAATCTTCAAGGAAACACGCTGCAGCGGTTACTTGATAATCGGAAACAATTTCCGTTTGATCATAAACTCTCTCACATAAATCTATTTTAGGAGATTATGATCTCTCTCTCCAGCAGTAATGGCGGCTTTGAAAAGCTTTGAGGCTTTGAATTGCAGCGCTCTGATTCGTTCAAACTTCAGTGCTCTCACTGACAGGGGTGTAATTTTGTGATATTATGAATGTAAAATAGAGAGATTTAACTTACTAATTAAAGTAAAAAATCGATTGTAGACCTGCAAGTTTTTTTTCAGGATTTAAAAAAATAAAATGCATGCCCATTGGAATGGACATGTTCACACATACTGTATTGAAATGTATTATATATCAGGTGTAATGTTGTGATGTTACCAACAGATGGAGTGGACGCTCTATCTAAAATTCAGTTTTCACTTCATTAGTGAAAGTCTATGGAGATTTTATGACTTTAATCTTCAGTTTTATCAAAAATCATAAGTCTGATCAGTCTGAAAAGGGATAGCAACTCAAGTCAGAACAGGTCTGAAGTCTGAGCAGAGTTTAGTGGTTGTAGCTTTAAAGCTCTAGGAGGAGATGCATTGAGAATTTTAGGTAAGAAGAATAATAATAATAACTAGATAGAGGAAGTTTATGATATAAACTTCAGTTGGCTTGAGAAAGCCTATTGTGAAAGTTAAATTTATTTGTAAAAGCTTAACAAGTTGTTTAAGTTTACAGATAGATAGATGGAAAGAATTAGATCTTGAGCATATATACACTTGTTAGTTATTGCTTTGCGTTGTTTCTAGGCAGTTACTAAGGTGTCGTTATGTTCTTTGATCATAATTTAATCTTTAATCAATTAATGATCAATTTTGCTAGCAAGATTTAATGTTAATTATCTTGTTGATAGCAAGATTTAGTATGAATTCCGAAGTCATTAGCAACATTTAACATAAATAAGCATGTTGCTGGCAAGAATTAGCTGAATTAGCATATTGGTAGCAAGATTTATTGTTAATTAACAAGTTGCTATCAAGATTTAGCATGATCTAGCATGTCACTAGTGAGAATTTGCGTGATCTAGCATGTTGCTAGCAAGATTTAACGTTAATTAACAAGACGCTATTGACATTTATTGTGAACTAACATGTCGCTAGTGAGATTTGTTAATTCGTAGGTCGCTTGTGAGATTTAGGCCACGTCCACACGATGCCGGCGCGTTCCCTATCCGATCTTTTTTTTCCTCGTTCAAAAAAAAATATCAGCGTCCACACGATACCACTGAAACCGACTGAATCCGGTGTAGTTTATATGCCAGACCAGTATGGGGCGCTGTAATTCTGCCACAGATAATACACTATACACAGAGAAGACGACCTTGAGCATGCGCATTGTTGTTGCTGTTCAGTGTTGCCAGATTGCTAGTTACCTTTTTGTCACGTCCGATCGGGAAAAAATGCATTGGGCTGGTTGATCAAATTTGGGATGGTTTTTGATGCATAAAATCGCTCAATATTTTTCATTATTTATAAGAGTACGCACTTTGGGCTGGTATTTTTTTAAATTGGAGGGTTTTAAGCTGTAGCTGCGCTGGAATCTTCAGTACAATCTGGCAACACTGTTGCTGTTACTGTGACGCAGCCGACACGTGATGTGATGACATCATCGGTAAACAAAAAAATATACGGATTGGCCGTCCACACGAGTCCGCAAGGGTGTCGGATTCAGATCTATCCACTTTAGGACCCGGTATCAAAAGAGAGCGGATTCAGTCTCCCAAATCGCCGGATCAGTGTGGACGGAACGCCAATCCGATAAGAAATGTGTGCGGATGCAGTGATCCGCGTCTCCGTGTGGACGGGGCCTTAACATGAGTTAACATGTCACTGACGAGAATGAATGTTATTTAACAAGTCACTAGTGAGATTTAATGTTTTAAAGAACACAAGAGTCAGTTGACGCAGAGACTGGAGGTTATTGATGATTCAGCTGAACAGTGAGTGGTCTGAAATATCAAAGAATAATAATGAATATTAAATATTAATCTAAAATAAACAACATTTACATTGGTAATAAACATGAGTAAATAATTAATTGATTACAGAAGTGTTGCAATACTTGGTTAGTGCACAAAATGGCATCTAGGGAACATACATGGAGTTTTTTCATCATGAGGGATCATCGGTGTTGTAACGAAATACCAAAAAATAAATAACAATGCTTTTTGATCCCCAAAGTGTTGAAAATTGCAATTAGTTTATAAAAATGTTTACGGTTTAATTACAACCTTGGCTTTTAACGGTCAGTTTTCACTAATGTGAATACTTTGTTTTATTTCTATTTTAAAGATGTAATTAAGCATTATTAATATAGTCTTACCACTTTCTAAACAGACTGCAGTTCCACTGCATATATATGGAGCCCTTTATACATTTATTTACTATATAAATGTGTGTATAGATAGATATGTATGTGTGTGTATATATATATATATATATATATATATGTATATGTATATATATATATATATATATGTATGTGTGTGTGTGTGTATAAAGCCTTTCTTCATGTGAAATAAAATAACTTAAATATTAGTATTTCTTAAATAATTCCTGCTAAAGTACAATGAGGAGAGTAATGCTGTTTTTTCTAATCTCAAGCAGTTTTCAGATTGAATTGATCTGCCATGTCAGACTTCAGTTCAACACGGCAATTATAGCAGATAAATGAATCAACGCAATGTAATATTTGTATAAAGCCTTCCTCCATGGGAAACAAAATAACTTAAATATTAGTATTTTTAAAATAATTCCTGCTCATGTAATGCAGCAGAGTAATGCAGTTTTTTTTAACTCAAGCAGTTTACAGTTTGAAGCGATCTGCCATCGTTTTTGCATCCTTTTAAATACCTTATTTCATTTATTGTTTAAGTGTTCACAAAACATCGATCTATCAGCGAATCTGCTCAGGAAACGCGTTTGAACTCGAGAACAGGAGTCAGACTTTAGTTAAAAGCAGATAAAAGAATTAACACAATGTAACTATATACTCGAGAATTAGTTATAAATAACTTTGACTGTTAGACGCTGCATTTGAAGAGAGTCAGCGCGCTCTGCTCAGGGAAGCCGTTTACATGTGTCTTCCCCGTGCAAACACGAGCGAGAGTCAGAATTCGGCAATAAAGTACATAAATGAGCGCTATAAATAAACTTAGGCGATTAGACGGTTATGCTTTGGCGCGAGTCCAGGAGGACGCGCGTTTAAACTTCACTTACCTTTCCTATAGTATCATAGTGCTCAACAGCGAAAATCCTTTGCCGAGTAAAGACGAATGAGAGTCAGAATTTGGCCATATAAGTGCATAAATCTTCAAGGAAATACGCTGCAGCGGTTACTTGATAATCGGAAACAATTTCCGTTTGATCATAAACTCTCTCACATAAATCTATTTTAGGAGATTATGATTTCTATCTCCAGCAGTAATGGCGTCTTTGAAAAGCTTTGAGGCTTTGAATTGCAGCGCTCTGATTCGTTCAAACTTCAGTGCTCTCACTGACAGGGGTGTAATTTTGTGATATTATGAATGTAAAATAGAGAGATTTAACTTACTAATTAAAGTAAAAAATCGATTGTAGACCTGCAAGTTTTTTTTCAGGATTTAAAAAAATAAAATGCATGCCCATTTGAATGGACATGTTCACACAAACTGTATTGAAATGTTTTATATATCAGGTGTAATGTTGTGATGTTACCAACAGATGGAGTGGACGCTCTATCTAAAATTCAGTTTTCACTTCATTAGTGAAAGTCTATGGAGATTTTATGACTTTAATCTTCAGTTTTATCAAAAATCATAAGTCTGATCAGTCTGAAAAGGGATAGCAACTCAAGTCAGAACAGGTCTGAAGTCTGAGCAGAGTTTAGTGGTTGTAGCTTTAAAGCTCTAGGAGGAGATGCATTGAGAATTTTAGGTAAGAAGAATAATAATAATAATAAGTTTAGATACAATATCACTAAGTTGGCTTTCTCAAGCCAACTTAATAAGTTTAGATACAATATCACTAAGTTGGCTTTCTCAAGCCAACTTAACTAGAGAGGATAAAGTTCGTCGAGACAAACTTTAGAAGTTGGCTGAGAAGGACGCACCGGAAACGTTAATTTCGCATGTTGGTAGCACAATTTAACATTAAATACAAAGTACATTACGAAATCAGAAATTAACAGGTTGCTAAGGTCTTCTGGGTGGTTGCTAGGCAGTTGCTAGGGTATCCTGGGTGGTTGCTAGGGTGTTGCTAGGCAGTTGCTAGGGTATTTTGGGTGGTTGCTAGGGTGATGCTAGGCGGTTGCTAGGGTAAACAGGGTGGTTGCTAGGGTGATGCTAGGCGGTTGCTAGGGTATTTTGGGTGGTTGCTAGGCAGTTGCTAGGGTAACCAAAATGGTTGCTAGGCGGTTGCTAGGGTATCCTGGGTGGTTGCTAGGGTGTTGCTAGGCAGTTGCTAGGGTATTTTGGGTGGTTGCTAGGGGGATGCTAGGCGGTTGCTAGGGTAAACAGGGTGGTTGCTAGGGCGTTGCTAGGGTATTTTGAATGGTTGCTAGGCGGTTGCTAGGGTATTTTGGGTGGTTGCTAGGGTGTTGCTAGGGTAACCAGAGTGGTTGCTAGGCGGTTGCTAGGGTATCCTGGGTTGTTGCTAGGGTGTTGCTAGGCAGTTGCTAGGGTATTTTGGGTGGTTGCTAGGGTGATGCTAGGCGGTTGCTAGGGTAAACAGGGTGGTTGCTAGGGCGTTGCTAGGCAGTTGCTAGGGTATTTTGGGTGGTTGCTAGGCAGTTGCTAGGGTATCTGGGGCAGTTGCTAGGGTGTTGCTAGGTGGTTGCTAGGGTAACTGGGGTGGTTGCTAGGGTATCCTGAGTGGTTGCTAGGCAGTTGCTAGAGTATTTTGGGTGGTTGCTAGGCAGTTGCTAGGGTAAACAGGGTGGTTGCTAGGGCGTTGCTAGGCAGTTGCTAGGGTATTTTGGGTGGTTGCTAGGCAGTTGCTAGGGTATCTGGGGCAGTTGCTAGGGTATCCTGAGTGGTTGCTAGGCAGTTGCTAGAGTATTTTGGGTGGTTGCTAGGCAGTTGCTAGGGTAAACAGGGTGGTTGCTAGGGCGTTGCTAGGGTATTTTGGGTGGTTGCCAGGGTGTTGCTAGGGTATCTGGGGCGGTTGCTAGGATGTTACTAGGTAGTTGTGAGGTCTTCTGGGTAGTTACTATGGCATTCCTAGCACAATTTAACACTTAGCTAACCACTATTAGCATGTAGCTATTCACTGCTAGCATATGTAGCATGTTGGAAGTCCTGTTTGCTAGCATGAGTCAATAGACCCAACCCCCATGTCTCTACGATGCTCGGATCCAGAGATATAGGTCTGGCTAAACGGTTGCTAGGGTACTCTGTTTGGTTGTTAGGGAGTGGCTTCATAATGATCCTGAGACAGTCATTGGTTACCTGATTAAAAAGAGCCCTCCCCCATGAGTGTACAATACTGTGATGCAGAGTTATGTTCAATGCAAAATCCCTATGCAAGTTACCATGAAACATGAAGGGAATGAAACAGGAAACAGGAAGTGCAAGCACTTCCTGTTTCCTGTCATTTGCCATATTAGGTAGAATGGCAGCATCACTGATTCTGATTGGATGAGAGACAGTTATAGAACCGCCCATGCACTGACTCTCAGCAGCTGCAGTGTTTAGATTTGAATTTGGAGACAGTTGGAGTTTGAAATATCTGAACATTCCGCAATGCAAAGTCAATAGGACTTTTTTGGGGGCTTTTTTCGCCATTTGTAGGAAAACCGTAGGTCCGATTCCTTAGAAAAGATATAGCAACTCGAGTCAGAACAGGCCTGCGGCCTGTTCTGATTTTGGGTCCTGTAGCACTAAAGCTGTTGGAGGAGATAGCGTGTAAATTTTTGTACAGAAGAATAATAATAATAAGTTTATTAGCATTTCAATATGTTGGCTGCTTCTCAGCCAACTTAACTAGAGAGGATAAAGTTCGTCGAGACAAACTTTAGAAGTTGGCTGAGAAGGACGCACCGGAAACGTTAATTTCGCATGTTGGTAGCACAATTTAACATTAAATACAAAGTACATTACGAAATCAGAAATTAACAGGTTGCTAAGGTCTTCTGGGTGGTTGCTAGGCAGTTGCTAGGGTATCCTGGGTGGTTGCTAGGGTGTTGCTAGGCAGTTGCTAGGGTATTTTGGGTGGTTGCTAGGGTGATGCTAGGCGGTTGCTAGGGTAAACAGGGTGGTTGCTAGGGTGATGCTAGGCGGTTGCTAGGGTATTTTGGGTGGTTGCTAGGCAGTTGCTAGGGTAACCAAAATGGTTGCTAGGCGGTTGCTAGGGTATCCTGGGTGGTTGCTAGGGTGTTGCTAGGCAGTTGCTAGGGTATTTTGGGTGGTTGCTAGGGGGATGCTAGGCGGTTGCTAGGGTAAACAGGGTGGTTGCTAGGGCGTTGCTAGGGTATTTTGAATGGTTGCTAGGCGGTTGCTAGGGTATTTTGGGTGGTTGCTAGGGTGTTGCTAGGGTAACCAGAGTGGTTGCTAGGCGGTTGCTAGGGTATCCTGGGTTGTTGCTAGGGTGTTGCTAGGCAGTTGCTAGGGTATTTTGGGTGGTTGCTAGGGTGATGCTAGGCGGTTGCTAGGGTAAACAGGGTGGTTGCTAGGGCGTTGCTAGGCAGTTGCTAGGGTATTTTGGGTGGTTGCTAGGCAGTTGCTAGGGTATCTGGGGCAGTTGCTAGGGTGTTGCTAGGTGGTTGCTAGGGTAACTGGGGTGGTTGCTAGGGTATCCTGAGTGGTTGCTAGGCAGTTGCTAGAGTATTTTGGGTGGTTGCTAGGCAGTTGCTAGGGTAAACAGGGTGGTTGCTAGGGCGTTGCTAGGCAGTTGCTAGGGTATTTTGGGTGGTTGCTAGGCAGTTGCTAGGGTATCTGGGGCAGTTGCTAGGGTGTTGCTAGGTGGTTGCTAGGGTAACTGGGGTGGTTGCTAGGGTATCCTGAGTGGTTGCTAGGCAGTTGCTAGAGTATTTTGGGTGGTTGCTAGGCAGTTGCTAGGGTAAACAGGGTGGTTGCTAGGGCGTTTCTAGGGTATTTTGGGTGGTTGCCAGGGTGTTGCTAGGGTATCTGGGGCGGTTGCTAGGATGTTACTAGGTAGTTGTGAGGTCTTCTGGGTAGTTACTATGGCATTCCTAGCACAATTTAACACTTAGCTAACCACTATTAGCATGTAGCTATTCACTGCTAGCATATGTAGCATGTTGGAAGTCCTGTTTGCTAGCATGAGTCAATAGACCCAACCCCCATGTCTCTACGATGCTCGGATCCAGAGATATAGGTCTGGCTAAACGGTTGCTAGGGTACTCTGTTTGGTTGTTAGGGAGTGGCTTCATAATGATCCTGAGACAGTCATTGGTTACCTGATTAAAAAGAGCCCTCCCCCATGAGTGTACAATACTGTGATGCAGAGTTATGTTCAATGCAAAATTCCTATGTAAGTTACCTTGAAACATGAAGGGAATGATAAGGTATATAAGGTATACCTTCTACCTTTGCCATATAAGGTAGAATGGCAGCATCACTGATTCTGATTGGATGAGAGACAGTTATAGAACC
Organism: Rhodeus uyekii; assembly: GCA_037043235.1. NCBI lineage: Eukaryota > Metazoa > Chordata > Actinopteri > Cypriniformes > Acheilognathidae > Rhodeus > Rhodeus uyekii. Next base: position 546,029 of record JAWRVZ010000154.1, on the reverse strand, counting down.
GGCCCTGCACTGACTCTCAGCAGCTGCAGTGTTTAGATTTGAATTTGGAGACAGTTGGAGTTTGAAATATCTGAACATTCCGCAATGCAAAGTCAATGGGACTTTTTTGGGGCTTTTTTTCACCATTTTTAGGAAAACCGTATGTCCGATTCCTTAGAAAAGATATAGCAACTCGAGTCAGAACAGGCCTGCGGCCTGTTCTGATTTTGGGTCCTGTAGCACTAAAGCTGTTGGAGGAGATAGCGTGTAAATTTTTGTACAGAAGAATAATAATAATAAGTTTATTAGCATTTCAATATGTTGGCTGCTTCTCAGCCAACTTAACTAGAGAGGATAAAGTTCGTCGAGACAAACTTTAGAAGTTGGCTGAGAGCGTTGCACCGGATACGTTAATTTCGCATGTTTGTTAGCACAATTTAACATTAACTATGAAATACGGTACGAAACCAGAAATTAACAGGTTGCCAAGTTGTTCTGGGTGGTTGCTAGGGTTTTGCTAAGCAGTTGCTATGGTAACCAGAGTGGTTACTAGGGTGTTGCTAGGCGGTTGCTAGGGTAACTGGAGTGGTTGCTAGGGTAACCAGAGTGGTTGCTAAGGTGTTGCTAGGCGGTTGCTAGGGTAACTGGAGTGGTTGCTAGAGTGTTGCTAAGGAGTTGCTAGGGTAACCAGAGTGGTTGCTAGGTGGTTTCTAGGGTGACCAGAGTGGTTGCTAGGGTAATCAGAGTGGTTGCTAGGCGGTTGCTAGGGTATTTGGGGTGGTTGCTAGGGTGTTGCTAGGCAGTTGCCAGGGTAAACAGGGTGGTTGCTATGGCGTTGCTAGGCAGTTGCTAGGGTATTTTGGGTGGTTGCTAGGGTATTTCTAGGGTATACAGGGTGGTTGCTAGGCAGTTGCTAGGGTATCCAGGGTGGTTGCTAGGATGTTCCTAGGTAGTTGTGAGGTCTTCTGGGTAGTTACTATGGCATTCCTAGCACAATTTAACACTTAGCTAACCACTATTAGCATGTAGCTATTCACTGCTAGCATATGTAGCATGTTGGAAGTCCTGTTTGCTAGCATGAGTCAATAGACCCAACCCCCATGTCTCTACGACACTCAGAAGCAGAGATATAGATCTGGCTAAATGGTTGCTAGGGTACTCTGTTTGGTTGTTAGGGAGTGGCTTCATAGTCATCATGAGACACTCATTGGTTGCCTGATTAAAAAGAGCCCTCCCCCTTGAATCTATGATATCGTGATGCAGAGTTACATTCAATACAAAATTCCTATGTAAGTTACCTTGAAACATGAAGGGAATGAAGAAGGAAACAGGAAGTGCAAGCACTTCCTGTTTCCTGTCCTTTGCCATATAAGGTAGAATGGCATCATCACTGATTCTGATTGGATGAGAGACAGTTATAGAACCGCCTCTGCACTGACTCTCAGCAGCTGCAGTGTTTAGATTTGAATTTTGTGACAGTTGGAGTTTGAAAAATCTGAACATTCCGCAATGCAAAGTCAATGGGACTTTTTTTCGGGCGTTTTTTGCCATTTTTAGGAAAACCGTAGGTCTGATCCCTTAGAAAAGATATAGCAACTAAATTCAGAACAGGCCTGCGGCCTGTTCTGATTTTGGGGTCTGTAGCACTAAAGCTGTAGGACGAGATACTGTCAACAAAAGGGTCTCAGAAGAATAATAATAACTAGAGAGGATAAAGTTCGTCGAGACAAACTTTAGAAGTTGGCTGAGAAGGTCGCACTGGAAACGTTAATTTTGCATGTTGGTAGCACAATTTAACATCCTGGGTGGTTGCTAGGGTGTTGCTAGGCAGTTGCTAGGGTAAACAGGGTGGTTGCTAGGGCGTTGCTAGGCAGTTGCTAGGGTATTTTGGGTGGTTGCTAGGCAGTTGCTAGGGTATCTGGGGCGGTTGCTAGGGTATCCTGAGTGGTTGCTAGGCAGTTGCTAGGGTATTTTGGGTGGTTGCTAGGCAGTTGCTAGGGTAAACAGGGTGGTTGCTAGGGCGTTGCTAGGCAGTTGCTAGGGTATCCGGGGTGGTTGCTATGATGTTACTAGGTAGTTGTGAGGTCTTCTGGGTAGTTACTATGGCATTCCTAGCACAATTTAACACTTAGCTAACCACTATTAGCATGTAGCTATTCACTGCTAGCATGTGTAGCATGTTGGAAGTCCTGTTTGCTAGCATGAGTCAATAGACCCAACCCCCATGTCTCTACGACACTCAGAAGCAGAGATATAGATCTGGCTAAATGGTTGCTAGGGTAATCGTTTGGTTGTTAGGGAGTGGCTTCATAGTCATCATGAGACACTCATTGGTTGCCTGATTAAAAAGAGCCCTCCCCCATGAGTGTACAATACTGTGATGCAGAGTTATGTTCAATGCAAAATCCCTATGCAAGTTACCATGAAACATGAAGGGAATGAAACAGGAAACAGGAAGTGCAAGCACTTCCTGTTTCCTGTCCTTTGCCATATTAGGTAGAATGGCAGCATCACTGATTCTGATTGGATGAGAAACAGTTGATAGAACCGCCCCTTCACTGACTCTCAGCAGCTGCAGTGTTTAGATTTGAATTTTGTGACAGTTGGAGTTTGAAAAATCTGAACATTCCGCAATGCAAAGTCAATGGGACTTTTTTTCGGGCGTTTTTTGCCATTTTTAGGAAAACCGTAGGTCTGATCCCTTAGAAAAGATATAGCAACTAAATTCAGAACAGGCCTGCGGCCTGTTCTGATTTTGGGGTCTGTAGCACTAAAGCTGTAGGACGAGATACTGTCAACAAAAGGGTCTCAGAAGAATAATAATAATAAAAATAATAACTATATAGTTTATTAGAATTTCAATATGTTGGCTGCTTCTCAGCCAACTTAATAAAAACTAGAGAGGATAAAGTTCGTTGAGACAAACTTTAGAAGTTGGCTGAGAACGTCGCACCGGAAACTTTAATTTCACATGTTGGTAGCACAATTTAACATTAACTATGAAATACGTTACGAAACCAGAAATTAACAGGTTGCTAAGGTGTTCTGTGTGGTTACTAGGGTGTTGCTAGGTGGTTGCTAGGGTAAGCAAAGTGGTTGCTAGGTGGTTGCTAGGGTTTTGGTAGGGTACCCGGGGTGGTTGCTATGGTAACCAGAGTGGTTGCTAGGGTGTTGCTAGGCAGTTGCTAGGGTATCTTGGGTGGTTGCTAGGTGGTTGCTATGGTAACCAGGGTGGTTGCTAGGGTGTTGCTAGGTGGTTGCTAGGGTATCCTGAGTGGTTGCTAAAGTGTTGCTAGGCAGTTGCTAGGGTATTTTGGGTGGTTGCTAGGCAGTTGCTAGGGTATCTGGGGCGGTTGCTAGGCAGTTGCTAGGGTATTTTGGGTGGTTGCTAGGCAGTTGCTAGGGTAAACATAGTGGTTGCTAGGGCATTACTAGGCAGTTGCTAGGGTATTTTGGGTGGTTGCTAGGGTGTTGCTAGGTGGTTGCTAGGGTAACCAGAGTGGTTGCTAGGGCGTTGCTAGGTGGTTGCTAGGGTGTTGCTAGGGTAATCAGAGTGGTTGCTAGGTGGTTGCTAGGGTAAATATAGTGGTTGCTAGGGCGTTACTAGGCAGTTGCTAGGGTATTTTTGGTGGTTGCTAGGCAGTTGCTAGGGTATCTGGGGTGGTTGCTAGGGTGTTGCTAGGTGGTTGCTAGGGTAACCAGAGTGGTTGCTAGGGCGTTGCTAGGGTAACCGGGGTGGTTGCTAGGGTAAACAGGGTGGTTGCTAGGGCGTTGCTAGGGTATTTTGGGTGGTTGCTAGGCAGTTGCTAGGGTATCCAGGGTGGTTGCTAGGATGTTACTAGGTAGTTGTGAGGTCTTCTGGGTAGTTACTATGGCATTCCTAGCACACTTTAACACTTAGCTAACCACTATTAGCATGTAGCTATTCACTGCTAGCATATGTAGCATGTTGGAAGTCCTGTTTGCTAGCATGAGTCAATAGACCCAACCCCCATGTCTCTACGACACTCAGAAGCAGAGATATAGATCTGGCTAAATGGTTGCTAGGGTAATCGTTTGGTTGTTAGGGAGTGGCTTCATAGTCATCATGAGACACTCATTGGTTGCCTGATTAAAAAGAGCCCTCCCCCATGAGTGTACAATACTGTGATGCAGAGTTATGTTCAATGCAAAATCCCTATGCAAGTTACCATGAAACATGAAGGGAATGAAACAGGAAACAGGAAGTGCAAGCACTTCCTGTTTCCTGTCCTTTGCCATATTAGGTAGAATGGCAGCATCACTGATTCTGATTGGATGAGAAACAGTTGATAGAACTGCCCCTTCACTGACTCTCAGCAGCTGCAGTGTTTAGATTTGAATTTTGTGACAGTTGGAGTTTGAAAAATCTGAACATTCCGCAATGCAAAGTCAATGGGACTTTTTTTCGGGCATTTTTTGCCATTTTTAGGAAAACCGTAGGTCTGATCCCTTAGAAAAGATATAGCAACTAAATTCAGAACAGGCCTGCGGCCTGTTCTGATTTTGGGGTATGTAGCACTAACGCTGTAGGACGAGATACTGTCAACAAAAGGGTCTCAGAAGAATAATAATAACTAGAGAGGATAAAGTTCGTCGAGACAAACTTTAGAAGTTGGCTGAGAAAGTCGCACCGGAACCTTTAATTTTGCATGTTGGTAGCACAATTTAACATTAACTTTGAAATACGTTACGAAACCAGAAATTAACAGGTTGCCAAGTTGTTCTGGGTGGTTGCTAGGGTGTTGCTAAGCAGTTGCTATGGTATCCTGGGTGGTTGCTAGGTTGTTGCTAGGAGGTTGCTAGGGTAAGCAGAGTGGTTGCTAGGGTGTTGCTAGGTGGTTGCTAGGGTAACCGGGGTGGTTGCTAGGGCGTTGCTAGGCAGTTGCTATGGTATCCTGGGTGGTTGCTAGGGTGTTGCTAGGAGGTTGCTAGGGTAAGCAGAGTGGTTGCTAGGGTGTTGCTAGGTGGTTGCTAGGGTAACCGGGGTGGTTGCTAGGGTAATCAGAGTAGTTGCTAGGGTGTTGCTAGGCGGTTGCTAGGGTAACCAGAGTGGTTGCTAGGGTGTTGCTAGGGTATCCGGGGTGGTTGCTAGGGTAACCAGAGTGGTTGCTAGGCGGTTGCTAGGGTATCCTGGGTGGTTGCTAGGGTGTTGCTAGGCAGTTGCTAGGTATTTTGGGTGGTTGCTAGGCAGTTGCTAAGGTATTCTTGGTGGTTGCTAGGCAGTTGCTAGGGTATTTTGGGTGGTTGCTACGCAGTTGCTAGGGTATCTGGGGTGGTTGCTAGGGTGTTGCTAGGTGGTTGCTAGGGTATCCTGAGTGGTTGCTAGGCAGTTGCTATGGTATTTTGGGTGGTTGCTAGGCAGTTGCTAGGGTATACAGGGTGGTTGCTAGGGCGTTGCTAGGCAGTTTCTAGGGTATTTTGGGTGGTTGCTAGGCAGTTGCTAGGGTATCTGGGGCGGTTGCTAGGGTGTTGCTAGGTGGTTGCTAGGGTAACTGGGGTGGTTGCTAGGCAGTTGCTAGGGTATCCAGGGTGGTTGCTAGGATGTTGCTAGGTAGTTGTGAGGTCTTCTGGGTAGTTACAATGGCATTCCTAGCACAATTTAACACTTAGCTAACCCCTATTAGCATGTAGCTATTCACTGCTAGCATATGTAGCATGTAGGAAGTCCTGTTTGCTAGCATGAGTCAATAGACCCAACCCCCATGTCTCTACGACACTAGGAAGGAGAGATATAGGTCTGGCTAAACTGTTGCTAAGGTACTCTGTTTGGTTGTTAGGGAGTGGCTTCAAAGTGATCATGAGACACTCATTGGTTGCCTGATTAAAAAGAGCCCTCCCCCTTGAATCTATGATATTGTGATGCAGAGTTACATTCAATACAAAATTCCTATGTAAGTTACCTTGAAACATGAAGGGAATGAGGCAGGAAACAGGAAGTGCAAGCAGTTGATAGAACAACAGTTGCAAGCCTGCGGCCTGTTCTGATTTTGGGGTCTGTAGCACTAACGCTGTAGGACGAGATGCGTTTAGAAAAAGGTGCTCAGAAGAATAATAATAAAAACTAGAGAGGATAAAGTTCGTCGAGACAAACTTTAGAAGTTGGCTGAGAATGTCGCACCAGAAAACTTTATTTTCGTATGTTGGTAGCACAATTTAACATTAAATACACAGTACGTTACGAAACCAGAAATGAACAGGTTGCTAAGGTCTTCTGGGTGGTTGCTAGGGCGTTAATAGGCAGTTTCTTAGGTATCCGGGGTGGTTGCTAAGGTGTTGCTAGGTGGTTGCTAGGGTAACCAGAGTGGTTGCTAGGGTGTTTCTAGGCGGTTGCTAGGGTATCCGGGGTGGTTGCTAGGGTAACCAGAGTGGTTGGCAGGGTGTTGCTAGGCGGTTGCTAGGGTACCTGGACTGGTTGCTAGGGTGTTGCTAGGTGGTTGCTAGGGTAACCGGGGTGGTTGCTAGGTTGTTGCTAAGGAGTTGCTAGGATAACCAGAGTGGTTGCTAGGTGGTTGCTAGGGTAACCTGGGTGGTTGCTAGGGTGTTGCTAAGAAGTTGCTAGGGTAACCAGAGTGGTTGCTAGGGTGTTGCTAGGGTAATCAGAGTGGTTGCCAGTTGGTTGCTAGGGTAACTGAGGTGGTTGCTAGTTGGTTGCTAGGGTAACTGGGGTGGTTGCTAGGGTATCCTGGGTGGTTGCTAGGGTGTTGCTAGGCAGTTGCTAGGGTAACCAGAGTGGTTGCTAGGGTATCCTGGGTGGTTGCTAGGGTGTTGCTAGGCAGTTGCTAGGGCATTTTGGGTGGTTGCTAGGGTGCTGCTAGGGTAAACAGGGTGGTTGCTATGCAGTTGCTAGGGTATTTTGGGTGGTTGCTAGGCAGTTGCTAGGTTATCTGGGGTGGTTGCTAGGGTATCCTGAGTGGTTGCTAGGGTATTTTGGGTGGTTGCTAGGGCGTTGCTAGGCAGTTGCTAGGGTATTTTGGGTGGTTGCTAGGCAGTTGCTAGGGTATCTGGGCGGTTGCTAGGGTGTTGCTAGGTGGTTGCTAGGGTATCCTGAGTGGTTGCTAGGGTATTTTGGGTGGTTGCTAGGCAGTTGCTAGGGTAAACAGGGTAGTTGCTAGGGCGTTGCTAGGCAGTTGCTAGGGTATCTGGGGTGGTTGCTAGGGTGTTGCTAGGTGGTTGCTAGGGTAACTGGGGTGGTTGCTAGGCAGTTGCTAGGGTATCCAGGGTGGTTGCTAGGATGTTACTAGGTAGTTGTGAGGTCTTCTGGGTAGTTACTATGGCATTCATAGCACAATTTAACACTTAGCTAACCACTATTAGCATGTAGCTATTCACTGCTAGCATGTGTAGCATGTTGACAGTTCTGTTTGCTAGCATGAATCAATAAACCCAACCCCCATGTCTCTACGACGCTCAGATCCAGAGATATAGGTCTGGCTAAACGGTTGCTAGGGTACTCTGTTTGGTTGTTAGGGAGTGGCTTCATAGTGATCTTGAGACACTCATTGATTGCCTGATTAAAAAGAGCCCTCCCCTTTGAGTGTACGATACTGTGATGCAGAGTTACATTCAATACAAAATTCCTATGTAAGTTACCTTGAAACATGAAGGGAATGAGGCAGGAAACAGGAAGTGCAAGCACTTCCTGTTTCCTGTCCTTTGCCATATAAGGTAGAATGGCAGCATCACTGATTCTGATTGGATGAGAGACAGTTATAGAACCGCCCCTGCACTGACTCTCAGCAGCTGCAGTGTTTAGATTTGAATTTAGAGACAGTTGGAGTTTGAAATATCTGAACATTCCGCAATGCAAAGTCAATGGGACTTTTTTTCGGGCTTTTTTCGCCATTTTTAGGAAAACCGTAGGTCCGATCCCTTAGAAAAGATATAGCACTAGAGATATAGCCTGCGGCCTGTTCTGATTTTGGGGTCTGTAGCACCAAAGCTGTAGGTCGAGTTAGAGTCAGAAAAAGGGTCTCAGAAGAATAATAATAATAAGTTTATAACAACATCAGTAAGTTGGCTGCTTCTCAGCCAACTTAATAAGTTTATTAGCATTTCAGTAAGTTGGCTGCTTCTCAGCCAACTTAATAAGTTTATTAGCATTTCAGTAAGTTGGCTGCTTCTCAGCCAACTTAATAAGTTTATTAGCATTTCAGTAAGTTGGCTGCTTTTCAGCCAACTTAATAAGTTTATTAGCATTTCAGTAAGTTGGCTGCTTCTCAGCCAACTTAATAAGTTTATTAGCATTTCAGTAAGTTGGCTGCTTCTCAGCCAACTTAATAAAAATAATAACTATATAGTTTATTAGAATATCAATATGTTGGCTGCTTCTCAGCCAACTTAATAATAACTATATAGTTTATTAGAATTTCAATATGTTGGCTGCTTCTCAGCCAACTTAATAAGTTTAAGTCGAACAACAGTAAGTTGGCTGCTTCTCAGCCAACTTAATGATAACAGAAGTTTCATTTTGGGTGAACTGCCCCTTTAAAAAGTTTTTTTTTTTTTTGTATGTGTGTGCTTTAATTTTATACTTGAACACATGCCCTGTCTAAATGTTTCACACCACCACATTGCAGATTACAGACGAACCAAGCAAATTATCATGGGAATTTTGGAACTGCAAACTGTGTGTGTGTGTGTGTGTTTAGTCACATGCAGCATTAAAAAGTGTTTAAAGTTTGCTACTTTTAAAAGGCATGATTACACCAGGGGCTATACGCTTGATATCCTTCATGTGCTTATTAGCTGTTAATTAGAGATTGGGTGCAATTATATTAGCATATAATTAGAGCGCTAATCGACATGTATTACATTAACAAAGAGATGCAAAAGAACCGATAATACCAATAAGCAAAACGCTTCTCTCTAAAAAATAAGATTCATTGGTTTAAGCAGTGAGGTTCAGCCATGTCACAATACACATCGCAGGCATAAATAGGACGCACAGAAACTGTTTGTGAGGCAAAGCTCTTATCCAGAAGTAGGTTAAGTCCCCTCTGGATGAGATGGTCCTCTGCCCTTTATTGTGACACTAAAACCCGAATTTCTCCAGGGGCTGACTGGCCTCAGCGTGCAAACCGTTGAGGAATAATGTGCCTGGGCCACTAAACAAGTGTGGCCTGTATTTTAAAAATGCCAGGTTGGTATTTGCAATCTTTAAATGGACCTAAACTACTTATGATGCTTTACCTGATTTTTTGTGAAATATAGTCATGCAATATACACTGACCTAAAGGATTATTAGGAACACCTGTGCAATTATCTACCAATCACGTTACAGCTGCTTCAATGCATTTAGGGGTTGGTCCTGGTCAAGACAATCTCCTGAACTCCAAACTGAATGTCAGAATGGGAAAGAAAGGTGATTTAAGCTATTTTTAGCGTGGCATGGTTGTTGGTGCCAGACGGGCCGGTCTGAGTATTTCACAATCTGCTCAGTTACTGGGATTTTCATGCACAACCATTTCTAGGGTTTACAAAGAATGGTGTGAAAAGGGAAAAACATCCAGCATGCGGCAGTCCTGTGGGAGAAAATGCCTTGTTGAGGCTAGAGGTCAGAGGAGAACGGGCCGACTGATTCAAGCTGATAGAAGAGCAACTTTGGCTGAAATAACCACTCATTACCTCATTACTGAGGTGTGCAGCAAAGCATTTGTGAAGCCACAACACACACAACCTTGAGGCGGATGGGCTACAACAGCAGAACACCCCACCGGGTACCACTCATCTCCACTACAAATAGGAAAAAGAGGCTACAATTTGCATCAGCTCACCAAAACTGGACAGTTGAAGACTGGAAAAATGTTGCCTGGTCTGATGAGTCTCGATTTCTGTTGAGACATTCAGATGGTAGAGTCAGAATTTGGCATAAACAGAATGAGAACATGAATCCATCATGCCTTGTTACCACTGTGCAGGCTGGTGGTGGTGGTGTAATGGTGTGGGGGATGTTTTCTTTGCACACCTTAGGCCCCTTAGTGCCAATTGGGCATCGTTTAAATGCCACGGTCTACCTGAGCATTGTTTCTGACCATGTCCATCCCTTCATGACCACCATGTACCATCCTCTGATGCACCATGTCACAAAGCTTGAATCATTTCAAATTGGTTTCTTGAACATGACAATGAGTTCACTGACCTAAAATGGCCCCACAGTCACCAGATCTCAACCCAATAGAGCATCTTTGGGATGTGGTGGAACGGGAGCTTCGTGTTGGTCCACTTGGTTCTGTGTCTGGATTCGGCCATGCATGCTCCATGTGTTTGTCTTTTGTTTGTCTTCCTCAGGGCGTATTCTCTTCTGCACCCATTTTGTTTTTTCATGCAGCTTATGTCATTCTTCAGCCGTGTGCTTTCATGTTGTCTCGTTTGGTGTGGAAGCTCACTCTGAGAGTGCTCTCATTGGCTTCATGTTTGTGTCTTGTTTTGTTTGAGTACATGGCTTGTGATCGCTGGCCATATGCTCTTGTTTTTTTTAGAGTAAGCACATGTATCTCCTGTCTACTGTCTTAACTCCACACATATTATTTGATTGGTGGTTTATTTGCCCCACCTGTCCTCCTTTGTTACCTGACTTCCTTGTTTGCTGGCGTATTTATTCTGCAGTTCAGTGCCAGATCGTCTTTAAATGTTCCCTCTCTTGTGTGTTTCCCTGCCTTGTTAAGGTCAAGTTCTGTTTTCCCCCTCGGCATAGTTTTTGTTTCATTTTTTTATAACAAGTAAAAGCCCAAGTCCTCACCTCATCCCAACCCTGACAGGTCATTATGCAACATTATTTGACTGCAGAAGGACTCAAGTATAATAGTAACCAACAATAATTTACTCTACATCATCCAGATGCACTCTGAAATACTTGATGCCATATTTCACAGGTTACAAATTACGTTTAACATCGGTTTAAAAGCCATTTAAAGGCTTTATGACAATACGGATGTGGTCCAGATGTCTGCCAGCTGAAGAGCTGAGAATCCATCACAGCAGAGCAAAGGCTGGGACACAATATACTCTCTGTGAGCAGGGGCAATTTTACACCAGCTCTGACCCTAATGGAAAGTTCAGTGAACTGAGCCTTCTTCGAGGTAGCATTCCACGTTCTGCAGTCCCTCCGAACGCAGAGCCACTGTCAGCTTTACTTATTCTCAGGGTGGCTGCACAATACTCTGAGAGATATGCGGTAAAATACAGTCATATAATATAAATCTCACAAAACTAGATTCTGGTGAGGTTGAACCGCAGCAGTGCATGGGACTATTTGAAACAGGGTTTTAGAGCTTGCTGACAAATGCAGTTTTTTTTTTTCTCACTCGCTGCTGAGAAACACAGATATATCAAAGCCGAAATGGGCAAAACTTGTTTGTTTGTGTTATGGTCGTGTAGAAGGCCACTGTAGGTCTCCGAGGTAATAATGCATTTAGCTTATTAATATTAATTAGGTCACATGACCGAAACACTCTACCGTATGTATGTGGGTTAAACAACATCATCTCTAATGAATAAGTGCAAATAGACAGTCAAGATTATGTTTGTATCATGGCATTATATCCCCAGTTGTCTAATTAACATTTTTCAATTATTAAATATTTTTAATTAATTCAGACTGAACGAGATTTATGGATCTTTATTTTCATGTTTTGTTTTATTACATTGTATTAATTCGGGATGCAAAATATGATTTCTTGTTTTATTTTGTGATGAAATAATACAAATAAATGATAGAATTATTTAAATTACAATAAGACTTTTTTTCCTTCAATTGTCAGAATATAATTCATGCTGCATTATAATTGTTTTTAATTATTATCATTTTATGTAACAATGTTATATAAAATTATTTTTTTCTTTTGAATGATGTAAATGTGCTCAATTACCAGTTGAAAAAATATGGAATGGCTTAAATTTAATTAGTAGGCTTACATTTCCTTTATGAAAAAATATGATTACTGCTTTTATGTTGTGTTGAAATATGACTAAGGCCACAAGACCAAACACTGCAACATCCTCGCAAACTAATACATGAATACATTTTGTTCCTCAATTGTCAGAATATAAATCATGCTGATTTATATAAGCTACATTTTTAATCATATATATATTTTTATATTAATGTGTATGGACAAAATGTTATTTTTTGGGGTTGGAAATGTGCTAAATGTCACAAGGCAAACAAATAGAAATGTCTAAAATAGGCATGATTTTCTTTATTGATTCCTGGTTTTATTTTGGGTTAAATATGACATGAGATTTCACCACATAGTGCTCAAAAAGTCTTTGCTTTGAGAAACTGTGACGTGAGAGAAGCGCACTATTCTGTGCTTTAGGCAACATAAAGCATCTTTAGTCATCAAATAAGTATATGAAAATAATGCTGATAGTTATTTAAAGATAAGTCATTTACATTACACTGATTGTAGGCACAGTCCCACTGGAGAAACCTGCCAGTGTCTTGCTCAAGGGCAGGATTGTGGTTTTAGCAATTTCCATCTCTATAGGGACGCCTTACTCAGGAGCAACCAGTGGCCTTTGTGTTGAACAACCAAGATACTTAATCATTAGACGGGAAGAACCCTTGTGACACCCTTATAACATCCATCTCCCTTTATAAAAAGCCAAACCATTTGAGTTAATGAAGTTCGAGTTAATAAAGTGGAATGCATTTGGGTAAAATGGATATTGGAATCAAGACATTAGCAAGCTTTTTCTAGGTCTTTCATTCTAATTTAGCTTTAACTCAACAACAATTCACAAGTGTGATTTCCCAAACCATTTTGGAGGCCTTGAAATAAAGGGGAATTTATCCTCTTCTTGGAGGCTCATAAACTCGATACGCTTTCAAACTGATGCAGTAGATTTTCTCATTTCCTGAGGGGTGTTTGTAGCTGGCCATAGCACTCAGCTCTAGCCCTTCCCATCGAAACAGCTGTTATCTCTCCATTCCCTCCAAGGGAAAAGCTCCTACATAGTCTGAGAAGATCCATTTGTTATTTCTGTCATCCATTGGCCAGTGGCTGAAAAGGTGGGGGGTGGAAATCTGCATCTTTGCTCCATCTATAATATAATTGGAGCGTAACAAACTACATTAGGGTCCAAATGGTTATGCGGGAATTATGCAAGCGCCGTTCGCACGACCCCGGGCACGTCGACTGAGTGTGGTCAAAACGTTTGTGACCTCTGCATGAATGTTGTGGCACAAGCTCGGCAAGTCAAGCAATGGCAGATTCATCTGAAATGAAGTGACAGATTGGGAGTACAATATCACAGGACAGACGCTCAGAGTGGCTGCGCCGCAGGCCGTGAGAGGCTGAAAAACATCAGCGTGCGATGCTAAGAGATATAGACAGAAGATTGGTGATTCAGACATAAAACGAGCCCCAGGAGTCAAAGTTTAAGTTGTACCAATGGAGAAAAAAAAGTCGTGGCATAAACAAGACTTCACAGGGAAGCATAGCCCACTTAAGTACATAGATGATTTGTTCTTCTACAATAAACAAACACCGAGCAAACAACTCAAACATATTTTTTACAACATTCCAGTGCGCAAATCCCAGAGGCTTTATTTTTAATGCAAGCATATTATAAAATACTATGTGCTACAGATGGTACCGCAAATGGTACAGTTCATTGAGGAAGGCGGTCCCATTATTTTTCTAAACAATTACTTTGGTTAGTGAACCATAAAATGTCCCAAAAAGATTTACATTCAATGGAGTGGACTATTAAATATGGTAACACTCTAGAAACCACACAGTAACTGTGTATGTGTACACCAAAAATGTTTTTTTCCCAAATTGTTTTCAATGGGAGTGCCACGCTTTTAAAAAGGCAGAGGCTTAACGAGACACTGAGTGTCTCTTTCACACTGAACAATGCTTGAATGATTTTCAACATAGCATAAAACGCAGAGCGTTTATGCTGAAAAAAAAAAAAAAAACAGTCACTTTTTACCCAGCCGACCAATCACAGTAGAGTAGGAGCAGGACAAATATCACATCGACTGTTAAACTGTTGAGTTTTGCTTGTGCTTGTTGACGTTTGCAACCTTTGTACATATCTTCATCCAAAACTAGTTCCAAATTCATTACATTCTATCAACATTACTCAGAAACATACTACAGTGATCCCTCGTTCATTGCGGTTAATGTGGACCCCCTAATAGTAAACCCCCCTACTTCGCGAAAATCTGCGAAGTAGGATCAACCAATCAGCTCGCGGGATACATCCACTCGTGCGCTCATTGGTTGATCTCGCGCCGGGAACCAATCACGTGTCTTGTCTGAGTGCCCGTGGGTGTGTACAAAGCCTCTGAGATAGTTTCACTCTTTGTCTGGCATGAAGCAATGCTGCTTTCCGCAATAATGCCGATATGGCGGTGTTTTTGAAATTTTATTTTTGAAAAATCCGCAATGCACTGAGGCCACGAAACTTGAAGTGGCGAGGGATTACTGTATTTTCAAAATCAGATACTTAACAGTTCAATTCCATATCAGCACATTCAGACCTTATGTAGCTCCTCCCCTTTCCAACACTGTGCTCATCGTTCCGTCTTCCGGGTTTTATCTCCTCAGCAAGAAGGTTAGATCTTACAAATTTATGAACAATCTGCATATTTTAAAATCTTCCCAGTCTGCTGACATTTGTTGTGATATCCTCTTGAAACATTGTAATTCTCATGATAGCTTTCGTTAACTCTACAGTAAGTAAATACACTTCACCAGCTAACTTCTCTTCGACAGTGATATCATAGAATATATATACAGCGCTACCACAAAAACAGAGGTTCAAAGACACAATTCTGAAAATTCTGATATTAGAATAGAACTACATGTTGTTTTGGTATCAATATTGTTTTGAAACAACACCAATAGCTACATGGTAACATTCTAAACTATAGTTTAGTTTTGACAAAAAATAACAAGTTTTATTAAATGATTAACCTCACATTTCTGCCAAAAATGACAGACAGGTTCAGTGAAAATGACAGTAGGTGGCACTTATGGAAAAGCAGAAATATTGCAGTTACCGTAGATCAGTGGTCCCCAACCTTTTTTGTGCCGCGGACCAGTAAACGCGTGATAATTTTGTTGCGGACCAGTGGCCGCTCTCAAATTGATGGTCGAGCAAGATGGATGATGAGTCTGCGCGAGATTGTTAGTTGGCGGGGGGGGGGGGGGGGGGGGGGGGGGGGGGAGCGGGGGAGGTGGGTGCGAGCGAGATTGATGATGAGTCCGCACGAGATTGTTGACGGGGGGGGGGGGGGGGCGAGGGATGTGGGTGCGAGCGAGATGGATGATGAGTCCGCGCGAGATTAAACACACCTCCTCACCGCAAAGGCAGCAGCGTCACAGCCGCTTGTAGCCGCTCACGGACCGGTCCGCGAATTCGATCCGCGGCCCGGTACCATTTCATCCATGGACCGGCCCGCGAAATCGTTCCGCGGCCCGGTACCAGTTCGTGGTAGCCGGGGGTTGGGGACCACTGCCGTAGATAGACAAAGCGACACTGAGCTTACAAACACTACTTCATACAGAGAAAGAAACAGAAAAATATATTTTTTTTTAAATGAACAGCTTTCTGTTACAGCTTTTATAATACAGTGGACAAACAGCGAGTTATGTTATTGTACAGGGAAGAGCGTGTAAGCAACCTTGCACCGATGCTCTGGCAACTATCTAGAACATCTAAATCTATAAGCAAAAATGTAACTTTTATTCCGACTAAGACGCTAATTACCCTGAAAGAAACTTGAAAATAAGCTTAGGCATCAGGTCTCTAAACAGCTCCCTATTATGCCAGGTACAAACTGTACGATTTTGGGCAGTCCCAGATGAAAGACGACCAAACGTGATTGATCGATTTCTATGGTCGTGGCTCCTAAACACTGATCCTAATACAGTGAGAGGTACAAACAACAACAGCTGTGGTCACAGTCTTGCTACCAAAGATGGCCTGAAATAATTTTCTGACTTTGTCAGAAATTCAGCATGATCATCTCACAGTGTGTCTGCAGCGACAACTTACGTCTATCGACTAGCCAATAAAAATGCATCATGAAATGGCATATTGATCTAACGTGACATGGCGCTAAGACGACTTAACTAAAGCTCCGTTTTCAAAATTGGCATGCCAAGTTGGCCTCTTTTCCCTGACCGTGTCCACATTCTCCTCTTTCTTTCAGCGCAGATAAAAAACCCAATTGTGATCATAAAATAAATCTTACTTGCTGTTCAAAATAATGTCCACATCCACTTTATGATACTAAAGTGCTCACAGATTGTCCTGAAAGACCAGTTCAGTTTAGTCCTAGAGACTGGTCACAATGTTCTCAATACGCTACCAGTTACAGCAGCTTTAAAAGCACTTCAAACAAGATTGGAACACATCTGGGTGTGAGATCTGCTCTCAGTTCCGTTGTCAAAAGAAGATCAAAAGAGAGCTCACTTCAAAACGGTTCTGAAAGATTCATGTTGCGGCCCTGAGAGGGTGACACATAAACATCATTTAAAGTAACAAGACTTTTTTTTTCTTACAGCAGATGGAGGACAAGCGTTGGGATCTCACTTAGTGCTTGACGGCTGAAAGCTCATCCATCCTATCGTATTAAAAGTTTGACACGGCTGATGTGTACGGTCAATTACGGCTCGTCTCTATGCCGCTGAAGCCCGAGAATCTCAAGGATCCAAAGCTCATGCTTTATTCTTATCTCAAGCTAATCTCATCTGGGCAGAATTTTTGTTTAGCTTGTCAGGTTAAGATTATGTGTGCAACCTTCCCTTCTTGTCCGACTTTGTTCAGTTAGCAAATTCAACCTTGAGGGTGTAGTGCCACAGAACCCTGATAAATCATAGTACAAGAACACAGCACCATATAGCCAATTATGTTCACTCGAGGCTGGGAAGGGACTGTGAGAATTGACACACATGTCCAGTGCTGGCA
This sequence comes from Rhodeus uyekii, assembly GCA_037043235.1. Taxonomy (NCBI): domain Eukaryota; kingdom Metazoa; phylum Chordata; class Actinopteri; order Cypriniformes; family Acheilognathidae; genus Rhodeus; species Rhodeus uyekii. Next base: position 529,100 of record JAWRVZ010000154.1, on the reverse strand, counting down.
AAGACGCCCGGGCATAGTTTGTTTTGTTTACATGGCTCAGGAGACTCACGGCACTCGGTTGGAAACACAACGGAATAGGGTTGATGCGGTGTTCCACTTGGGTGGCTACTTCAGGAACAGAAAGGGTCAACACATCATAAACAAGTTCTCAACAATCTACTTCCATGAATAATGCTGATAGGTCTCAAAGGGGAAGTGCAATTTCTGTACTGCTAGCACTACCAAATGGAAAAGAAAAAATAATGAACATTTTGAACAGTTTTCACTGCCATTGGTCACCTAACAGGTTTACATTTCCATTTATCCAAAGCAACTTTGGATATTGCGTTCAAGGAGCACATTGACATTCTAATCAGTTATTGCATGGGAATTGAACCCATGACCTTGGCGTTGCAAGCACCACGCTCAACTGGTTGAGTTACAGGGAAGCAGAGATGACAGATAACAGATAACCCACTCCAAGGTCACATTAGTTGAGGAAATATGTTATTGCTGTAATTTAGTTGTTTGTTATTATTTATTCCATTACATATATTCCATTTAAAACTTCTACACAATTAATACTACAAAAATAAAGAGAATATTAATATATACTAAAAGTAACAGTGTTTTTATTTCAATTAAAACTATAAAAAAAAGTCTGTCAATTGAAATAAATCTGAAATAACTAATAGTAGACGAAAAACTTTAACTTTAACTAAAATTCTGCAATGGCAACTGACTAAAATAAAATGACTTGAAATACGAAGAATAACAAAACAAATATGGATTAAAAATAAATATTAGCATGAAATTTATAAAAACAAAAATGTAAAACCAAAGCCAATTTAAACTCGCATTAAACTCATGGGCAAATGATTTGGCAGTGTGACGAATTGTTTCTCTTTTTAACACAAAGTGAACAATAAAGCTGTTCTTGTCATTCTTTGGCATTATTAGTTCCACTGCTTGGTTATGTTACAGATATGAAAATGTAGTAAATTAAAAATATCTTGAAATTAAATGACCCGGTGAACTTTGTCTTTTAGATGAAGAGATTACATTATCTCAGGGAAGAATAAAAGAGAGAAAACTAAGCTCTAAATTTGGCACAAAAACGACGTTGAAAACAAAGATTCAGAGAGAGGGAAAAGTTACAGAGCATCTGGTTGAACCCAGGAGAGCTCATGCATATTTCATTATCAAGGAAAACAGTCACATCCTCTAAGTTAAGAATAAATCACACATCTGAAGAAAAAACAAGAAAAAATTGGATGCCTATCCTGCTTTTAAGAGGAATGAATATGGAAACAGACACAGACGTCACTGCAGCAACTTCTCCGTTCACAGTTTTACGTCAGTTAATTATGAAAATGGTTAGGAGTCAATACTCTTTAAATAATCTAAGAGGTCGTTTATATGACACCGTTTTCAACTTTTTATGTCTTTGGCTGTTCATTTATACGACAACTGCTTTTTGAAGGCCTGAAAACGTGTATTTATACACTATAAACTACATAACGTGTATTATACAAAAATGTGAATGTGTGAAAGGAGTATGTCTAGTGTTTCTTTGTAAAGTGACACCGCCAAGTATTGGGCCTGGCATGCGTAAAACATCGTTTTTTAGTCGTGTTCATGGATTTTTGCGCAAGGATCATTTTGACAATGTTGTCCTCTGAATATGCAAAATCTGCAAAGGAAAAACTTCCATTTTTAGTACCTCATCATCGTTTAAACAAACCCTAATATAACTTCTCTGAATGACGTAAAACGTGGAAGTAGTTTAAACCACAAAATGTGCTATTATATTTATGCTCTAAATGCATTATTGCCATGTCTTATTTTACAAATATTTTTGGAGCTTGAAACGCTGGTCACAGGACCAGAGTGAGGTTATAGTGATTTGATATAAAAAGACACTATAGTGACGTGTCTTTACAATAGTTTGTGTTCTCCAAGGTAAACTTTGTCTATTTCTTCAGTTTTTGCTTCAAAAATCCTTCAGCTTCGGCTACTGGGTCAAAAACTATTAGCTGTAAACTGAGCTCATCAAAAATTAAAGTGCAAAATCTATACTTTTTGTTTTTCCACAAAGTCTGACAAAGAAAGAAACTCAGGCCACAAGCGGTCAAGTTCATTGTCCTATTATCAGCGCTAATGACAAATACAGCTTTACACTGTAATCGCACACAAACGTAGCAACATACACACTCACGTCAAAAGAAATCCACGTATCACAATAATTTCAGCCGTCTAAGGGTTACCGTACAGCTAATTCTCCAGTCCTTATCAGTCTCAGTTTAGCTTCCCATGTCCTGTTGCTGTCAAACACAGCCGCTGTTTTTAAAGTTTAATCCTGTTGTCGGCGTTTGCTCTGTGAGTCAGCAAGAACGCCAGACAGCAGTAATTAACGCCCAGATGTGCGGCCATCCTTGCTGATTAGCTATTTAATACACCGCCCACCTGAGTAAGCGGTCAATTGTGAAGCAAACATACAAAATGCAAACAACATCTAAATATAAACCTACAAACATTAGCATAAAAAACAAACAGCTAAGTCCCAGTTTGTGCTAATTAATCTCTATCTCTTAGAAAATGCTGCAAGTCTTTCTTCATTATGAGAAATCACAATTGTTGGTTCATTTTGTTACACAAGTCTCTTATGTGGACCAAAGCTGCATTTATTTGAGCATAACAGAAAAATCATAAAATTATTATAATTTATAACATGCTTTACTCATTCAGCATCATTACACTGGTCTTCAGTGTCACATGATACTTCAGAAATCATTAATATGAACCATTTATGGTTATTATTGTTGAAAACAGTTAATATTTTTGTGGAAACATTGAAAGGTGACATTTTATTTCAGGATTCTTTGATGAATATAAAGTTCAAAAGGAATAGCATTTTAATGCATTTTTAATATTTTCAAACAATATAAATGTTATGGTCACTTTTGATTAAATTAATGCTTCCTTGCTATATGAAAGTACGCCTATTCATTTATTTTTCATAAAGTCTCACTGACCCCGAAATCTTGAGAACAATGTTGCGTATTAATTAGAATCTAAAGAAATAACCCTTGTTAACAGTAAAGGAAAACATAATTATTTCAACACAATCATAATTCAAAGCACACAGTGACATCCTTTTAGTCACATTGCCTACAATAACAGAATCATCTTTCTTTTAGGTCACAGACAGATAGTAAAGCTCTCATTCATTAATATTTGTTCATAACCTTAGAGTTTATTGAGCTGTAAGAATCCCAAAACCTGACCTTCGTAGGCAAAGGAAGCTTCTCAACTGGCCGGGGAAGCTATTTATACCACCACATGCTAATTAGCTGGCTTGCTAGAGAGGACAGCCGGAGAGAAACCAAACCAAAGAAACTGCTTGCCAGACTGAAACCCTGATTCAAACAAGCAAATCTCCGTAAAAATACCAGAAAATACATCCGATTCTCAGAATTTCATCCTTAATTGGCGGCAGAAAGTTGGATCTCCTCAGGTTTTCTTAATGCGCTGAGAAAACACAATGAAACCATTTTGGAGTACTCACATATTCATATTGCAAGTCCTTAATGAGTCAGTATAATAATCCCAAGATAACAGTATTGTAACTGATGCTGTTGATTTTCATTCATTTGCATGTAAACAAAGACCCTTAAGTCAAGCAAGTTCACTTGGCAGCCATCTTGGAAACACCCGTAAGCTGCTGTTTACAATGTACACAAGCTCCTGAATGGGAAAAGATATATATACTATAAATATACATTACATAATAACACAATATGCAAATATAACTTTATGTACTTAATACATTTTGGGATACAAACTTGCACAAAACCTACAAGAGTTGTTTTTAACTCTTCGTTTTTGTTTCCTTTTCTACCTAACTTGTACAGTATGTTAAAAAAAGGGACAAAAAGAAGCTGATGTCTTTTTGAGATGTCTAATAGGAGAAATGACAGGCCCAGTGTGAGCGTCAGGAAAGGAAATCTAACATATATTCGCGGTAGCCTGCGGTGTCTTGTCAAGGGGGATGGAAGCGTACATCGGATTCAGCGTGCTCAGGAAACATTCGGGCCAGCCGGCTCCGGGATTTCATTTTGAAGGCCGACGGATTTGATTCCACATGCCACCCTCTCTGACAGCCAGCACCATGGGGCCTAGATGCTTTAATCCAAGGATAAGCAAGAAGAAGGTGGGATTTTACCTGCTCACACACACATAGACACACTAAGGCAATACAAGCATTCGCTGTACCTCAGGCCAATCTCTCTTATGCAGCCTAGGTCTCTGAAGTCAGCACCAAACAGATGCTCCTGGCAAAGAAGGATTTCAACAGGTCTTTAGGGAAAAAACAGTCAAGTGTGAAGGGCGCACATACCCAGAAATGCATTCTAAAGGGTATATGCATTAAAAAGTTGAGGAAAAAGGTATGTGTATTCAAAAATGGATGCAACGACCTCCTGCGTTCAAAGGGTAGAAGTAGGTCACACTTATAGTTGTCTAGTGCTAAGTGTGCTGCATTAGCAAAGCACACAATGGAAAAGTAACTGATGTGTAGTTTTTAGCTCAAACTTTTAGCTGACTTTGTCACACTGAGCATGTAAAGGTGGTTTTGATGCGTAAAGGAATCTACCTAGCTAACGATGTACATTCTCAACACTTTTGCTAGCGTTTATGCCAAATGAACTATGCTAGATAAAGGAGTCTAAAAAGTTTTGAGCTTGTCCACTTTCAATGAACGACTGGATTGCTTTCATAGTGTAAACTATGGCATCTACGCTGATATTGGTCTCTGTTTATTCCGAGGTTATCATGGTCAGCCGGATCCGGGCCGTATCCAGATCAGATGAAGGACCTGGACACGAGCACAGCTCTGCCCTGAAGGGTCTGCTGAGACCGTGACTCTACTAAACCCTCCCCTGTGACGATCATGAACCCATCTCCAATCGGACCAAATTGGACTTCATATTAGACTTGAATTATTATCAATATAATAATCATGCACTGTTTGGCTGTTGACCAGAGGAGAACTGGTCCCCCGATTGAGCCTGGTTTCTCCCAAGGTTTTTTCTCCATTCTATTCTTCATTCACTCATTCCGTCACCTGCTGGAGTTTTGGTTGTTGCCGTTGTCGCCTATGGCTTGCTCAGTTGGGGAAACGTAACACTTAATATTCATCAACAGTATTGATTCGCCTGCTCTTTTAAGTCTGCTGTACAGCCAAAACAAACGTTGTTAAATTGTTTTCCTGTGACCACTGTTAAGCTGCTTTTAAACAATCTGCATTGTATAAAGCGCTATATAAATAATGGTGACTTGACTTGACTTAAACGCTCATGTGGTCGAAAAAGACCACCTGCTCCCCACCTACTGCAGATCATAATATATAGAGCACGCTTTTTTTCACTGTCTGCAAGGTAAATTCAAATACCTATTCAGCCAGTATGCAATTTTAGACGCAGCGCCAGTGATCGCCAGCACTGGCAGAATGATGGAACCTAAAGAAAGTGAATGGATCTTTAATCAATTAATCTGCGAATTTGGTGAATTTATTCAAAAGATTTAAGTGCGATCAATTTCATCATTACTGTAATGTTAAAATAGACCATTAAAGCTTACAGATTACAAATATCTAAAAATATTGATATTTTGGCTAAATTAATACATTCTGACTAAGAAAAAGTTTGTAACTGAAGATTTGTTAGTCAAGCTTTTCTTTTCATTCCAAGTTTTCTTCTGCCTCCATGTACAGCTCTAAGCTGTACATTTCTGTCTTCCGTTTCTATCATACTTGATCCTTTTCTCTCTTTCACTCCCCGCACATAAACACGAAAATAAAAATGATGCCAATTGAGCTTAGGGACCATATCAAGGTCACACTCTTATCTTCAGGCCACATGACCCATCACAGACCCTCAGGGCGGCTTGTGTCCCTCTGTGACCCATAATCATGCACTGGGCTGAGCCTTTGAGTCATGATCCCCCTCTCATTTCACGTATCCCTGAGCTGAAGCAAGCGTGCATCCAAAGCACCGCTGGCACAAAATGCTTTATGCTTTTTTACACCAGAACTAGTGGCTTTGGAATTGAAAACAGGAAAGGAAATTCCTAAGGAGTTCTTCCTAAAAGTGATATGGAAAAAGAAAACACACTGTAGAAAACACATTCTCTCATTGTTTACTAATAAACATCCAATCAAGAGATTTTAAACTGCAGATTATTGAGTTACGTATTTGAACTGAACCAATTCAGTCAAATTTGTGAACAAATCATTAAGTTTAATGAAACAGTGTTTTGTTGTTAAATGAGACTAAAACTATTAACAAATATTTTCAGTAGCTGAAAAAAATGCTGTAATACAATAAATATTTGATATTTCTATATGTTTTTATATAAAATATAAATATTAAAGCTAAAAAAAAATGTAGAGATGACAAAAGTACATATCAAAATTATTAAAACTTTTAAATTAAAGTGAAAGCTGATATAATCAAATATTGTTAAATACCATACTAGTATATAAAAAATCCTAAAATGTTATCAAGCATTTACACATTTGGAAGAAGCTTTTATCCATAAGCAACTTACTTTGTATTCAAGACAGGGGCGTAGCCAGAATTTTATTTTTGAGGGGGCCCAGCTTAAAATGAGGGGGCCTAAGCATAACGTAATCGGCAGGATTCGAACGTGAACGGGGAAACCCCAATGGATTTCTAGTCCATCACCTTAACCTCTCAGCCAAGACTGGTTGTGCAGCGTCCTATCGTCGACTTTGGGGGTGCGTTGCGATCGTCTTGTGCGGCGGGCGATATGTGTTTTCACTTTAGTTTTCACAGTCGCGATTTTAAACAATAGAAAATCTGAGGGGGGCGCACATGTAAATGAGGGGGCCCAACTAAGCTGGGGTGTGTTTCCCGAAGCCAACTATGGTCGCAAGTTCCATTATTACCAACACAACTGAACAAAATTTGCGACACTAGTTGGGTAATGATGGCTTTGGGAAACACCCCCCTGAATGTGATCAAGAACACAAAAATTGGTCCTTACAAGGAAACCATCTCTAGTCTAAACCATCTCAAGTCAAAAGTGAAGCAATTAAAAACGATCAAACAACAAAAATGACAACCCCCATTGGCTGTGTACTTGTGCAGTCTCATTGGCTCCATTCTGCAGCCGCACCATTTATTACAATTTCATTCTGTTTACTTTCCAAGTCTACCATTACAGCGAAACAATTTGGGCTAGCTTTCGTTTCTGCTCTGACAGCCGCAAGACCACTTAGAACGAGGCAGGTGTGTGTTAAAAATCAAGAATGGTCAGGGAACGTTGGTTTGAAGGTGAATACCGTAACAAGCACAGACTTGGGTCTCTAGACGATAAGTTTTAAATCTTATCTGGCTAAGTGTCTTTTGTGACTGTTCGAATGCATTCGACCGCATGAGCTTCAACACTACGATAATAATCTGTTTGAAAGCATTTTTGACTACCTCTAGAAGCAGTCGAAAGTGGACAAGCTCAAAACATTTTACACCTCATTTACATCTGTATTTAGCATCGTCCACTTGTGATCCAATCGACCAAAACGCATCTTAATACCAGGTGTAAACATGCCAATATCTACGTATAATCCCACTGGTCCTACTTGCCCCACTCTGAGCAGGACTCGATGTCTCCGGCATCGGAGGAGAGCACGCTAATAAGTCTAGTCACGCTATTCTCTTGTCGCTAGTGTGCCTACTGAGAACAGGGGAGTAAAGTTTACCCGCACAACTCTAACTAGCTGGTCTTCATTGCATAGGGGCAGCATAAAAAGGCACATTTTTGACCTACTGTAAAGGGAATTTATCAAAAAGTAAAACAAAATGCAGTGAACTGAGAGCTGCTCATGGGATATTTTAAGCTATTTAATTGCATTTTCAATTATCAGCCCTCTCAGTGCTGTTCCGTTCCTCAGAATTCCACAGATTGTTCTTTGGAATCAATGCTGGAAATGCATATAAGTCTGTCAGAGTCTGCTGATGAGTAAATGACCACACACATACACACACACACACACACACACACGAATACAGAAAACCTACACCCTGACTAACCATCTCTTTAGCGCCTAGCGCGCAAAGAAACCGATTTGAGAAAGTGTTCAGACTATCTGCTTTCATTCGCCCTCCCTTTTCAGACACGGCAGACACATATTAACTTCCAAATTGAGTTCGGAAACAGCTTAGGCATTATAATGCTTCACAAAAGGGGTCTTTTCAGGCATTCACATGGATAGAATCTTTGGAGCTCTGCTTATTTCAATTTCAGTCAAGAATTGAACTCTTCATGGACAATTTAACTTGGCCGTGCTCTATTTTTTATTCTCCCACAGATCTTCGGACTGGAGCCGCATGGTTTCTGCAAGGCGGAGCCTGAGACAAGCGTTAGACATTCTCCTCGCAGTTTGGGAAATAAGGTGGCAATATCCAGTCGAAATGTCAGCAACAGGCAACAATATAATACTCCCACATATCAACTTCAATCCCTGCGGGCGTTGTAAAAGGGAAGCGACATTTACGAAACAATGCCAGCAAATACCATGCGACCAAAGATGGAAAGCGCCTCGTTTTAGTGACATCGGGAAAATTGGTGCATATGCTAACAAGGGTGATTTAATTTTTTTAATTCCACATGATGTCTTAGTTGAAAAGAGCCCAGTTCTTTCCCTGTCTGTTGCCTGGTCCTTGGGGATTGGCTTTTTTGTGCTCCTGTCTGGTCATAATGAGGCCCACAAAGGCACCGTGAAGACAGACGGAAATTTTCCTTGACGTTGATGAATAGGTAGCGTGGAAACATGGATAGTGCCATAGATTGTAGAGAACATTAGCATGTTAGCAAAAAGAAGTAGCGAGCCATACAATTACCTATTTATATCAAACATTTCTCATTACATTTCTAGCAAAATAAATAATATGCATGTGTACTGAAAATATAAATATATTATGTGTAAATATTAAGATATTCAATTTGTCCAAAAATATTTTAAATATTTTAAATAACCTTGTATTGATGGATATTTTGAGATTTTTTATTTGTTGAATTAAAATGCTGAAAGGGAAATAATTCATTTTATTTAGAGGTTTGCACATTAATATACACATTATTCACAACAGTTAAAAAAAGAATACTGTTTTTAATTATTAAAATATGTTCTAAAACTGTTTATACCTTCTATATACACTTTAAATCTACAGTACATAAGTCATTTGTAATAAACAGTTTAACAGTTAAACATTATTTAGCTTTACTTATTGAAAAATGTATCTCTCTCTCTCTTTCTCCCTACATATATATATATATATATATATATATATTTGACTATATATATATATATATTTGAATATATTATATATATTTGCATGTAAGAACTTGTGATATGGCAAGCATTCCTGGAAGGAATCGGATCCACCTACTATCTTGACATGCATCTTAGAAAGACACGCAGTCACAACTGATGTGAACGTGTGCGTGTGAGTGTGTGCACACACTTCCAGTCATGAGAGTGTAGGAACACACCCATTATTCTAAAGCAAAGCTGTGTGACGGCACGCGGCCTCCGAGCGGCATGGCGTCATGATCGATGGCGGCCATTAATCACGCCAGCGCCGCTGCTGGAGATTGATGTGCAGAAATTCAAATCTTCAAGCAGCGTTTTGAAAATTAAAGCAGCGAGGCAAGGTTAGGATCCTTCCCGGTGACGCTGAACGAGAGAGCTGGGACCAGCGAGCTCCCCGGGGTAAAGGAATTTCACGCAGAGGTTGGGAAAGCGTCTTTTAACCTTTGAACCGCCAGCTGTCACAGACACCTCAGTGCTGGCTTGTCAAAATGAGTTGGCTGAAGAAAGGAAGATATGGCTAAATAAAATTTCGATCAATAAATTATTTTAGTATTCATTTGATTATTTGACTCACACAATTAATTGTATTTTAAGGTAGCTACAGCTTACAAAAAGTGTAAATAGCAGCAAAGCGTATTTTCTTTACACTTTGTCCAAGTATTTTTCTTTGTAAAAAGAGTAATAGTTGTTAGATGCAATTTATAGTATATAAATATAGTAAACCGCACCCTATACCCTAAAATAGGACACTATTTGTAGTGTTATTGAGCACACTCATTCAATCCCACAATGCACTGCAATAGCAAGTGTACAACAGCTAGAGAATACCCATAATGCATTGTGAGTCACACGCCAAATTAATTTCTGTATTTGTCCAGAAGACGATTCATCCATCATTTTCCAAACCGATGGTCCAATGTGGCTACAGCGTAATATCATTCAGGTATAATTTCATTTTTTATTGATTATTAAATTGTTTAATTAATGTTTATAAATGCTAGTTTCTAGGCGGAGTTATACTGCAGAAGCCAGTTTAAGTTAAAACGGCAGCCCTTCCGGCACATTCAGTATCTGAATTCAGTTACTTATTTTAATTCACTCCCTTAAGTGGACTATATTAGAGGAGTAATGTAGGGAATAGTGAATGAAGGTGTATGAGGGCGATTTCGAACACAGCGTCAGTGTATTAAAACAGCATAAAAATAACAACACATTCAGTGTGCATGATTATATTTATTAAAATGATAAATGTTCTATGTTATTAGGACGTTCCTTGTTCCTGAACCTGAAGACCTACCCCACTCTTTAAAACCACTATTCTATACAGGTTAGGCACTTTATATCCCCTTTTCGAATATGTTCTACATTTTGCAATGATATGCAATGGGAAACGCAAGAAGAATAAGTTCGGCCAAGTTTGTGAGTTCAAACAGTAGAGAGTGTGGTGCTTGCAACACCAAGGTCATGGGTTCGATTCCCAGGGAAAGCAAGAACTGATTAGAATGTCAATGTGTTTCTTGAATGCAATGCAAGTCACTTTGGATAAAACTGTCTGCCAAATGCATACATGTAAAATGGTAAAATAACTCAGGTGTGGATTTCTTGGTGAGCAGAGATAATATAAATAGCTTCTGCCAGCAAGGTTGACCATTTAGAATTGGTGTAAATAGATTTGAGCTGGGACGAAGCATTTTTGTAGCCATAAACATAGAGATTAGTCATCATTTAGGCATTTCCAGTTCCATCGTCCCAAAGTCAATTGGTTTATTGAACAGGTTTTGGCTAAATAAGGTCTGTGGTGAGGCTGAAGACATTTTCTGTGGCCTACGACTAAGCAGGGCTGTGCGTGGTCATTTTCCTGGATGGGAGACTGACTTGATTGCTGCTGGAAGTGGTGTTAGGAGGCCAGGAGGCCAGGAGGCCAGGTCTATGTGGGTCCTACCACCCCAGTATAGTGACGGGGACACTGTACTGCAACAAGCATCGTCTTTCGGATGAGACGTTAAACCGAGGTCCTGACTCTCTTTGGTCATTAAAAATCCCAGGATGTCCTTCACAAGAGTAGGGATGTAACCCCGGCATCCTGGCCAAACTTGTCCATCATGACTTCCTAACCATCCCCATTCTCTGATTGGCTTCATCACTCTGTCTCCTCTCCACCAATAAGCTGGTGTGTGGTGAGCGTTCTGGCGCAATATGGCTGCCGTAGGTGGATCCAGGTGGATGCTGCACCCTAGTGGCGGTTGAGGACATCCCCCCGTCCATGTAAGCGCTTTGAGAAACTTTGATAAAGCGCTATATAAATGTAATGAATTATTATGTAATGAAATATAAACAACATCAGTATTATCCCACTCATGATTTTTTTAAAGATGTTATGTGTCTTAAAAAAATGTGTTGCAAACAAGTGTCTGAATGGGACCACAGAGGCTGTCAGGGACATTAACCGTCATCAAACCAAACTGGTAAACTCGGTTTGTTTTTACAGTTTTTGTGTTTATAATCTTGCCCTTGCAAACTATTCTGTCTCTAACTTTCAGGGAAAATGTGTTTAAGATAAAAACTGAAAGAGTTGTTGGTGGTGATGTTGAAGTCGTGGGATGGTGGTGTATCTTCAGCTTACCAAAAATTCATAAAATTTGTGTTGCTCTGTGAAAATGATCTTCATGGACAAAATGTATCAAAGTATCAAACTTTTATTGAGCACAAATCTTATTTTTGTGATGCCAATGGAAAAATTCTATTTGAATTCTGGTTTTTGTTGAAGAAACAAGTGGGAGGCTAACTGAAGTTGACTGACAAATATACATCTCTGCTCCGCTCTATAAACACCACAAATTTGGCAAATAGTGACATAAAGTATACTCTGCAAGCTAATACTGATACTTTCCACAATCTCCTTTATTTTGAATAACATTTTTACAGTGGAATTGTATCCATCTGGAATTGATTGGATCTTGAAAAGTGAGCCATATTTGAAGAAGAGGATTTCTTATGAATTGTACATAGTTAGACCATGAATTTGCATAAAATCTTGATTTTTTTTTTGTTGAGTTTATGTAATCCCATTGCAAAAAAAGGAACAGAAGCTCAAATTTGTCCACTGTTCAGTCATGCATCTCCACAGCTTGTCACTTCCCATAAGGGCCAACTGTGAGTTCTGACCTTTTAATGGGACAAACACTAACACTTAGATAGATCTTGTACTGGCTTCAGTAAAATTACCATAGTTTATTGTAAGGTTCGTGCCAATGTTTTTAATTTTTTTATGTTTACTGTATTTTCAACCAATTAAATGCAGCCTTGGTGAGCATAAGATACCTACTGGCCCTTTGATGACAATTTATATGATTTTTTCATGTTTAATATATATTGCTATGCTATAAGTCATTAGCTTAGCAACATGCTAATGCAAACTCTCGAATGCGCTCTACTTGAAGTAGAGTGATCCAAATCAGTCACTCCGGTTTCAGTTCAATCAGGATGCTGCCTATTTAGTAATCAATTCAGCATAAATTTTTCCGCAGATTTAACATCAGATTTGGGTTATGGCTGGATTTCTGCAAGCTCAATAATTCAGACTCCTACTTTTCCAGGTCACAGAGACATTTAAGGTTATTCGCGCCACTAGTTTGGCGGGAGGCGCTAGTTCAAAACCTCACCATTGAGAGGAATGTTAGGATATGAAGCGAAGAAGCAGACGAGAGGTGTTTGACGTCATAGTCATCTCTAATAAACTTTTGACTCAAACACAGAAATGGAACTAAAAAGAGAGTGAATGTTTCTGAGGGATTTACATTGGCAGCTCTAAAATGGTTGCATGACAAAGAAAAACTAAAAGAACATCACACACTCTTGTGATCACCGCTCTTCAAATGCATGTTAGGAGCGAAGCACTCATCAGAGGTGATGATATCGCTCGTTCCGCCAAGGGCCCAAGGCTTTGATTCCGGTCCTGCCTTTCCATAAAGTGCCTCGTTCCAGAGGGCCCTATAAATTCTTTTGGTCGCTATGGGAAAGGGCAGAGTCACATGCCATTAATTTAATAAAGGATTTGGGACACAGATTCCTCCCACCCCGCAAATATATCTCAAACATTCACAATTGCTTATTATAGTAACGTACTTTACATTTCCTATTCTTTCCTTTTTGAGAATTACACATGTGGCTCCTAAGAAGCTGTTAAGGGTGGATTAATTCCTCTAGACTGAGGGAAAAAAACATATTTAGGCATTTGCAGAGGCCTCTAAAATGTTATGCCTCGAGCAGTGTTAATAGTCTAAAACAAGCCTTTATATCAAATTGGTTTTGTGAGCCTTTAAGAGGCACAGACGTTCCCCTTATTAGGACGTGGCCTCACGCTTTGTATGGATTATTCCCCTTCAGTTTAGTGCAGGTACATAGTGCTTCACTCAGCCTCTTTCTGAAGGGCTTAAGGGCAGCCATATTAAAAGAAAAAGAACAGAACAACAGACTTGCTCATCTTTCAGAACACACACACACACACGTCTATAAATTATATCACATTATAGTAGTATTGTATAATGTATATTTTCTTTTATCTATTTGACATGTCAAAGAGATGATCTATGTTCTTCAAAAATGAATGATTTTAATCAAGAATAAAGACTTTGAATCTTTAGCTGCTGCTTATTCTGATTTGAAAGATTAATTACAGCCCTAGATGAGCACAGATTGTTATCCTTTCATTGAAAACATTAATGCAATCACTGTCAATAAAAGGTCATTGTTTTTGGTCACTGAAGCAAAATGTAGCATTGAATTGAAGGAGGAGCTGTTTCTGAGGTAGTGGCCATGTGGGAAACTGTCATCTACTTAGACCCGAGTGAAGAGCTTTCTGTATTATTTTAACATTGTTTCTGAGACAATAGCAGCCTTTAGCCACTATAAACCCATCCATTCCTGCTGCATCCTTGGCTGAGGATCCCTCTGGAAAACTGGAACCATTAGGAGGTGAAAAATAAATACAGAAAGGGACAGCAGATCCTCCCAAACATGCTTCACGTGCTCCCCCAACACTCCTCTCAAAAGTCAACTTCTCAGTGTAGTTCAATCCAATGGAGATTACTAAAATATGCATATGGGCATGGGTGCCAATCTTAGAAAAAGATGCAAATCATTCCAAAATTTTGGAGCCGTCTCTGCAAATGCTTGTCGTTTGGTCCTAGGAATCGTTAAGGCCAGTAGGTCACCATGCTAATCAACGAGCCAGATTATTCCTAAATGAAAATGATTCAGCTTTGTGTATTACATACATTAATTTGTCATTGAATCGTTCATTCAACAGATTTGTTCAAAAACACAGGTCTATTCAGTAATGAAGCAAGTGAAGTCTTAAGGAAGAAGAAGAAGAAGAAGAAGAAGAAGAAGAAGAAGAAGAAGAAATGTTACATTTATATAGCGCTTTTCCAGAGCTCAAAGCGCTTTACAAGGTAGGGGGGGGGGGGGGATCTTCTCAACCACCACCAATGTGTAGCATCCACCTGGATGATGCGACGGCAGCCATATTGCGCCAGAACGCTCACCACACACCAGCTTATTGGTGGAGAGGAGACAGAGCAATGAAGCCAATTAGTATGGAGGGGATTAGGAGGCCATGATGGACCAAGGCCAATGGGCAAATTTGGCCAGGATGCCGGGGTTAAACCCCTACTCTTGAGAAAGACATCCTGGGATTTTTAATGACCACAGAGAGTCAGGACCTCGGTTTAATGTCTCATCCGAAAGACGGTGCTTGTTGCAGTACAGTGTCCCCGTCACTATACTGGGGCATTAGGACCCACACAGACCACAGGGTGAGGACCCCCTGCTGGCCTCCTAACACCACTTCCAGCAGCAACGTAGTTTTTCCCAGGAAAAAACGGTACTAACCAGGGTTTTTTTTCCCATCCAGGTACTAACCAGGCTCAACCCGTCACGGCTGTTGAGCTGGTGTGCGATGCGGAGAAGCGAAGAACACGGAGCTTCAAACAAAAATACTTTATTTACAAAAACAGGAAACAAAAGCGGCACTCGATGGTGCAAGAAACATGGAGAGCAAAGGGGCATACATCCATACACTAGCTACCAACCTAAACACTACAATCACCGACAAGGACACAGGGAACATGAAGGGATTTATACACAAGGGCAAATTGGGGACAGCTGACATAATTAGCAGGGTAATGACTAACAAGACAGGAGTGGGAAGGATTTGGGAGACACAGGGGAACCCGGATGTGACAGACGCGACAAGACTGTGACAGAACGCCCCCTCCCACAAGGCGTGACCTCACGCCGTAAGAGACACCTTGAGGAGGGGAGGGAGGGGGAACAGGTGGAGGACAAGGCAGACCTAATCTACACAACATCATAACACATGTGGGAGGGTGGGCACCCTGGAGACCGGGTTACACAGAGTCCAGGAGGTCTCCAGGGTGGTGCAGGCTACTGAGGACCAGGGAGGTGCAAGGGGGACAAGGAGCCAGTCCAGGGGGAGTGTCCAAGGTGGTGCACGGGGATCAAGGAGCCAGTCCAGGGGGAGTGTCCAATTTGGTGCATGAGTCCATGGTGGCATAGGGGAAACAGGGTGCCGGGCAGTGTGGGAAGTCCAGGGCGGAGCCGGGGAACAAGTCTTTCCCGGAGGCTCTGCCTCCTTTTCCCCACCCACCCTCAGAGTCACACTAGTACCCCCCCCCCAAAAAAAATTCTTGAGGGGCCTCCCCGGTAGGCCGTCGGGAGGCCCAGGTGGTCCTTGAGTGAGGGGCACCAGGGCCGCGGGCTGGGAGCACAGTTCGGGGGCGGCCGCGGGCTGGGAGCACAGTTCGGGGGCGGCCGCGGGCGGGGAGCACAGTTCGGGGGCGGCCGCGGGCGGGGAGCACAGTTCGTGGGCGGCCGCGGGCTGGGAGCACAGTTCGTGGGCGGCCGCGGGCTGGGAGCACAGTTCGTGGGCGGCCGCGGGCGGGGAGCACAGTTCGTGGGCGGCCGCGGGCGTTGAGCACAGTTCGGACTCCGGTGCAGCAGCAATGCTCGGGAGCGCTGGCGTGGTCGCGACGCTCGGGAGCCATGACGTTTGCGCGGCGCTCGGGAGCCAGGACGTGGCCGCGACGCTCGGCAGCCATGATGTTTGCGCGGCGCTCGGGAGCCAAGACGTGGCCGCGACGCTCGGGAGCGCTGGCGTGGTCGCGACGCTCGGCAGCCATGACGTTTGTGCGGCGCTCGGGAGCCAGGACGTGGCCGCGACGCTCGGGAGCGCTGGCGTGGTCGCGACGCTCGGCAGCCATGATGTTTGCGCGACGCTCGGGAGCCAAGACGTAGCTGCGATGCTCGGGAGCGCTGGCGTGGTCGCGACGCTCGGCAGCCATGATGTTTGCGCGACGCTCAGGAGCCAAGACGTAGCCGCGATACTCGGGAGCGCTGGCGTGGTCGCGACGCTTGTCATTTTGCCTTGTGGTGGCAAAAAACCCGGTCGGTGATTCTGTCATGGCTGTTGAGCTGGTGTGCGATGCGGAGAAGCGAAGAACACGGAGCTTCAAACAAAAATACTTTATTTACAAAAACAGGAAACAAAAGCGGCACTCGATGGTGCAAGAAACACGGAGAGCAAAGGGGCATACATCCATACACTAGCTACCAACCTAAACACTACAATCACCGACAAGGACACAGGGAACATGAAGGGATTTATCCACAAGGGCAAATTGGGGAAAGCTGACATAATTAGCAGGGTAATGACTAACAAGACAGGAGTGGGAAGGATTTGGGAGACACAGGGGAACCCGGATGTGACAGACGCGACAAGACTGTGACACAACCCTGCTGGAGTGAGTCACTGAATAATTAATTCAAACCGATTTTCTAAAAAAATTAAATAATTATTATTTTTTAAATAGACTGCAGCCATTAATATTTTGTCAGAACCTATAGAAAATGACATGTTAGTTTATTTAGAATCGTGAGAGAATAGGTATGTAGTGCCAAAATAAATGGGTTGATTAGCAGTGGTCCCCAACCTTTTTATCGCCGCAGCCCTGTCAACGTTTGATGATTTTACCACGCCTCGTTTGGGGTGGGGGGGGGGGGCACCAAGTACACGTACACCAAGCACTTTTAAACATGAGAAGGTACTGGTGAACAGAGAGAAGAGCGATACACACCTTCTCTCCACCAAAGCTTCAACGACACTGCCGCTTGCAGCCGCTCAGCTCCAGACGTCACCTAAAACTGCCCCAATTTTGCGTATGCAAAATTGGTGCGGCTTCAGGTGAAAGACTAATTGGCGTTGTCATCGCAGTCTCTCAGCTCCCGGTTAACCTCTCGTCCATAGAATGTCACACGAACCCATGAAAAATACACCACAGTAAATAAAATGGAAATAATTTAATTTTCCTTGGGCCGGTACCATTTGTTTGATCCAAAGACCGGTACCGGTCCATGGCCCGGGGGTTGGGGACCACTGGATTATAGCATATAAAATGTATATACAACTTACTTATAGTTATTTACATAGTTATTTAGTGGGACTGAGAAGACAAAACACTGTAAACGTACAAAACAAAACCGCACTTGGAGTGCAAAACCACAAACACTTTTCAAAACTAGACCAAAAAGCGGCACAATACATGCAAAACCAGAAGCTGGGCCATAGAACACATGGAAACAGAAAATGCCACCACAGAGCTACAACACAAGACAACGACTGAAAGCAAACATGTGGTATAAATACAAAAGGAGGTAATGAGGGGATTAGACGCAGGTGACAAGACTAACGAGATGACTAATGACGCAACAGGTGAATGGAAGCGCGTGGGAGAACTCGGAAGGAAATAGGAAGTTCACAAAAGACACGACTGACATGTAACAACACAATTCAAATCATTTTTAGTCAATTCTGTATAAAAATAATAGACTTATTATACACACTCAATATGTGTATATGTAACTATACTAGTTATCATTGAATTATTTTATAAAATTGAATAGTTTATACATTTACTTTTGCCCATTTTTATTGCTCACAAATTAATGTCATGATTAAATTCATGAGAAAAAAAGAGTCCTCTAAAGAGTTGTGATGTTATGTTAAATTTCACTGTGAGCAATACAAATAGCGTACAATCAATCAAGGTCCCAGAAAGACGCCAATGGCTTTGTGTTGCTTGTTAATGATGCATATTGTATGTCATTAATACTTTATTTGTGTGTTTACTGAGAAATTATTTCTCTATATCCTTTACATAACCCAGTAAACACTAATTTCTTGAAGCAGACATGATGAATGTCATGGGAAATCTTTGGGGACTGACATGTAAGCGGAGATGCGCGTGTGGAGATCAGGAACGTCCCAGGGGCTGAATCCCCTACAGCTTGGCAGGTTGAAAAGCCGGCAAGAAATAAAGACTACTGCCAGGCAACGTGGTGCCCATGGGAAAGAGCGTTTTATTAAAAAGTAAGATAGGCTGGAGACAAGCCACTATGAAGAACAGAACTGAAGTAAAAACCAGTTGGGATTTCTGTGAGGAGCCAATTGGATATTATGCCATACATGCAAAGGAAAACACGTTTATCAACATGAATACATATTCTGGGTTTGTCAAAATAAAATTGGGGTTTGAGTCTGAATGAAATTGTGAAAGGGTCAGGTGATTTTGTTGTTTGGGTGGAGCACTGACACCTCTGTCCATGGTTATATGTTTCTGCACATCTACATATATAACTATTAAAGGGTTTTATTCAGCTCATTTTCAGGACGAGGTCTGTGGAGGCTTGTCTCGCACTTCTGCAAGTGTTGGATTTGTAATCTAACATTTGTGGATACAGAAGAGGCACTGTGGGACATTTTCATGAAGCTCTCACATGAAATGCAAGGCCATATTTATTTTGGAGATGAATATGAAAAAAACAACTATGAAAAATTAGTTTCTAACTTATTTGTCAATGGTAACATTTTTGTTTAGAATAATGGGTTCAACGTGACTTAAAATTGGACATTAGTCAAAAAGATAACCAGATTATCAGGGGATTGAGAACAAAGAACAGAGAACAGAATGAGCAGAACCTAACATACATCCGTGTAGGACACGATTCAACAAGGAACTTAAGAAACTCTGGGGTTTAAATACACGAGGGGTAAAAATTGAACCGTATGTTCTCGAATATAACCCGCAGATGCAGATAATCCACACCCCCATATAGCCTGTGGGTTCTGGGGTTGTGTGTAAAAAAGTGTTTGTATAACCTGCACCTTTATACAACCCGCACCCATAGATTGATGAACTTTTTTGTGTAAGATCACATTTCGAATTTCGAATGTTGCTCGCATGACGTCAATTATCCATAACTGTTCAGACTCGGTACACAGTGCTTGTGCGCAAAATTCAAACAATAAGAAAACAAAACACAAGTCAAAATCAGAACAAAAAAAAAAAAAAAGAGAAGAAAGTCTCTCTTGTTGTGCAGCAGCACATCCCTTAAGAAGCGATTCTACAGGTGTTGGTCATTGGATGAGAAGAGCCCACCCACAGCCAATCATGTCTTCTTGCATGATTGACAGGTCAGACAACCTATCAGCGCCAGCTGTCAGAGTGATAGTACAAGCGCCAGAGACAACAACCCACACAAAAAAGAAAAACAGAAAGAAAATACCGCAATAAAACGTACGTCCTTAGGGATGTAAAAAATCATTGATATAGCCCGCACCCTTATATAACCCGCACCCCACCTGTGGGGTTTGTAAAATCTGGTATAACCCACGAGTTATATGCAGGGACATATGGCAATCAAAGCAAAACACACATGGGAAAACAAGAAAACCTACAAAGGACAACAAAACATGATGCAGAACAAAAATAACATAAGGGATCATGACAGCTCCTAAACAAACAGACACATAATTCCAGGAAGGACGTGGACTGGAGGAGGAGTGGGGAAGGGATGGAGAGCCAGGCCATTGTAATGGAACTGGAGACTGAGTCAGAGAGCCAGCAGAGCAAGTGGTCAGGGTGAAGAGAGCACGGTAAGGGGCCAGGGCGGAGCTGATGGGACTGAAGACCACCACAGGAGAGCTGAAGACCACCACAGCAGAGTATATGGGACTGAAGATCCCCATGGTGAAGCAGAAAACAACCACAGCAGAGTAGATGAGACTGAACATCCCATATTGTATTGATAATACTATTAAGCCTTCTTATTGAATGTTATATATATATATACATATATATTAAAAGCTAGCATGTGCAACCAACTCTTAGAAACACTCCTTAGCACTAACACAATCTGTATATATATATATATATATATATATATATAAAATATAACGTTTAAAATAAACTTTTTTTTCTAAAAGCTTCCCAATAAAAAGTTCTCCATTAAATGCACTACACATCTACAAAAATGTTTTAAAGTAAATAAAAAAACAGCATACCTATGATGCTTTGCAATATGAAAAGCCAATCAAACCTCTTAAAGAGTAATGGTATACCACAGTGTTCACAGTGTAATTATGTCAGTCAAACCCCTTGTAATTCACTTTTTTTCTTTTATCCATCATTTGCTTCAGGAGGATTCAACTTGACATTACTGATTCTACAAAAAAGTAGCCTGGATGAGGGCATTCTTGAATTCTAATTGATTTCATCGTCCCCTCTCACTCCGCACTCAGACAAGAGCATCTGCAGTCCCACGGCACAGCTATAATTTATGTGGAGAATATTAAACACTCAGCTCTATTGATCCCCACCGCTCTTTATGTGACGTCTTCCTGCTGGGAATAACGGCTGAGGCCTTGTTAGGCACTCGTGAGGAGAAAAAGAGATCCTGTCAAGAGCACTGATTTCTTCTCCCATAGCAACTTTAACATGGAGGCACAATCATTTTTGCTGTGTCAAATGCTTTTTTTCCCAATACACTGTTCAGTTTTTATGGCTTCATCTCTTATATGTACCACAAGCCAAAATGGACAGTTTAAAATGCCAAAGTTGTTAATAAATCTTTGCCTTCCGGTCTTTCCACAGTTTGTGACACTACTAGTGTTTGCAAATTCCAGTCAGTGTATTTAGTGCTAGGTATTTTTCAGCTATTCTTTCTGAAGGTTACAACAGTTGTGTCTCAAACTACGCGCTATACACTTATGCGAGATGTACATATGCACTCAATCATGTAGCGTAGGAACTTCACAAGGTTATTTTGTCATTCAACACAGGAGTCTGATGCTCCACTTCTGCTATCCCATTAATGCTGTGACAGTGAAGTGTCCAACATTGCACCTATTTAAAGTGTACTTTAAGTGGAATTTTCAGTGTGAACACTACTGAAACGACTAAGAACTATACTACAAAACAACAAAGAACAGCAATTCACTCTTGCTTTCAGCAACAAAATAAATGACTTCATACTTCCCTTATATACAGCAGGTGAAGAAAAAGTTGCTACTATGTCTTAATTTACAGTATTTATAACACAGTGTGTCAGATGACCTACTACTTCTGTGAGATTCTGAAGTGTGCATCTAATGGGAATTTAACCATCCCACAATGCCACAGGAGAGGATTTGTGAATGGACGTGAAGTTACACAACTAACACTGGTAGGTCACATGAAAAAAAAAAAACTAAATAGAATCTAAATAGCTCTTTAAAAGTTTGCAAAGTAATTACTCAAAAGTACCTGTGAAATTTTGGATGCAGCTAGTCTATTGCAAGTTATTGAAACATTTAATCATACAATTTATTCACTAATTCATTAAGATGCAAATAAAATGTGAGCAAATCAATGTGCATTCATTTAAAAACTGATTCATTAAAACCAAATTTAGGGCATGCAGAAAAAGGTATAAAATCAGTTAACCACCTATTTTGATTTAAAAATCCTTTATCCATTCACTTATCTGATTCGTTCAAAATACAGATTCATTCATAAACAAAGCAAGCTACTCCTTTTATGAGATAGTAACCAGATCATTCTTACATGATAATGCTCTGAAGCAAGATTGAGGATTCAAACACAACTTTATTAGAGCAATCCAAAACCATAATCCATAAAACAGGCAATAACCCATCCAAATGCATTCATAAACGCAGTTTGACACATATAAAACTTGACAAAATAAAATAAAAATGATAAAAATGATAAATGATAAAAATTTAGCAAAAACACAGGGCTTAAATAGGCAGACATTAATAAGATAATGAGACACAGGTGTAAGTAATCAAATTTATTGGAAATGCAGTGATGATCTGTAATGATCTGATAGCAATGGATCTCTGGTGGAGATCTTGGAGACTCCAGGTGGTGGTTGTGCAACATTCACTGACAAAACTTGATTCGCATTCATAAAATTCAGATTCATTCAGTTACAAGTGGGTTCCCTGCTCTATTTTTCATTTGTATTTTTGGCATAGAAAAATATAACTGTAAATGAGGCGTTTAAAATGTAAGTTAGTTTACACATTTGTAAACTATTTCATTATTACTATTTCATTATTTCATTACTATTTTCCTTATTTCATTAGAGGAAGGTCAAGATTGTGCGGTTTGGGTAAAAGAAGTGGTTAGATAACCAAACACTGGGAGAAGCACTCCATGTCCTTTTCTTATTAGTCCTACCTTTCATTCAGCGCAGTGGGATGCCATTTCTGGCTCACAGAACTCAAACTTCCCTAAGGACACCCTGCTCTGTAAATTCGGTGTGGAAATGGGTACAGATTAGAGCATTATTAGTCAAGCCTTTAACTTCATCTTGTGAGCACACACATACACATGTGCATTTGCCCTTCAATAATCTCCGCAGCTCAGTAGGAGTGAGAAGTGGCAGGTACCTGGTGATGCGATATTAATTATATTTAGTGATACATCAACTATTCCAATTCAGTACTGTCATGTTGCAATTATTCAATCACCTTTCTCTCAGGAGACTGCAGTACATGAAAAAACAAAACAGGAACTCTTAAATACGCTTAGTTGACAGGTACCTGGAATACATTTCACTTTAGTGGAGATGAAAAACAAATCCTAATTAAAAATATATATTTCTGTTCCTCCCTTTGATTAAGTGTCAAATTAATTTCAGAGACTATCAAAACAATTTCAGTTAATGTTTTTGTAACTTTTGAAAAAACAACTTTTTTTTTGAAAAGGTAATCTAATATTTTTTGCCTAATTGAACTAGTAAAAACTGAAACTGTACATAAATACATGAGTGCGCTTTTCTCCTGCATTTCCACTGGGAACAATATGTTTTCGAACCCATTGACAGACTATTCTTTTCTAAGCCAATGTCAGGCTGTTTCCGTAAATCCTGACGGATGGTCCTTTTGATCACCTTCACCACTGATGAGTCACCAGGATGTCATGAAGGAACTGGAAAGGAAATGAAGCAGTGACAGCTGATGCGGGATTTGTCTGTTCAGACACTGGATTAAAAGCTTTGACCAACTCTTCAGCATTTGTGATGTCCATCTTGTTCAGTTTCTGGACAATAATGCAATATACCTTTTAAAGGCCCACTGAAGTGCCTTAAGATGGGCAACATTACTCAATGTGTTGATATAATTTCCACCAAAACAGGAAGAGAGGGCGGGACATATTGAACAGCTCCTCCCCCTTTTCAAAATAGTCAATAGCATTTAGCTTATATCATATCTCAGATAGAGCTTTTGAGCTTTGCAAAGCCACAGTTTCCTCCTAATGTCCTCCATATCACTTTAAAATATGGCATAATGTGCAGCATTCAAATGAATTTGGTAAGTTTTTTGTCTCGCTCATATGAGCCGCTCTGTGCTGGCGTGTCTCTGGACCACAGACTGTGTGTGCGCTTTGGTGGTTCACACGACACTAACGTGAAACCCGACTTCATATAGAAAGCATTCGCCCCAATAGAAAGCATGTTTACATGTCTGAACTGTTCCCTATCCTCTATATATGTACCATTCACCATGTAAATGTGTGAATAAGTGACTGATTTTAGCCACAGCTTCAGCATGAATTTATAACTTAGCGAGCGGGATGCTTCAGATTCTAGAGAGCATTTGATTAGACAATATTAGCGTAAGTGAGAGACTATGGAAGCCTGTTTCTGCCACAGCTGAGAAAAAAAAAGATTATTTAAGTTGAAACAAGTTCTCAAAATAACGAGAAACTTTCGACGAGTCATTTCTTGTTATTTCGAGATACTAAGTCATTATTTCGAGAAACGTTCTCGTTATTTCGAGAAAGTGTTTCGTTATTTCGAGATACTACGTTATTATTTTGAGAAAGTTTATCGTTATTCTGAGATTCTAAGTCATTATTTCGAGAAACTTTCTCGTTATTTTGAGATACTAAGTCATTATTTTGACTTAAATAATCTTTTTTTTTCTTCTCAACTGTGGCGGAAACTGGCTTCCATCGAGAGAGACTGTAGGATTTGAATGCTTATGTCTTATAAATGTGAATTTGTCACTGTTTTGGAGTGCACTAGCTTATAGAAAGCCGTAAGGCTTACATATTCACACTAAACTTACATTTTGATTTCATTGAGACTTTAAAATTGCCCACTGGAAGCTCCAGTATCTTCTGGCTTCTTTCAAATCAAGTCTGATGCTCCAGGGTCTCTCCTTGGTGGATCTTGAAGGATTCGGAGAACGTAAGAGAGCACAAGGTATTATATTTAAGTAATTGCTAATAGGTGTTGGTTTAAAAATAAATAAGAAACATGTTTAACATACCTCAAAATCGTGTTTTCAACTACGCTATTTAGCCAGAGCTCCTTACACATAAGCAAATCATGAATCAAGTTTTTTTGCTTCAATATTTCTCACCGCCAACACTAGTAAACACAAATGTCTTACGCTTCAGGAAGTAAACACAAGGTTTCTTTTTCCCAATTGCCCGAGAGAGTATTTCACAACCTTGAACGAAATATCACCTAAGTTTCCAGTTTTGTAGTTCGTTCAGTATGATGTCTGAAATTTCTTTCCACGCTTGGTTTGGTTTTTGCTGCTAATCTAATGGCGGATTTGTCACTGACCTTGCTAACAATCTCTAAGGTGTTGTAGGTTTACAAACTGTTATGTGAACACGATTTGTGGGGTTTGCATTGCCGTTCTGAACACCATGTAATACTTGTCTACAACGTAGTTTCAGAGGAAGCATTGCTGCTTGGATTCATGGTTCAACAGAGAGTAGAAAGTACAGTCTGATGGAGCCAAAACATGAGGATTATGAAGGATTGATAAAGGCCATTGGGTAATGTTAGCAACAGAGTCACAACGCAACGAAAAAAAACACTCAGACTTAACACTTAACACTCCAAGTTAAACAGCTTCCTGAACAAGGAAAACCAATGTCGGGCGGGACTTGATTTTTGCTCATCAGGAATTGATTGGACGGTTGTGGTTTGCTGTTGCTGTAATTGACATCATGGTTTTTAACACTGAATTTATAAGGTGTTTGAACACAGATGTGTGCCCACAGTGTATTCAAACAGCCAGCTTATTATGGTTAAAAATACATCCATTCTTTTCTCTTTTTTTATTATCGACATAAATCCTGAACAGTCTCAAACAAGTCGTTCCAGAATCACCGCCCATGACTGGTGACAATCATTGCATGGACCCTGCCCTGAAGGGTCAGTCACACAGCGAAAACGCATGAATCACGCCCGAGTTACGCATAGATTTTCGTTTCTGCGCGGAGCGTGTGTCGTATGCGTATTTTGTCGGTGGAAAGAACGTGGACCGTCAGTGATTGTAAGTGGATGTGCGTCGAAGGCGGTTTGTGCGTGATTTTGAGTTTTGAACGGTTAAAAAAAATTCTGACGCACGACTGTGCGTTATTCATGAGTTGGTGTGCGTAGTTTATGCGTCGAGTATGCATGACTATGTGCGGGACACGCGTCGGCCGTCAGTGCTTATGCGTCGGAACTGGTTCGCAACCGCGCACGTCCACGTCCATCCACCTACGGCCCACCTTCATATCACACATGAATCTCGCACGTATCACGTTCATTCCACTGACATCCACTGACAATGTGGATTCTGAAAGTACTTGTTCGTGGAACGTTCGCGAAGCGTGCGTGTTTGGACGCGCTCTGTCAGTGGTTCATGCGTCGGGTGTGCTTGGAATACTTTGGTCGATTTCTCGACGCACAAGCACGCACAAACCCAATCTGTGTGTGATTTGTGAGTGATTCGTGCGTGATCGGCTGTGTGACTGGCCCTTGAGTTAACCATAGCAGTCCGCCTTTCTGTTTCCTCGCAGTAGCAGCTGGAGATATACATTATCTGTGCTGAAAAAACAAAAAATATTATAAATGTTCTGTTATTGGATGTACCAACGAACATAAGAGTCTTCATAGAGCATCTGAGCCATTGAGGACACCGTAGTAAATTTCAGTTATGAAGGAAAGGTGCCGGAGAAAGTTGTTAAATAGTGTTATATATTTGCATAAATTATTTTACACCGGACTCTTTCACAAACGAGGGTCAGTATTTTAGATTACCCTGACTTAGCTCCACAAACTTCATAAATGCATCCGTTAACCATTCAAAAAACATCTAGTTAAAAACTGGAAAAAGCTTCTTCCTGGGTCTCTCAATCTATACACAACTCTGGTTCGAATACGTAAGGCCTCACTGATAATTTCTGACATTTTGACTGTATGACATTCTCCTGTTTTGACTGAAGCACGAGCTGTAAAGAGTCTGCTCTCTTCTGAAAGGCTTGTCCTTTTTCATTTACATTTAAAGAGACACACACAAAAACGTGTGTTTTTCCTCACACCAAAAATAAGGGGATAGTTTGAGCTGAAACTTCACACACACATTCTTCGGTCACCTGAGACTTATTTTATATATTGTGACAAGGGGTGTAATAGCTCAATCTGCATAAAAACATTCCCTCTCGTACCTCATCTTGTATAAAAGCAAATATCTGGGTTACAGTGAGATATCTATACAATAGAAATGAAAATGCACATTAACTTGATTTTAGCATAATAATCTTTTCTACCTAAAGTTATATCCAATTTTTCAACTTGGTTGCCATGGTTTCATAACACATTAAACACTAAAACGACTATAAAATGATTTAAAATATGTTCAACTCAAATCAAATACATATTTTAACAGTAGAATCAATGTAAGTGCATTTTATAAAATTATGAGGTTCATATATTTGCTTTTAAATCCTCCAAAAATTGGCCTCAATCTCTTCCATTCCAAATCCCTCACTGTGGCCTGGTTTTTTAAAGAAAGAAAGAAAGAAAGAAAGAAAGAAAGAAAGAAAGAAAGAAAGAAAGGCGACAAATGCTACCAATCCACAATCTGACTTCTGACTTGTGATGCAGCCTGAATCATAATGACACTGTGTTTGTTTGTTGGACAGAGGAGCACTGCCCCCCCCACCCCGACTGAGCCTGGTTTCTCCCAAAGTTTTCTTCTCCATTTATATCACCTGATAGAGTTTGGGTTCCTTGTCACTGGTTGGGGACGCTTAATATCCAGCAATATTACGGGTTTGACGGCACTGGCACTACTGGATCTGTTTTCTACAGAGCTGCATTATAGATGACATGAACTCATTTCATAATTGATGTACTTTACACAGTTATTGAACAGAAATTAATCAACACAGGACCAATGTCAACTGTCAATGTAAAGCTGCTTTGAAAGAATCTGTATTGTATAAAGCACTGTATAAATAAAGTTGACTTGATGAAAATAACATTTCTTAGTTTACAACTTTATACCACAAATTCTGTCGGCTGAGTTCAACTTCTATTACACAACTTGAGGAATTAACAGATTGTAGACAATCCAAACCCTGCTTAGCTGTCACGAACGATCAAAAGCTTAAAGGTGAAGCAAATAGCAGCATCCATTATCAGAACCAATATTAATACAATAGCTTCATTATATGTGCATACACATGAATAAACTGTAAATGCTTTATTGATTTGCCAATTGAAAAAACATGACTATTAGTTACATTAGACAGTGAGTTTCATGGAACTTGATGAGTAACTTAAAGCAGCTTCACTTTATTTGTCTCTACTTAATCAGCATCAGTGAGCAGGAGTTTAATGGCGTACAACTTGTTGAGGTTCCATAAAACGTTTATGGTTTAGGAGTTTTAAAGGATACATTGTTTATGTGTTCATAAAAGCTCTTTGGGAAATAATAACAAGGGAATACTTGGTTTGTCAAGGGCTGCTGGTCTGAATTTTAAGATGAAAAAGGGAAGTTTTTGGGCTCACTTAGCAGGGAGTACTTGCTTGTGTAGCCTGACATGAATAATTCCCTGTGAAGAAGGGTGAGAGCGTTTTCTCCGCAGATACACGCCTTTAACAACTTTCTGTGTAACGCCAATGCATTTCACTTTGCAGCGTTTTTGTGCTTGCAATAGCAGCTAACAGTTTGCTTATTTATTCCCTTTAATAAATATACAAATAATGAATCAAGCCTGCTGCGTCTAAAATAATATATTTTATGAAAGCAAGACAATGAAAAAGACTTTTCTAAGCACAGACAAAGTTATCCCAAGCCATAATTGGCACAGACTCGGTAAACAATAACAGACGTAATTAGACATGACATAGGACAATTGCACATGGCCTCAAAATCTTGACACATAATCTCCTGTTTGTCAACTTTACTTGTTTTGTTTAATTGATGTGTTGGGGATTCTTAATTATTTCATTGCAGATTCTAAGGTAATTATGAGTTTTAACAAATAACCTCACAAGACAACCTTTACTGGGTCTGAGAGCAAGACCTCGCCGCCAAGAAGAGTCGGGAGAGGCACTGTAGAGTTATTTGCTTCCTCTCCAACTGTTATTGTTTTTCTCCTGTTTTTGTTTTGGAATCTTAGGGGTCAGCAGTATTTTGTCCAGGTCACTGATTGCATGAGGTTTAGAGTGAGTCCTATCGATTGAAACCTCTGCCACTTTAGAGTGTTTTAACCACAAGCTCACAAACTGCAAAGGCCGAAGCCTCTGTCCTCGTGCAGATAAAAAGCGAGAGAACATGAAAAAAGAACCTTATGCTATCTGAAGCCAATATATATATACCTTTTTCCATGAGGAAGTGAAGCCCCATCATAAAGATAGGCAGTGTCATTTTGGAAAGAGAAAACTTTCAATCTTTCAAAGGGTATGGTGTGATTTCTTTTCAAGGTGGAAAGTGCCGTTTTTCCACTGACTATTCAATTATTGCCTGAAAGGTCTCCTGGAGACTGCCGAGACAGTTCAAATATTTATTCATTTACGCTTCCATTCTTTTCTCATTTATTTATTTTTTTCTTCACAGATGTTTGTTTGTTTGGTGTTCCATCTCACAAGAGCAAACTATTTCATATGCCCTTGTTTTTATAGGTAACTTATACATTTACAATGGGTTCTTGTCTTATAAGTCATAATGTATATCAAAATCCATTTTTAGGAAGAAGCTCACAGATTTTAACACTGACACGTTCTTGTACACCTTCGTGAGGACATTCATTGGCACAATGCAAGTGCCTAACTCAAACACTTACCCTAAACCTACCCTTGACCTAGTACTTCAGGACGCATGTGACCCCGGCGAAGATGCTTTTTTTGCCAGGGAGTAGTTTTTTTTGGACTGGACAAGAGCACACAGCACAGAGCAGGAGATATGAAGTACAGATTAAAACCCCTTAACCCTTTGAAGCGCACTTAGAACGTTCAGTGCGTCACGTGATCAACTGCTAAATTCAAACATGTTTTTGCACGATATCTGGCGCTGATCCAGAGACGGACGCGCTCAGAGCTATTCAGTGTTTTCTATCACTTAAGGTTTCTTTTAGGTTTCAAACATTTAAATACTCATAGGTTCTGTCAAAACAATGCATTTATACTTTGAAAAATACACACTGATGTCTATAAAAGAGGAAATTGTAATCCGTTCAATTATAAATTGACAAGATGTTTTATTCATATCAGATACACATTGCTTAGGTAACAAAGTTCATTCTATTGTTCTCCCACTTCACCGGACACTTACTGTCATGTATTTCAGGAGAAGTGACTGAATTTACGTGCTGTAAATCAAACCGAATCAAATCAGATTCTCCGAAGTCCGGCGCAAACCACCCTTCGCTTAAAAGATCAGCAAACATGATCATTATAGTTTTTTAATCAACAAAACTCATTCACTTCTACATATTTGAGAATCAGAATATCAGGTAGTTGATGACATAACTAACAAGTTGGTGGATATTTTGAATAAAAAATAAAAAATAAATTATATATATATATATATATATATATATATATATATATATATATATATATATATATATATATATATAATGTGATGCATCTATCATACAGAACTTTTTTTGGCTGCAGTGTGTCGTGACAAGCATGAAATTCCGCCATAGAAACAATAAGGGGAAACGTTATAAAATAGTAGAGTTGGGGGGTGCAAAATATTTACTTCTTCCTAGGGGGCGTAACAGAAACTAATTGAGAAGCACTGCCTTAACCTAATTATAATCTTATCCCTATAAGTGTTGACCTTCAAACAGGCCTTTAAAGGGCTCTCAGAAAGTGAGGACCAGCCAAAATTACACTCTTTGTCTCTGCTAGTATAAAACTCAAACCAGTCCTCACAAAGATAGTTGTAAAAATACACACACACACACACACACATTTTATGGGGACTTTCCATAGATCACATCTCTTTTGCTCCCCCCACTCCCATGAAACACCACAAATTATGTAAAAAAAGTCGGTCTTCGTATCATTGATATGTATATGTAGACGCCATGTCTAGACTAGTGTCATCACTCACAGAAAGAATCAGTGATGTCACAATATTGCGCATCTTCTGGTTGTTAAACCGCTGAGGAAATGGGATAACCCTTCACAGGTGAGATTATGCTGGTTTGTGTTTTTTTTCTATTATTTTCTATGGTACTTTTTAATGGTTTTACTATGATAGTTTGTGATAGTTTTAAGAATGATAGTTTTAAGAATCAATTTACAATTCAGAAATAAACATACCTTGCAAAATTCTAATTATACTATCGGCCCATCGAATAATTAACGACAAGCAATTTAAAGATGCACACGCACATATACGATCCCAATCCGAGCGGAAGATCTGACCTCAACAGTCCAAGACTTGACACAGGGGGATCAACCCCGTGTTCGGCACCATCTTCTTCCTCTATTTATAGTTTACACAATTAACCAGAGGAGACCTTCATTAGCCCATGCAAGACCTGCCCTGGCTTGCTGAACAGGTGTTCCTTAATAATCACGTCCCTGTCTGCCAGATAAACCAATGCTGAGAGTTTCTCCTTCTCTGTTTCAATCTGTTCCAACTCTTCATGCTGTGATATGCATCATGGTATCAAACAAACTTCTAGATTAACAGATGTACCGGAAACCGAGTTTGTCAAGATTGTGATTCAACAGCATGTTAGTCAGTTTGTTAGGTTCTTAAACAAATTACAGCATCCTAATAAACAGACTCTCAGTTAACACAACACTGCCCAGGATAGAATAAGAGAGAAAAAACCTTTAGGAAATTACTGATATACCGTTTTATTTTTACCTTGTTTGCATGTCTACTTCTGTAGTAGCCTCATTATCAGCTTGGCACTAAAGGTCATCATCAAACTGTTTTTGTTAAGTATATTTTCAAAGTCACATTATTTTTGAGAGAGAGAGAGAGAGAGAGAGAGAGAGAGAGAGAGAGAGGCCAAAATATGAGGCTCCAGTCTTGTCTTTTTTTTCTTCATATTAATTTGTCAGTCTGATGGTCTCCAGTCAGGCCTGTTCAATATACTTGAATGTAATATATTGAGTAAATGGAAAGTGGCAATTAAATGTAAAATCAACCCTTTTTGCCCTTTACACAGTCAAATATGATGGTAGGATATACATGCTCTAGTTTTAGTATGAAAGGAACTATTTATATATATATATATATATATATATACACACATGTACATATGTAAATGTAAATATATATTATTCATGTTATGAATGGCAGGGCAGAACGCTCTCTCAGAACAAGAGGGACGAAAGCAAGGCAGGTTTCCACAGAAAGTTGGCTTTATTCCAAAACAAAAGCAACACACTTCTAAATAAACAAAAGTGACACACAAAATTTGGAAATATGAGAGAACGAGACAGAGAATACGGCAACCAACACACCTGAAACGTCACAACAGATTAATAAGAACAACATCAACAACCAACAAAGACAAGGGACACACAAGAGAGTTTTATACTAGTGGGAATGGGTAACACCTGAGGAGACTAACGAGTAAGTGATCACACGACAGGAAGTGTAACAATGACCTAACAGACAGGAAGTGCACAGATGACACGACTGACTGGAAGTGTAACAATGACCTTACAGACAGGAAGTTCACAGATGACACGACTGACAGGACGTGTAACAATGACCTTACAGACAGGACGTTCACAGATGACACGACTGACAGGAAGTGTAACAATGACCTTACAGAAAGGAAGTTCACAGATGACACGACTGACAGGAAGTGTAACAATGACCTTACAGACAGGAAGTGCACAGTTGACATGACTGACAGGAAGTGTAACAATGACCCTACAGACAGGAAGTGCACAGATGACCTTACAGACAGGAAGTGCACAGATGACACGACTGACAGGAAGTGTAACAATGACCTTACAGACAGGAAGTTCACAGATGATACGACTGACAGGAAATGTAACAACAACCTTACAAACAGGAAGTTCACAGATTATACGACTGACAGGAAGTGTAACAACGACCTTACAGACAGGAAGTTCACAGATGATACGACTGACAGGAAGTGTAACAACGACCTTACAGACAGGAAGTTCACAGATGACACGACTGACAGGAAGTGTAACAATGATCTTACAGACAGGAAGTTCACAGATGACACGACTGACAGGAAGTGTAACAATGACCTTACAGACAGGAAGTTCACAGATGACACGACTGACAGGAAGTGTAACAATGATCTTACAGACAGGAAGTTCACAGATGACACGACTGACAGATCTCATGGTAATAATGTATATATTTATATGTATTATATAGACACACAATTGTACAAATATGTTTTTTATTGCCAAAAACTATGCTGAATTTTCTTCTCCTGTGTTGTATTCTTCTGCAGTCCAGAAATGTTTGTTTGAACTGCGCTCTCTACTGTACAGACGTGAATTAGCATTTCCTTCAGCCTGAGGCTTAATAATTGATGTGAAAGGGTCTTTACATTTGCCCAAAACTTTTTTGCTATTTTGCAATGCATTACTTTCCATAAAAAAACTAACTTGTACAATTTAAACACGATATTGTAATGTATTAGTTTTAAACGTAACTTTCCCTAACATTGTAAGTTAGCTAAAATGCCTAAATAGCTATGTAATGTATTCAAGTCAAGATGTTTTCTCATTCTTTAGAACACTATGCACCAAAATAATAATTCATAATAATATAAAGAACATACAATATGTAAGTAAATAGGGTCAATTTTCATTTCATGTTGACTTTAAGTCCAAATTCATTATTATTTCATTGCACCAGAGCTCGTTTTTGACACTGATGTATTTTTCATCATGAATCTATGATGACTCATACTTCTAAAGTCTTGGTCACCACTTGCCCCAAAGGAATCTATTTCATTTCTAATCAAAACACCAACTGCCCCTCTCTGAAGATGGAAAATGTGCTGTTTACAGCAGTGATATTTAAAGCATAACCATGCATGATAATCTGAACTATTACTATAGGGAAGCAACACAAACTATGTTAAGATCGTCCCTCTGGCTAATGCAAAAGGCCTGGGCCGAGAGATGTGACGTTAATGGGCATGACAGTGACAGGCTTCAGCTTACCAGTTTGTGAATCTCCCTACAGTCCCACAAGTGCAGAATCATCACTTTCCTGCGAGTTCTGTGATCTGATATGAGGAACCGCGAGGTTCCATTAGCCCATACGACAGTGCTGAGGAAGCTCTTTGTTTATCACATTATGCAATTATAGAAATCTTTTAGCACAATACATTTACAACCTTCAAATTACGGTGACATTCGACATGGCTGCTGCCAAGATGCTCCCAATTACGGCCTGAAAATCGCGTAAAATACAATGACCAGATATTGGGAAACTCAAAATGGGGAAAAAATAATAATCTGAGTAAAAAATATTTTGACAGTCAAATAGACGTGTTATCAAATTTAAAATGTAAACAATGCCCTAAACTCTTAAAATATAATCAACATTTGTTGGGGGAAATTTTGAAAGACGTTCGACACCTTCGTCACTCATTGCTAAGTTTAGTTCAGCGTCACAGTGCAATTATGAGCGCTTTATCCTCTTCTGCTGTCAATCTTCTGCCTGTTTGCCTGGATTTTCCTGGTAGTCTGTCTTGAGCTGTTACCATCTAAATTGTTCGCCTTATGCCTGTTATGTGAATTATGTATGGAAGCCCATTTCCGCTGCAGAAGAAAAGAAAAAAAAATCGAGCATGAAAACTCAAAATTATGACATACTTAAGTCATAATTATGATTTACTAAGTTGAAATTATGACTTATATAGCATTTCATAATTTCGATTTGTTTATCTCATGATTTTATAATTTTGACTTACGCATGTCATAATTTTGAGTTTTCACGCGCAATTTTTTTTTTCTTATGTGGCGGAAATGGGCTTCCATACGTAATATTCCATATCAATGTGCTCGCAAGACAAAGTCAAAAGTAAATCATAATTTCGACTTTGTAAGGCATAATTATGACTTAGTGTGTCCTAATTAAATTTTTTTATGTCATGATTTCGACTTAGTAAGTCATAATTTCTACTTAGTAAGTCATAATTGCGACTAAGTCATAATTAAATTTTTTTATCTCAAGATTTCGACTTAGTAAGTCATCATTTCGATTTTTTATCTCATGATTTTGACTTAGTAAGTTATAATTTCGACTTAAGTATGTCATAATTTCGAGTTTTCATGCGCGATTTATTTTTCTTATGTGGTGGAAATGGAAATGGGCCCTATCAATGTGCTCTCAAGACAAAGGCATAATTTTGACTTAGTAAATCATAATTTCGCCTTAGGCATAATTTTGAATTAGTAAATCATAATTTCAATTTAGTAAGGCATAATTTTGACTTAGTATGTCATAATTTCATTTTTTATGTCATGATTTCGATTTAGTAAGTAATAATTGCGACTAAGTAAGTCATAATTTAGATTTTTTTTTCCTCTTATGTGGCAGAAATGGGCTTTTTAAAATTACGATTTTGGATTACCTTAATAAAATGCCATTTTTATTCCTCAACCCTCGTATATCTCAGAGCAGTATGTGACACATGGTCCAAATTATGTTATTTCTCAGTGATTAAAATGAGTTAATCATTTTTAATCGTGTTCTCTCTACATAAAAACAGGTTCACAGCACAAATATTTGAGCACAACATTCAATAAACAGTAGAGTTCTCTGAATTGATCATGGTAAAAGTGGTAAAAACA
Source organism: Rhodeus uyekii (assembly GCA_037043235.1). NCBI lineage: Eukaryota > Metazoa > Chordata > Actinopteri > Cypriniformes > Acheilognathidae > Rhodeus > Rhodeus uyekii. The sequence continues at coordinate 493,225 of JAWRVZ010000154.1, read as the reverse complement.
TGCTGTTTGTTGAAAAGAGAAGGTTGGGAAATAACTGCAAACAGAGCAGGATGGAGTGAACAACATTGCAATTTTTAATCAGTTCCAATTAGGAGACGCGGGGCAGAGGAAGAGAGATACTCTCAGCAAAAGACCATGTTTTGATGTCATTACTTTAAAAGGCAGATCTCAAAGGCATCACGGAGAGAAGTTTATGAAGAAGCCTGGAGGCATTTTATTTTTTCACTTTTTATCTTTTTTATCTGACCCCTCTGGGCATCTCCAATTGCATGGAAAAACAATTATTATCATCCCATCCTGCCAGGTTTGTGGATTTGCTTTAATTATAAGCTGTATGCTTGATTATTTCTAGCTAGTGTTTTAACTGATTTGTTTGAAAGCTGTGCACAAAGAAGAGCCAATACACATAGCTAATATTTCATTTTCATTTGCAGCGTGTATTGAATAATGGTTGGATTTAGATTAACGTCAACTTCTAGGGAACGACTTATAAATCATATTCTGAGTTATTACTCACTCAGTGTTTTGCCACTCCTCTCACCTTCTTGGCTGTACAAAGATATTCAACATTTCTTATTAACAATCAACGCACAGGAAAAAATCACTAATTAGACCATTTTTATATCACAATGGTTTCCAGTAGAATGAATGGACCATGACACTTAAAAAAAAATAACAAAAAAAAACTTTGCTCAGATTCAATAAAGATCCTTGATTTCAAAAGTCTTGTAATATTAACAATTGAATTTTTTCACATTAAATTCTTCCACTGCCAAATTATATCCACATATGTTATAGCTCTATAACTTTGTCTCATTTGCTTTTACTCATAAACGAAAGGAAGAAAATGTTTGTATGTAAATGTATGTAAAAATTCCACAGTTGCACGCCTGTATTACCTTCTTTCTTGTGTGGATCTCAAAAGAAGATATTTTAATACTGTGCCTTTTTTTGTCCATAGAAGAAAGTCAATGGGACCCCAAACAAGTTGTTTTGAACCAATTGACCTTCATTGTATGGACAAAAATGATTTAAATGATTTTAAAAAGTATGTGTGGGTAAATGATTATAGCTTCTTTATGGGTGAACTTTTTACAAGTTGTAGAGCAACATTTGGCAAAAACATGATATTCTGTGAAACCAGTGCTTATTTTGGAGAAAGTAAAGAAATTACTCCACCATCCCCAAAATGCACCACTGACAGACTCAATCAGCCAATATGGCAGGTTTGGAAATAGAGCTGTCATCGTTTGACATGGATATGGTTATGCTGAGACACTAATAAGACAAGTGTGCGTTTCACAGATGGACACACACACACACACACACACACACACACACACACACACACACACTCACGCATACACTCTCGTATAAACACACAAGCTACAGATGGTCTCACAAAAAAACACTTTGCCCTAGAAAGGACAAATTTTCTATCCAAGAAGGAGATTTTATTAAAAAGGCCAGTGTGAGTGACTGATGTTTTACCTTATTTAAAGCAACAGTTCACCTAAAAATGAAAAGTCTGCCAGTATTGAGTCATTTCCATGTTGTTCTAAACCTGTGTGAGTGTAAAAGAAAAAAAGTGATTTATTAAAAAAAGTCATGGCTGCTATTATGATGAAAGCGACTGACAACAATTACCATAAATGTATCATAAAAGTGATTTATTTAAATATTCCAACTCTTCTGAAGTCAAACTATAGATGTGTATGGAATAAAGGCAAATTTGAAGACATTAACCCTTCTTGGTGCATTTGTGAAAGAATAAGCATCATCTGATGATTCATTCAAGAATCGTTTTTGAATTAATTAATAGTTCCAGTTCACAAAACTGGTCTGGTTCAAATCCTGGGGCTTCAGAAGAGTTTGAATCACATGACATGAATCAATCACTTTTATTTGTTTGAGCCATCTATTATTTTTGCTTTATTCATTTAAATGCCAGCACACAATTGATTGTTGACCATTCACAGTGATTGTTATCATTAAAAAAAAACCTTAACTACTAAAATACAAAGAAACCTTTTTGTTAAAGCTGTTATTTCAGCCACCTTAAAAATAATAACATTCTTTATGTAATTCTTTTTGCTAAATTATTACTATTTGCAACACTTAAGGGCCAACAATGTCACAATATGAGCTGTACTGTATCTGACGACTTTCTGTCTGCGATCTACTACAGACACGGAGGAGCAGCAGTTTACCTCCAAATTCATAACATTGTCAGTTATTACGCTGTCAATCACAGAGGTGTCGTGGGTTTTGTGATACACTGAGCTGTGCAGCACACTGAACATCATAACTCACAGAGAAGGCTGTCACATCCCTAATTGCATTAAGATGGGATGAGCACTTCTACTAACAACATAATCAAGACAACTGTCTCCCTGCTCCTCTGAGGACCAGCAGGAGAAAGGAGGAGATCAGCTCTGTCTTTGGGTGAAACTTCATCTGAGAGCGAGACATGTGGTTTAACAGGACTGGAAATGCTTGGTTTGGGATTGTCAATGCTTGTTGCCTGTTTTGTTACAAATAAAGTGAATTTTGCGAGTGGAAAACTGTGCATTTGAAAATACTAGAACTTCTTGCAAAGAATAAATCGCAGATTAAAAAGCGTATTCATAGCTCGCTTGCTTTTGACAGCAATATGATTGAATACTGAGGAAAATGGAACAATTTTTTCAGATTTTTGTTCTGAGATGCCATCTATCTCTCAAGTGTCTCCTCTAGAGTTTCATAATATTTCAAAACATCTATAAGTGTATTCATATTTGTCAAAAAAGTCAGCAACAAAATCAAATTATTCCAAAACTAATTGGCGCATCACATGGTTTGACTTCAATAATGTTCTCAAGTTATTTAAATGTATGGAAACTAGATTTGAGAACGTGTCAGAGGGAGGATCTTTGTTTTTGTTCTTTATTAAAAATATTTGAAAAACAAACAAGATTATCAATAAATTTCTATTGACAGATCAACCCAGATTTGATGTAAAAAATCTAATGTATTTAAATGTACATTATTTGAATATACTTGGGTGCACATTCACACAGTTGTGTGGTAAAAAGTCACATTTGTGAGGTTTAAAGTAAAAGTTATCAGGTATAAAGTCACAATGATGAGGTATTAAGTTATATATATATACATAAATCATATATCATATATATATAAATCATAATTTAAAAAAAATATCTGTTATTTTAATAAATACATCTTTTAATGTAGCTATTTTGGGGTACTGCTATGAATATTTGGACGTTGATTTTGCAATGCTTTTTGGCAGGTAAAGCTCGAGAGATTCACTTCTCTCTGATGTCAGAACACAAGTCTTGCTTTTGAAGGCAATAAAACTGAATTTTTGAGATTATATGAATTAGTGCCTGAGGCTAATCTGCAGAATATTAGAAGCTTCATGAAACCTGAAGACCAAACGAATATAGAGCTTCGCAAGTTTTTATTCCCTCTTGGTAATTTGTGGCCCAATCACCACAGGAAGTAACTCATATCAGATATGGAGATATCCGTCTCATATCAGCTGCCACATTTTGAGAAGTTCCCTGCCCTGTCTCTCAAACAAACTCCATGGGTTCAATTACATGGACATGCGTTGATAAAATGTATTACTTGAATACAATATTGCACTGTTGTTCAAGCATTTTGTAGATTCTTTGGTACTTGACCATTTAATGCCCCCAAAAGGCCTTCAGGGTTCAGCAAATATAATTAAGTTTTTCAGAAATATACATAATGTGTGGCATTCTAGAGTCTAACCAATACTGTTACAGAAGTCATGTCTGAAACGTTTTGGTACATCAGATAACTGTTTGAGAGACACTATTGTGGTCTTACAAAGGAGACAACAATTATAATAATCTATTTTCTAATGCTATTGACACTGTTTCTATTTTTGGTTTCAAATGGCACCAGTATTAACAAGGTCATGGATTTAATAGCAGAGGAACACAGATACTGTGTCTTAAATATACAATAAATCGCTTTGGATGAAAGTTTCTGCCAAATGCATTTATATAATGTAAATGTAGACTTTTTTCTTTAATTCTTCTAAAAATACCTAACTAAATTGTTCAACTAATAACAATAATAATAACAATAATAACTGGATTATAAAATAAAATTATTAAAATAACAGAACAACAAAATAAATATAACTTAAAAAAAATTCTAAAATCAAATTTTAATGTTTTTGTTGCTTGCAATTGTTGCTTGCTTACAAACACAATTATTCAAATATTCAAATAACATAAAAGTAATTCAGGAAGTTACTCACCACTGATGAAGTCAGTGTAACGACTTGCTGGATTTGGCGTTTGTTCATGTGGTGAAATACAAAATTGCCAGTTTGACCTTGTAGGTTCCCGGGACATTATCACAAAAGTAGTTTCACTTCAATGCACAGATATAAAAATGAATGCAGTTTCCAAAATCCATGACAAGAAACACCTCCCTTTTATTCAAACCCATAATTTGAACTTTTCTTCCAGCCTCACGAGGGCAGAAGTTCAGGGGTGCATCATCTCTCAACGTAACGAGTCACTCGATTCTCCTCCCTCACCTGTGGAACGAATCACAGACGGTGCGTGTTTGCCGCGAGTCTTCTGTTGAGCTGCCGCTGACAAGACCTTGACTACAGGTTTGGAAGCGAAAGGATACGTCCGTACACCAACGTGCTGACTTAAGATACCATGCGTTGCTTTCCTCCTCTTTCGTTCTTTCTGCAAACATGAGTTAGTGTGTGTGCATGTGCGAGGCAGCGTGTGCATTTGCCTGTGTTCCCTTGTCTACTAAAGCCTGTTTGGTACAGCATTCTGCTGCATCACATTTAGGCTCATCTCTCTCTCTTTCTCTCCTTACCTCCCTCCTCACTATCATCACTCTCAGCCTCCCTTCCTCGTTCAGTCACACGTGAGGAGGCGCGCAGTACGACTGGAATACAGATAAGCTGTTTAGTCTGAAACCCTTAAAGACGCAATTGTCTTCCTTCGCTTCTGACACTTCAGATGCTGCCCTCTGAAAACCTATGTCTCTCTCTTTCTCTCTCTTTCTCCAAGGGACATGGATCCCTCTTCTCAGTCACCCTCACCTGGTCATGAACATTGCTTTGCCACTCAAAAGGATTTCAAAAGAGGTAATCTTTGTACACCACTGCGGACTGACCGCCGGGTGCTAGTTGGTGAGTCAAATCTTTGCGGGCTTTTCAAAAGGTTGAAGAGGAGATTTTTAAGGGGAGATATAAAGTCACAACTATATTTGTGAGGTATACAGTCACAGTTGTGAGGCATAAAGATACATTCATCAGGTACAAAGTCAGATTTGTGAGGTATAAAGTCACAGTTGCAATGAATCAAGTCACAGTTGGGAGGTTTAAAGTCATAGTTATATGGTTTAAAGATACAGTTGTGAGGTATAAAGTTGGTTTTCTATATAAAATTAAATGAACAATTGTGGGATATAAAATTGCAAGAAGCAGTCATAATTAAGAGTTTTAATTTAAATGTGTTGTTTTATCATCCTGTTTTGCAAACAGTAAAAAAAGTAGTTTCACGCCTCTTTAAGGCTGGATAAACTGAGTTAACATTTGTGTTTATAGCACAAACATATTGCTTGCCAAGATTTAGCAAGAACTTCTAATAATGATGAATGCAATGAGCACAAAACTGACTGGTTGATAAACAATACAATTAATGATATGTCATCACAGTGTGAAACATTTATGAAGCATTTAACTTTTTTAATATGAACTTCTTCCACTGGAAGAATTGAATAAAAGAGCATGAGAAAAAAATAATACTGTTTTTCCTCCCAAAAAAATGATTTAATATTCGATTATATCATAATAAAAATGCATATGTGCTTGCAAATACATTTTTAGTCAGAATACATTGCCTTTTAGAATTTTTCACTTATATAAAGCACAAAACGTCCAGTTTTCATCCCACAGCTACAGGATCGAAACCACATTTGGGTTCTGATTGCATGAACATTTTGACTGCGAGAGAAGTGAAAAAAGAAGATTGTAGATTACATAGTTCGTGACCTGCGGGCAAGGTCGAGAAACCCACCGCTGACCTTGTTTTCCACCTTATTTAATTTCTCATATCCTCAAGGTTCAGATGAATCAGCCATCAGCAGCCATTCCTTCAGAGATTGTCTTATCGCGTAAGCATGACGGCCAGGCTCCGAAGACGTAGCCTTCTCTTATCGCTGGGATTTCATATGTTGTCATCCTGGAAATGTTACAAAAAAAATAGCGAAATAAAAGAACACTCTCTCTCTCTCTTATTATCCCAATGTCTCTTTCTCTCTCTCATTCTCACCACCTGTCTCTTTTCAAGCAGAAAATCTTTAAGCCGACACGGACTGCTAAATTGTTGATAAGGTTATCGGTATCGGAGTCATGATAAAACGCGTTGAGTCTTCTTTACTTGATAGGTCATCCTACTCCATCTGTTTTCTCTTCTGAACATCTCACTGCCATGTTCCTCAACAATCCCTATTAACTAGATGACCAACGGTGTCAGACCATTATATTATGTGGTTAGGAAGCCTTTCTTCTAATTTGTTTGATGTCTCTGGAAGGCTCACCTCAAAATCTGCATTGAAGATTGTATGAAACGGCATTTGCAAAGCACTGAACATTCATAATGGGATACATTCATATATATTTAGTAATATGTTAACTTATTAATTATTGATAAATATTATTCCTCCATTAAGTCCATTAAAAACAGTATCTGAATTGAAAAATTGATTATTAGAATTTTTATCAGAATAGCATTCCCCATGAATCCCAAAGACACACATCATGCTGCTTTCTATTGAAAAACAATCAACATGTGGGATGAATATTTTCATGTTTTTTACTTTTTATATCTTTCCTGATTTGTGATTAATATTTTGATTCAGAAGCAATACTTGATCAAAAGACACAGTAAAGACAAAAAAAAAACATTTTATTTATAAAAGAACATTGAAAAACAAATTTCCCAAAAAATATTGAGCAGTATAACTGTTTTCAACATGGATATTAATAAGAAATGTTTCCTTTCATGGGAACTCAACTGCGACGAAAAGCTAGGGGAATGCCTTGGCATGTAGTCTCGTGAAGCAATGTGAAATCGATCATGGGATGATCGTCGACGGCCGGTAACGTAATGATCCAGGATCATAAAAGGGCGCTGGAAACCAGAAACACACACCTCTTATGTTAGACTTGTTTGGAGCAGAGCACACACGGTCAGCGCTTGAGAGCACTGGTTGTGCATTGCATCGTTCTGCCCCCCCTCCCTTTGCCTTATCTCAGCCCCTACCTGACAGATGTGTTCCTATGCCTTGATCCTTGAGGCACGCTCTAGGGCGGTTTCTTCCGACCAGGCAGAGGCACACTGATCCTGCATCATCCAGCTCTGAGGACTTGGACGTGTTAGTGTCAAGGCTGGAGAGGAGATTTCTGGAGAGGAGCTTGTCGAGTTCATGAATCACGTTGTCTCGCAGCTAAATAAATACATGGCTGTCGAGACCAGAGAAGCTAATCCTAATAAATGTATCTGGATGAACATTTCCTCCACGATTCTATCCCAGCGTCAGGGGTAAATCCCCAGTGCTGCCCACCAAGCCCTGCGGGTAAACCACCCAACCGTTCTACTGAAGGCATGATAAGCAGAATTTCTCTGGGACCTCGATGAGGGCGGGACTCTCTCTCTCCAAGGGCTCTCTCTCTCCGAGCCGCTAAGTAGACGGCCTCTTCCTTTGGCCACTCCAAGAAAATTGATCTGGAAGCTTCGTAGGGGTTCTTTGGCTTAACAATAGCCGTTAAAAATAAAGATATAACGTACGACATCCAGGGCAGCCCTCTGTCTAGCTTTTTCAGCGACTCAGTCAATCTGTCATCGAGAGGTTCCAGGAGGCTGAAGGAAGCTACTGCCCTCAAACTGAGACTGCGAGTCAACCGCAGCTTCAGAGCTCCTCCCATAGGGTAGAGTGCCATTCCCCAAGCATCCGGGCTCTGTGGTGGATGCTCTTCAAATACCAGAGACTAGCCTTGAGAGGCTGATTCCCTTAGGGGTTTCTCGTTGCGTGGTTACGCAGCCAGATATTACTCGTTGGGTCCTGCGCACAGTATCAACGTGATATTCCATTAAGTTTTGGGCTTCTTCGTGCCAAACTCACTGTGGTAGGCCCACAGCAGGCTCTGGTAATGGAACAAGAAGTACACTCTCCTGAGGCAAGGGGCCATAGTACATGTTCCTCTCTCAGGTAGAGGTTCCGGCTGTACAGCAATCTCTTCTTTGTTCTAAATGGATGGGGGTTCAGCGTCTTCTCATTTTCTCAGTAATGCACTGAATAGATCGTGTCTCAACCAGAACCGAGGACTGGTTGATCACCTTCTATCTGAAGATGTCCATCCACAAAGCTCTGCAGGTTCACCTCCGAGACCTCCGACACCACCTGTTTCTTAGGTTTCGTCTTGGCCTAGCTCAGTCACACTGCATTTCCACTAACTGCTTTTCGCAAACGACTGGCTATCTCCCCAGTCACAATGCTTGTAGTTCAACATCGAGATTGAGGCTGAACTTTGAGGAGTGTTCCTCCTTTGGATCAGTGTCGATGTGAGCACGGTTACCCCGTGCGTGTCGATCCTATCCTTCGGCCGTCAAGAGCCTTAATAGGCCAGGCCCCACTGCTGGCACTCCCAGAGTACTAGATCCCAGGGCAGCGGCTCCCAGTGTTGGTAGGCACTCAGTTTGCTGTACCTGAGACCATAGCAGTGGTGGCCAGTACCAATGGGGTTTTCCCCCGAGGGGTAACCCCACTTCCACACGATCAAGGTCACGAGGCGTGCCTATGCACCTTCGGTAGTGGTGGAAACCCTGGTTCTAAGGCCCTTATCAGAGCTTCTTGTCGTCGCATAATGCTATCAACAGATGCTTCACTTACGGTTCTGGAGTGGATCCTGAGGAATCACTCCAAACTAGAGTGTCGCTACCTGCTACCCTCCCTAATTTTGGTGGGTCGGGCCGACGATAGGGTCGGGCCAACGGCACAAAGCTAGATCTGAGGACCACCCCCTCTTCTAAGAAGGCTATGAGCAGAGGTCCTGACACCTAGAAATATGGGGGAAAATCTCCTCCCAACTTCGGGTGACTCATTTTCTATACTTGTTTCCTCATGGCTTGAGGCTCTGTCCTCTCCCCCATTGGTGATCATGGCAGGGATTCAAGAACAAGGTCATTCCAGTGAGAGCACTGTACTCCTATGTATACTAGGTCTCCATGTGGCGTAGGACTGACCAGCTGTTCTTCTACCTGGACCCAGGACCCAGGATTCCTTCTTCATGAGGGGCCGTGCCCACTCCACTAGGAGCGTGGCTGCCTCTACGGCTTTCTTGCAGGGGTCTCCCTTGCTTATGTTTGTGCTGCGGCAGGCTGGTCCTCCCCGCACACAAACCAGATAATCTACCAGCTTGAGCTCTACTCGGCCCCAAGGACGAGGGTACTGTCGCAGTGAGCGACGACAGACCTGAAGCCGGCGTCACTGAGGTGGCATTGGCATTTCGTTCCCCTAGCATTTCGACGCAGCTCAAGTTCCCATGAAAGAGAATGTCTCGGGTTACGTATACAACCTTAGTTCCCTAGGGGGGAACAAGACGCTGCACCGTTTGACTCAGCTCCGTGCGCCTCCAGGCTTGCTCCAGACACTCCCTGAGCTGCTGCTTTCCGGTTTCTGGGGGCCTTTTATGATCATGATGTCACCGACCCACGACGATCATTCCGCAATCGTGCGATCGATTTCACAGTGTGTTTCGACGCAGGGGCTCGTTCCCTCTTAGGGAACTAAGGTTACATACGTAACCCAAAACGATTTCTGTTGGATTATGTGACACTGAAGATTGGAGTAATGATTCTGAAAACATAACTACATCACAGGAATAAATTACACTTTAAAATACATTCAAATAGAAATAAAAATAAACCAGTAATAATAAACCTGTCCACATCTCCCTGAGGCCCTCAAATATGTCCGAACAGTCACAAAAGACTACTTACTCTCTGCCTACTGACCTAATGTGCACCTATGTGATCCTCCACTAGAGAGGATTTAAACTTTTTTTGGCTATAGAAGTTTGGTTTGAAGATAACATACTAAGAACAATGTTCTCTCACTATTCCTGATTTCCAACACAAAGTGTTTGGTGCGGTCTTACAGCTGTACAACAAAAAACGATTCTCTGTGTGTGTTTCATTGTCTCCAGCGGCGTTCATATGTAAATTGTGCAAGCTTATTTTGTCTATTAGTTCGATAGATCTGAGAAAAAAAACACACAAAAAATACACCTTCCCCTTGAAAAATAATCAGTACAGAAATGGTTGAAAGTGGACAAAAGAGACAGATTAAAGCAACAGGAATGTGTTGGTCGATTCAATCGACCAAAACGCATCTTCATACCAGGTGGAAATGGGATGTAAGTCCTGACCACATTAAAGTCAATAATGTCAATGTCAAGTGATCATGGATAGTTCACCCAAAAATAAAAATGATGTATGGTTCTTTTCTCTATGGAACAAAGATATTCTGAAGAATGCTTCAAATGATTGTGTTTATATAATGAAATGCATTGAGGTCCAAAACAATACTGAACCCCACTGACTTTCATTTTATGGACAAAAAAACTGATAAAGAGATCATTTTTAAAGCATTGTTTGTGTTCTGCAGAAGATTGAAAGTAATGAAAACCAGAAGGTGAGTAAACGATGAGACCATTTTCACGAATAGTTGAACTATTCCATCAAGGTACTCTTCAACAGCCACTTGCACAAATTTCCCCTGTCCGTAGCTTTATCAGTGATCAGTGCTGTATTTTTTGAAAGATCCCTCACCTGGGAGGTTCGGACTCGCCACTTTTAAAGTCTTAAATGAAATGCACATGAATGCGGGCCAAAGCAAAGCCTGCCACCTGCCAAGGACGCATGTTCAGAATTCTGGACCAAAGGATTTTTGGCATTGTGATGCAACAACTGATGTGCTCAGAACTTTTGTCAGTCGAAGACAAGCTGGCGAGCGACCAAATGGATTGCATGTCTTTCCAAAAGTCCTAAAAGATAGATTTTTCCATTATTCTTTTTATTTTTTATATTAATCACTTAGTATTGATTTAATTTATTTAGTCAGTCATTTGTTTGTTTTGGAGAGAATTGTGGATTTTGTTATAGATTGTGTTAACAGATTTATCTTTGGGATTATAAAAAAAAGGCCTTTTAGCTTGTGTCAAGTCCACTCAGAGGATGAGTTGTGCTTAGTGTGGCTCAGGAGAGGACATAATCCAAACTCCCTAATTTCCGAGCATTTTCACATAGAAATCCACTTATCTGCCGTACATTAGCCCTCACTGCAGCAACAGTTTCTTAGCAACGGTCATGCCTAGTCTGGTAAGGGTAATCAGAAGTGCCAAGGTGTGAATATACAGTAGATATTGTCTAGAACAGAATTTCTAAGTTAAGATACATGGCTTGTTTATTTTACATATTAGGTGTAGGAAAGCTGCTTTCAATAGTTATTCAGAGGTTGGAGAAAAACAATCTTGACCAAAGCACGGCAAGATTGCATTGGTTTGTGGGTGCACTAGATAGTTGCAGAACTGCATTATCAAATATTGATCAAAGTGGGAAAAAAAAAATTTTTTGGCCTGCAGGGACCATATCACACGTTGAAAAAGGTTGGTTGTTGCAAACCAGTGAGCAATGTTGCTTACAAAGATACGATAACGTGTTTCCTCTACAACATATTAAGACTGGAGTAATGATGCTGAAATTTAGTTTTGAATAAATGCTTCCTTGGATAACATGAGATTTTTTACAAAAACATTAAAGAAATTGTTATAATTTATGTGAAATAAAGTTTCCAAACATTTGACAGGTGCATTTTCTTTTGTTTATTTTTAAATTGTATATTTATATGTAATGGGGGTTGTGTTGTGGAATGACGAAGGAGAGGAAGGCAGGGATTAATAAACCAAAATGAAAACACTTTAAATAAGAACAGAAAAAGGCACACTAGTGCAAAATGGCCGATAACACGGAGAACTTGAGAACTTGGAAACATGGAGACCACGGAGCACTTCCTACACATGGAAACATATTTAACAACTGACAAAGACAAAGAAACACATGAGGGCTTTTATACACCAGATAACAGGGAACAGCTGATGACTAAACGAGGGGAGTGGAAGAGATTACAATGGGATCACACACGGGACACGACATGACTGTGATAATATATGTGTATATATATATATATATATATATATATATATATATATATATATATATATATATAATTAATATATAAATAATAATATGTGTATAATTTATTTTTATTATTTCTATATTTTTTTCTATATTGATTTATTATTTATTGTCAAGAACTGCCAAAAGTTCAACCAAAAATTATATTTAATCACTTTTGGAGAAAATTGTAATCTAAATGTATTAGCTATATCAATCTACAAAAATTATTTCCAAATCCAAAAATAATGTAGGGAATTAAATCTGTGGTTCTAATGTTCTGCAACTTTAAATGTGAGTGTGGATAGTATGACGAGATGTTCTCGCGATGATATCGCGAGAACAGCGTCGCGCGATTTAGATCGCAGGTGAAGACAGTCTGGGGAGTTGAGAACGCAGAGAGGGAGACGGGAGACGCACTTTGTAATCCGCGGCTTTAACGTCACGTTACAATCTTATTGTTGTTCAATAAAAAACAGTATTGAGTTCACTGGAGCTGCTTGTGAGTGTCCTCCATATAACGAGTGAAACAGCATCTGAGAAGCCAAGAACCCACGACCAGCGCGGGGTGAGAACTGTTATAATAGTATAAACCCACGCGCGTTACAATAATAATAATCTTTTACAATAATTTTTTTTTTTCAGTTTATGGCTACTGGTTTCAAAAGTGACGTGGGGTTTTTTACCATTCAAAAATCCAATCAAATGGGCCCTTTGCCCTACAAGGGGCCTTAAATTGTACCCTAATCATGAATTTTGTCAATTAATTTGTTTTAATCCATTCAATTATTCTAATTCCTCTTGTAGTTTGACTTTTAAAAACACTTAAACGGATATGCATGAGGTAAGAAGTGCCTGAAGGCAAAACATTACAATTTTCTTTACTCCGAGCCCTCCAATCAGACGTCGCAGTGGGCTTGCGGTGCCACCTGCTGCAGGAGTGTCTGGGCGGAGGAAGTAATTAAACCCTGTCTCTGCGTGATCGCTGAGTCTCTGTTCAGCACCCAGCAGCCTCCATCTCTACATCTGTTCTACTCTCCCTCTCTCCAACCTCTCAAAGTGGGCGGGATGTTTTGTAATCCCGTTGGTTACAAGGGGCCGCTCGGAATTCCAGCTGGGCCAGGAGCATCGGAGTAATGTGTCCTCGACTGACTGGTGGGTACCTTTCACGGACGTTCACAGGAGGCCCCTGTGGGTTCCAGGGAAGGCCCGGGGTGAGAGGTTATCCAAACAGCAGATGGTGTTGCTGGCCACTGTGGGACTGTGCAGTGGTCGGACACCAGTGGCATTCAAAATCACTTTCTCTCAGCTTCCATTTGCATTTAATTCACTCCTTTTCAGTGGAGGAAAAGCAGGACCGGGAGAAATTGACTTATATCACCCTTTGCCAAACCATCACAGGTTCAATATTTAATGAGAATATTCCTCATAAGGTTTTTTTTCCTATATCAGGACAGTTAGCTGATTCACACAATGAAGCTAAAACACATTTATGTTATAAAATTATATTATATTAATCACAATTCTGACTATTTCTTATTTTGAAGTGCATCTCGCTCTTTTGTATTTTTTTACTTGGAAAGAAGCTTTAATATGAATATTTGAAAAAAAAATCATCTAAATGTCTGTTTCAATAACTACAGATTTCCTTGATTCAATATCAAAAGAAAGTGCAGCTCAAAGAAACTTCCACCTTGAATCATTGCTTCGGATATTTGCATACATTTACCGAAACATGAATTTACTCTGCCAAGTGCACAGAACGCAATCCTCCTGTGGTAAATGTATGCTTATTGCCACACAACTAGAGAGATATTATTCACAAAATGTGTCTTTTTCTCTTTTTTCTTTCTTTTCTCTCATTCATTTATGAAATAGGTTTGAGCGTCCCCGCAAGCCGCCACATCAATTATCTGCAGAGAGTGAAATAATGATTTCTAGTTGGTTGTGCATTTGAGTGTGTACAGAACACTGTTTTCCCTCTTCTGAAAATTTTCTTTTCAGCACCCTTTTTTTTTTATGGCACCTGCACCTGCGTAGAAACTGAAAACAGGTGAACTATCAGGAACATTTGACTCCATGAGCTGGAGAACAAAATTAGTTTCTGTCATTCTCAAATACAGAGGCGTACAATTGAATGTTAAAAGATTAAAATTCAATTAATTTGCTCTCAAATTAATAAGCAGCTGATCCAAGTATGTTTTTTTTAATGTCAGGTGGGACTTTTTGACGTGCCGAAACATTAATGCGTTATCTCATTATCGTTCGAGTGAAAATGCTAAAGACAGATTGTTAATTGAGGTGTGGAATGCTGCATGAACATGCAAATAACTTTGAAATTAAAGGAATGCTATGAGTTCAACACAGGTTAAGCTCGATCAACAGCATCCATCATATCCCACTGGAAATAATATCACCTCATCCCTTTGTTTGTGAAAACAAGCAAAAGTTCTGTTCACCGCAACGCACTTACAAAGGAAGCAATGGAGTATTGGTTTACACTTTATTTTAAGGTGTCATTGTTACAGTGTAATTGTTTGCTTTCGGGTTAGTCGCTTGTTACTATGTATAAATTACTGTTATTAGTAAGTAGATGTAGCGTGTAACAAAGACAATGTAAAATAAATTGTTCCCAAAAAAACATAATTGTGGAAACAAAATACTCCAATACTACAAGATCCAGTTCTCAATCATCTTCTGAGCAAATATTCAGTACTTTATGGCCTTATTTCAGCGACTTACCATGCATAAAAATACTTTTCTCAAAACTCCAAATTGTTTGCATACAGTGTAATCAGAATGTATCCATGAAAATGTCATATAATAAGCACAAATGTCATTGGGTATGTCAAAATAACTCCAGGGCCCAGAAAAGACCTGAAACATCAGAGGTTAATAAAAAAAGCACAGCCACGAGACCTCAACATTACACATACTAACATGAAAATAAGGTTGTAGAATTTCATATCCATGTCTGTACAAAGTTCCTATGAAATATATCTAGTAAACCTCAGTCGTTAAAACTTTAATACGATATCTTAAACCCTACCAGAAGCAACTATTTACACTGAAATTATATCAGTGAAACATAATTTATCCACTTAAAACTGTTTCACTCCTATAGTATGTTTCAAACTACTTAACTGACCAAATTACATGTATTATTTGCTTTTAAAACCTCTAGATCGTCTTGCCTTATTGAAGTGCATCACTGTAATTGCGCTGCCTCAAATGCTGCCGATAGAGATGAACTGGTATTGAATGCCATTATAACACTGCTGCGGTCAATAAATATGTTGTGCAGCCTGACCACATGAATACAATACTGCTAAACAATAAATCAACCATTATGAGCAATAGTATACGCTTTAAATCACAGCACGACCATCCTTTTAGTGAGTACCATTACTTTATGCTATATTCTTCAGTTTAGTGTCATTCTTAGACTGTTTACAAAGTAAATCAAGGGTTCTTGTTCCAAAAATATATGCAACTTGGTTTGCAGTACGGGTGCCGTGTGCAATGCGGAGAGACACAGAGATCCAAGATCCAACAGAAATGCTTTATTCTTTGAACAAGAAAACCAAAAGACTTTAATTATAAACAAAAGCGGCACATCAGTGGCAACACTGGGAGACACGCGGAACAGGGAACAAGGGAAAACATTCAGCTGAACATCGACATAGAAACAGCCACTTAACAGTGACAATATCCGACAACGACAAGAGGGTTAAATACACGAGGAAGATGGGGAACAGCTGACGAGACTTTGGAAGTGATGTGAACAACGAGACAAGGCCATGACATCAC
This sequence comes from Rhodeus uyekii, assembly GCA_037043235.1. Taxonomy (NCBI): domain Eukaryota; kingdom Metazoa; phylum Chordata; class Actinopteri; order Cypriniformes; family Acheilognathidae; genus Rhodeus; species Rhodeus uyekii. The sequence continues at coordinate 477,110 of JAWRVZ010000154.1, read as the reverse complement.
CTTCTTTATGACTGTATCAAATAGCAGATTTGTTATTGTTAAGTAAAGCTCATTTCCTGCAATCCATGTTTCCACTATTACACAGTAGGGATGTGATTACGTATCTTCTGAAAAAGAAGATAGAAGTACTTCCAGAAGAAGAAGAAGAAGCAGAAACAAGTGATAGAGTTATTGCTTATGCACAACATCAAATATTAAACAGCATATAAGTCAAAACTGCAGAAAGTTACCGAATGAAATGTAGAGTCAGGAAGTATAAACTAAAGTGAAACTAAATTTAAAGCTAAATAATAATATTTAAAACCCCGCAAACTAATAAAATTACTAAAACTTGATCTGAATTGAATATGAATAAATTACCTTTTGCTAGTGTTACTGTAAGACTAACCAAATTATACTGACATAGTTCAATTCATTCATCCCAAAAAATCATAATGATAATAATAATAGATGCATGCTGAAAAAGTAGAATAAAAAAAACTGTTCTCTGAAGAACTATTATCATTATTACTGGGAAAAGGAACTTGAAAAAAAACTCTTGTTTTTAAAAAAAAAAGCAAGAAAAGTCCTCATTTCCAATTAAAACATGCCTTATGCTGTTTGCTAAATGCACCACATGTACAAACTTTCCCAAAGATCCCAAACTTCAAATCCTGGCATATTAATGTTGCTCAAAACCCTCAAGCACCGTATTTTTCTCATTTATTCAGAAGCACCTATAATCCTCCTGTAATACATAAAGGTTCCATTGGGAATTTTAGAAGCAGCATTCATTGCCGCAGCCCCGAACAGATTGTTGGCAACACCGATAACATCCACGATGGGATGTCCAATCCAAGATTACACACGCCCATGTGCCAGCCTTCTCTCTCCAGCGGGACAGCAGTGATAGACGGCGCTCCACCTCAGTCTTTCTCTGACGGCTGCTGAAAAGTAAGAAGTGAAAATGGCTACCTCATCTATTAAACACGAGTATCGAGTATGGCAGGTTGGGAGAGAGACGGAGGAGAGAAACAGAGAGAAAGCAAGACGGTTGGAAAGAGAGAGGCAGGGGGATTTGATAGAGATAGAGAGGAGACTGTGAAAATATATATATATTTTCGAGGTGGAGAGAGAAATATCAGTGGGAATGGAGGCAGGTTGGCTGGTCTGTGACAGCGGTGATGGATGATGTGTTGAGTATGGCCTTTTCAAACCATAGGTACAGGGCTACTCTCTCTGAAGCTACTGGTCCAAATCATCCAGCACTTCTTGCTACTCTCACCTGCGCACACTCTCACGGGTTGGTCTGGTGTGTGTGCGTGTGTTTAGCCATTTACAGAGCACATTAAGAATGAATTGTGGCCAGTGATAGTGTAGCTTATTTGCACACACTGTTATTTTAGCAGTCAATCAGTAAAGGAATGATTCTAAATCTGGCAAATACACAAATAACCCCCAAATAAAGGCTATTTTGGGAAGCGTCGGTGAAAAAAAAATATTCTGATTAGGCGAATGTCCTTTTAATATCGCATTGAAAAGGTGTGCTTAGAAAGCAGAATGAAATGTTAAGTCGAAAAGAAGGGATTGGCTGCTTTTTGCAGAGAGGTGCGCTTTCCTGTGAAAAGCTTACAGGACATTACAGCGCTATTGAGCTCAAGTGTGAGAAATCCTTGCTGAGGTGGGTTTTCTGAAGCGTCAGAAGTAACGCTGGTGCTACATTTTGTGTCTGAAGGCTACAAACCTCCCTGTGTCAAATCATTTTGCAGGACTGTACACAAGTGCCAGGATTCGAGCAAACATCAAGCTTGCTGTTGTATAGGATTTTACATCTGGATATATCTATCGCCTGGGCAGTGGCGGACTGAGCAAATACGGGGCCCTAGGCAAACTTTGAAAAGGGGCCCCCCTCCTCTCCAGAAAAATGCAGTGTTGCCAACTATTTTCAAAGGAAAGTCGCTAAGAGACGTCATAATTAAGCGATCGTACTGTCAACGGAGCGGGTGCAGTGTTGCCAGATTGGACTGATAATTTCCAGCCCAACTACAGCAAAAAACCCACCCATTTAAGAAAGTACCCGCCCAAAACCAAGATTGTTGACTGTTTGATTGTTGGGGGGGTAGACGACTGTTAATGGTAAGCTTATTTTAATGGAATTTCTCTGCATTTATATATGAAATTTGTATGTTTTTTTCATCAAAAACCAGCCCAAGTTTTATCAACTAGCCCAGGGGTCGGCAACCTGCGGCTCCGGAGCCACATGCGGCTCTTTCATCCCTGTGCTGCGGCTCTTTCATCCCCTGCACGTAACTTGTAGCAGCGGTCCCGCTATCCGCGCTCGGTCCGCTGTCGCTCCGCCCATATGGCGGTAAATCCGTGCCTTTAATATACGGGCGCAAAACTGATGTTTGCGCGTGCGTAAGTTACATCCGCGAGCGGAAAACAGAGCTACACTCGTAAATACAGATTCCGCGAGCTCATTTTAATCACTCTCACGCGCAAACATTCGCCCGCTCTCGATGGCTGTTTTTGCTCGTGCGACCACTTTTATTTTTGTCAGTCGTGGGGCGGGGCTTGCTCTTGTAATATTAACATCAAATGTCATTGGTTAGTTCCCTTTTTTCCAGAGGTCAGTTGTGATCGGACGCCTGTGATTGTCAATCTAGAGCTGAGGCAAAGATACGATTCAGTCATATTGCATATTATGGTTTTTCTGTCGATTAAATTGTATTAATATTGTTTTATTGTAATTTCACGTGTCCCAGTCGAGTGATTTAAGACCAAACTATACTTTATACAGGTTTTCTAGGATTTAATAAAAGTAAATGCACAGGTACGACATTCTGAAAAGAAGTTGTATATCGCTTCATAAATAAACCTTAGATTGCGGCTCCGGACATATTTGAATATTTTTTTTTGTGTTAAATATGGCTATCTGGCAATATGGCAACACTGAGCGGGTGCGGAGCAATTGTACCGCTCAGACAACGGGGGAGGTGCAATCACTCTGTCGCGTTTTTTTTTTTAAAATGTTAACAAGTGCTATAGTTCTTTGGAAGGGGCTGCTTGTTGGGGCCCTTGTATGTTCGTGGGCCCTAGGCAATTGCCTACACTTGGCTAATGGTAAGTCCGCCTATGCGCCTGGGTCACTAAACAACCGTTTAGCAATAACAGAAAACACCCAATAACGATGAAACACTCAGAACTTCAACAACTGCAACTTGTAAGTGGTTTCTTTTGAATTGTGCCAGAAAGCAACCACCTTGCAATTATCCAGAACAGCCTGGCAACTGCATAGAAACCCTTTCAAAAATTCGCATTAGCAACATCATAGTAACACCCTGACAAATACCCACAACATCCAAGCACCTTGGCATTGACTTGAATGACAGTGCAGAAACAAACACACATTTTCTTAAGAAAATATAAAAAGCTTGCTCTTTGTCTGCCACGTATTTTAATGTTAATCTTAATGTTTTTTGAAAATAGATAAATACATAATTGCATGTTTATGGCCACGAATGTGTCGGTTTGTGTGTTCGGCAAGACCGCATCTAGCGAGCTTATGAACATTGCAGTGTGACCGGGGTTTAACGGGGTATGAACGTCTATGTAATTGGCATGCCTTGCTGATGCGTAATTTTGCTTGTCAAGGAGATTGACGTTTATTAAATTTAGCAAACATTCCAACCGCTCTTCTTTTCTTGGGGAACACAAGAGTGACAGGCCGAAGACGAGCGGATAACATGAGACTCATTGACCAGATAAAATAAAACAACTCACATTTCCATTCAAAATAAACATTTATAAGCTAACACAAAACCAACCAACATTTATTTAAATACTTGGTTTTCTCCCTCTAATGGGAGTGTGACTGACAGGAACTAATGAGGCGGAATCTGCGTTTACAAGGACACTTTCTTGTTTCAATAGAAGAGAATATGATTGTGAATAAGATATGACGACTTTTTTTATTCTGACTATCTGTGTTTACATGGACCCTAATAATCCAGTCGGACTAGTAGCAGAATGTTTGTTGGAACCGCTTCAATTGATTTTGTTTGAAAGATTCATTCTTCCATAACATATTATGTAGCCTTACATTTCCTCTCTCTCTACTGATCAGGGGAATATTGCAGTCAATGGTTCATGAATTCTCTGCAAATAGCTTTACATTTACTTTTGAGTCAACAACCAACCCATATTATTTGTCATCTTAATGCCTTTTATTTATGGTGCATTTAACTTATAATCGCAACTGCTTGATGAGAAAATGGCTAAATGTGTAAAACGAATAACTGCAATAGCTAAAAATTAGATTATACTTACCCATCCCCAAAACAGTGGGAGCTAGAGGAGAAACGGGGGGGGGGGGGGGGGGGGGGGGGATATAAGTGATGCATTTTGTGAATAGCATTGAGCATGAAGAGAGCCAGATTATCTCTCTAGCAGTTAAGTCAGTTATTTCAAACTTTACAAAAGGAGTTGAGAAGAAATATGAGGGAAAGGAATAATCTCAGACTTGCTTATAGGGAGAATAAAGGCACAGAATCACAGAGAATCACAACATAAACCCTCAAACTCGTTTTGAAATTAATAGTGCAAAAATAATTCATCCATTTGCTACTTTGCCTGTTTGAGGGCATCTATATCTATATGGAGACATCATGACATTTGGTAATTTATTTAAAAGAAAAGCTTATTTAAAAGAAAGCTTTCCTGTAGCTCGCTTGCAACGCCAAGGTCATGGGTTCAATTCCCAGAGAAAGCAAGAACTGATAAGAATGTCAATGTGTATCTTGAAAGCAATGTAAGTTGCTTTGATAAAAGCGTCTGCCAAAACTAAATGTACGCTCTCCTCTCTGGGAGCCAATTTCCACCTCCATAAAAAAAGGAGAACATAAAATTTGCAAAATACAGATTAGCCTTGTTGTGAGATGTTGCAGTTTTGAGATAGAAAGTCACATTGTGAGACTTGAAGCTGCTATCATGAGATATAAAGTGTCAGTTATGAGTGGGAAAAGTCTTGAGCCAGAAATCGGTAAATAAAAAATTATAAAGTTGTTATTATGAAAGTCTATTGTTATACAACAAATGTTTGCAATTGTGAGATAGAGTCACATAAAGATACACATAAAGTCACAATTACAAGAATAAAAAAGGCATAAGCCAAAAATTGGTAAATAAAATTGCTACATTTCGGTCTGTTCTTTAGAGTTAGAAAGAACTTGAAATTTAGTCCATCATTTTTCTTTTTTCTTTTTTTTTGAGCTAGTACTAGTACTACTAGTACAGCTTTTATGCAAGATAATTATTGCTATTTCTAAAAAAAATACTCCTTTTTGTGTTGTACAGAAAAATATAACAGAACATATAGGTTTTGGAATGGCATGTGGGTGAGTAAATAATGTCAGGATTTCCATTTTACATCAACCATCTCTTTAAGATGCTTTCGTGTAATGGAATAACACCCTGACAATGAACAACTGCGCTAGCTACACATTGAACATGAAGTAACCCAAGGCCACCATCTCATTGTGCCAGAGTCTGGGGTGCATTCAAGAGCCGCAAATCAATGTGAAGCCTGAACATAGACACAGGTGATTCACCTCGACTCGTGCTGAATTATGCATGAGTCACCTGAGGAATCCATTCACTATTTTGTCTCATTGCAGCATGAATAAGCATGACGCTGATACAACAGGCAAATAACGTTTCATTCATTATGCAAACACCTGGGGATGCCGCTGCTGATTCTACAGCTCTCTCAGAGGAGCGCCGGCGACTCGAGTTCCCGTTCGGCTGCGTTTTGTCAAAGTTGCTGATGAACTTTAATGGATTCGGAGCAGCATCCCCCGGGGTATTCTGCACTCATTTTGTTGTTGTTTGCTCTATCTGTTTAATTAAATATGCGGTGGCTGCCAACTTCCAACTTTAATTCCATTCAAATCAAATGTTTACATCAAATGCTACATTTAAAAAGCTAAAATTCCAGTTAAAAGCTTTCCATGTCCCTCCACATAAAAAAATATGAACCTTTTGTGACAAATATGGCCTGAAAAAGGTTGAAGACATCTAAAGTATATCAACCACACTGTAAAATAAAAACAAAACGCTACACAGTCTATGTATGCCAGCAGCTATAAAAAGATAGTGGTTGATTAAATTAAGTGGTAAAATGCATTTCGATATGCAATCAGTTTTATTTTGGCTCACTGACATGTGACTTCATTGCATCTGTTGTAAAGATAAATGGCTTTTAATGTCATGCTAAAGCGTGACACACCACTGCACACATATTTAACTCCTACCTAGGCAAATTATAACACTGGACAATGTGACTCAACATATTTCAAATTGATGCCTTTATGTGTTTTGCATATTAGACAATTTAATTACCATAGCAACAAATCCAGGGGAAAAGGTGCACCATACACACTCACACAAACCTGACTAAAACTGGGCTGATTGTTCATTATTTACATTTCATTTATGATGAACAGTACAACCAAAAATGCACAATGGATCAATAAGATTTTTCAATGTTTTTGAAGGCTGCATTTATTTGATGAAAAATCAAATAATATTGTGAAATATTTGTATAATGTAAAATAAATGTGATGTGATGAAATGTATTTTCAGCATCATTACTCCAGCCTTTGGTGTCACGTAATACTTCAGAAATCATTATATTATGGTGAATTGATGCTCATTAAACATTTATTATTGTTATCGATGTTGAGAACGGCTTAATATTTTGGTGGAAACAGTCACACTGTCAGGCGTTTGTGAGGGATGAAGGTTCGAAGATGAACGATACATTAAACTTTAGAAACAGCGTTTCACTCAACGTAATATCGGCAAGAAGAGACACAGACTGAGAGAAACACTGGGATTAAATACACAAGGAATGATTGGACACAGCTGGACATGACTAACAAAGGGATTGATGACAAGACAGGTGATTCTGATGACACTGGTAGAGCATATGGGGAACTAGGAATACAATAATTGTTTATAATACATGCATTTTTTCAGGAATATCTGATGATGAATATTTATTTGAAATAGAAATCTTTTGTAACATTTGTAACTTTACTGTCACTTATGTTGAATTTCATCCTTGCTGGAAATAGTGTTGTTTGTTTTTACTCTTTAATGGTAATGCAAAATATAATTATTTAAGGATTCATAAAACCTGTGAATGGTGCACATACGTAAGTTTTAAGGGCCAGTCACAAACGCATGAATCACGCACGAATTACGCACAGATTTTCGTTTCTGCACAGAGCATGCGTCGTATGCGTAATTCGTCGTTGGAACGAACGTGGACCGTCAGTGATTGTAAGTGGATGTGCGTCGAAGGCGGTTTGTGCGTGATTTTGAGTTTTTTTGCGTCTGTGTGCGATATTCATGAGTCAGCGTGCGTAGTTTATGCGTCGAGTATGCGTGACTATGCGCGGGACACGCGTCGGCTCTCAGTGCTTATGCGTCGGAACTGGCTCAAAACCGAGCACGTCCACTGACGCCCCACCTTCATATCACGCATGAACCGCACACGTATCACGTTCATTCCACTGACATCCACTGACAATGTGGATTCTGAAAGTGCTTGTACGTGGAACGTTCGCGAAGCGTGCGTGTTTGGACGTGCTCCGTCAGTGATTCATGCGTCAGGCGTGCGTCGAATGTTCGTGCAATACTTTGGTCAATTTCTCGACGCACAAGCACGCACAAACCCAATCTGTGCGTGATTTGTGAATGATTCGTGCGTGATCAGCTGTGTGACTGGCCCTTTAGATACAGTCAGTATGTTACTGTATCGTTCAAAATTACTAATTAGATCTGGCTGCAATTCAATAATCAAATTGTCAATGATTACGCTTGGAAACCCTAATTGTGCGGATGGAAGTGTAGTTCCTTCTCTCACAGGGTTTGGGAGGAATTCTGCAGAAAATAGCTTCTTGCTCCGAAGCCAAACACCATTCTTCGCTTTTCTTTGTTCCGTGCACCGAATCCCAGACTTTGAGGTAGAAAACACATCTGCTGCTTTTGGACTTCAACTGCGCTTTTGTGAAACTGTACGTACGGGGGAAAACAAAGAAAAGCGTAAGTGAGGGTTCTAGAGAAACTGAGCGAGAGAAGCCATTTAAACAAATAAATAAAACACACAGCTGAAAATATAGGGCAATGAATATTCATGCCCCTGTGTGCTCTGACAAGCAAACTAAAATGGCTTTTCTGTGTCTGCAGACATGCACCCTGTTCTTTTTGTCTGCTAACAGTATTTGCCCGATTGCATTTTCCATTTGTGAATGGTTTGTTTGCTAAGAGCCTGGCACCGTTTAAAGACACTGCTTAATCCTCCATCATGAAGAAGAGAAGAAAGCGAAACAATGAGCACGGTAATGTGCTACTGCGTACATCAGCCGTTTGCTCTCAATAGACCTTCTACATGGGATGTTTGTCTGCTATAATCTTCCGGATTTGTTTCAAAAGTAGAAACTAGAACGAGCTTCACTTGACGTTGTAAATCGTAAAAGGCAACATGCTGTGCCGCAGACTAAAGCTCTTCATTGGAAGAAAAGGATAATGACACCAGTTGTTTTATTTCTGAGGACATCTTCGATTCTTAGTGTCACGCGTTAAGAAATAATTTATCAAAAAGCAGCGGAATACTGCACTTTCTCTGTTTCCATTTCATGTGCTCATGGCTGCCGTTTGGAAGCTGTGTGTTGTAATAAAAACAACATTATGCATGACTTAGATAGGGGCTAGTTGTCAAAAGTGTCATCATTACACAAATATGTCAAAATGCATAAAGCACAATCATTTTGATTGTTGTAACTACTAGCTTTTAAAAGTAAACATCCATCTTGTCAAGACTTTTTGACAATCCCATAGCAATATTCGATAAACGAATTACATATTGTCCGATTAAATGTAAAAAGCATCTCTGTTTAATTTCATTGTTTGTTTTTACATTCAGATCTCACCTGTTCATTTTAAGATGTGATACAACTATAAGTTTCTATAGCCGTGCCCTTGACTTTCAAATCTCGGTTGTGTTATACCTCAAAGATGTATCCTCATCCTCTTGGGCATCCGTTCTCAGGCTTTCAACAGAAATTCTGAATTTCTCTATAGGTGAAAAGATCAAAGGAAAAAGAGATGAGAGAAGGTGAGAGAAAGTGCAAGAGTGAGAAAATGAATATCATGTACGAGCGTAAATAAAGTTTGTGTTCTCTTTGTTCGAACGATTGTGCGGCGGACTTTCTTTTCTCCGAAACTTTTTAAAACCCAATCCGTGTTTAGTCACCTTGAATCATCAAAAACAAATGCATTGCATTACAAAAAAATACATTTTCGTCCCCTTTACAACGTTAGCGTTTCACGTCTGGATGAATATTTAACATCTTGAGCAATACCAGCTCTCTAACAATGTAGAAAAACCTCTGGAAGAGACAACGGCATGTTCAAGTCATTAGAGCAAGAGCATAGGTGGAAAATAAAATCGTCAAATCCATTTTGCCCACTCAGGCAGCAAGATGGGACTAGAGCGCCCATATCCTTATGAAAGTAAATGATTTCTTCCATCTCCCCTTCAAGGTTATCAGAACTGAACACAGGCCCCAGTTCTCTGCAGGGCTTCTGTTTTCAGGGCATTGTGTGAAGGAAATGAAAGAGATACTATCAGCCTCGCCACTGGATCACCGTGCGAACGCTCATAATGTTTCTGTCAGCCGTCCAATGTGGCTCCAGTCGTCTTATAAATCATTTAGAGTTATGTATGTCCCCAAACATGTAAACAAAGCCTGAGCTGAAGCAGCTTCAGTGTTAGCGCAGCTAACCGTATTCAAATTTGTTATGCTGATTTAACTTTCAATGATAAGCAATTAAGGAATGAAGGCCCTGTTTACACCTGGTATTAAGATACGTTTTGGTCAAACGAATCACAGGTAGACGAGGATGGTGTTTCAATCCAACTCTTTTGTCCACTTTTGACCGCTTCCGTCCTTTTTCATTGAGCGGAGGGTCTATGGCGAGTAAACATTTATGTTTTCGACTACCTCTGGAAGTGGTTGAAAGTGGACAAGCTCAAAACGTTTTAGATTCTTTTACGCCTGTATTTAGTGTCGTTCATTTGTGATTTGATCGTCCAGTGCCTAAATGTCACAGTTCCGTTTCTGTTTCCAGTGTTATTAGTGGACGGAACTGTGGCACTGCTCTCTCTCCCGTGTTTTGTGTGAGTGCGCGTTACGTTTGTGCGCGCTCTCGTGTCTGCTTGTTGTCCTTGTCACGCGCAGTGGGTGTGTTCACCCGTTGAGCGTCGTCTCGTCACTCTGTGAACTCGCGGCGATGTGTTCTCGCATTGGCTGCGTGTTTGTGTCTTGTTGGCGTCAATTCCCGCCTCCGTGTTCTCATTATGATCCCCAGCTTTTCCTGACCACTCCCTTCCTTTTGTGTCCTATAAGTACATGTTTGCTGTCCGGTGTCATGTCGTTGTTATTTCTGTCTGGATGTGTCACGGTTCTGTCATTCTAGTTTGGTCTTTTCGAGTGTCTGTTGTCAGAGCTCTGACACTGCCCCTTTATTGTGTCTTGTCATTGTGTAACCCCGCCCACCTTGTTACCTCGTTTCCCTTGAATGTTGTCAGCTGTTCCCAGCTCGTTACCTTTCCTCATGTGTTCCTATATATAGCCCTTTGTGTTTGCTGTCCTTCGTGGTCTCGTTGTTGTTCTTGTCCTTCCTTGTTGTGCGCAGGGCTGTTTCATGGTTCTCAGGTTTGTGTGTTATTTTGATCTTGTTCATGCTATGTTTTCCCCCTCGTTGGTTTTTGCTTTACGTTTATGTTTATTTACATTTTGTTAATAAAACCTCATTATCCCTGCACTTGAGTCCTCCCTCCGTTTCCCGATTGTGACAGGATGTCTGTGAAGATTCCCGTGTTCCTGATCTGTGTTCCTGCCGTGCTTCCTGGTTTGTTCGAGTGTTGCGATTTATACTATGTTTACCCCCTCGTGTGAATTTATTTTGTACATTTTAGTTATTTATTGTTGTTATTTTCCGCTGCTCTTGAGTCCTCCACTTTCCATTATGTGACACTAAAAGGGATGAATACATTACAATACACATACAATTCATTGAATACATATCTCATTCATGTTTGACCGTGTCAAGCCAAAGGTTTTCTTCGTTGGTTTGTTTTTTATTTTCTTCTGTTAAATCATAAATGTTTGATGGTGTCTTAATGCACTTAATGCACCTCATAGCGTTCATTGCTTTCAAAAAGAAATCATGAAGATAAATAACATTCAACCACAGTTGTAACTGTTTTCACAATTGTCTATGAGAAACCATTTATAAATAACAAAATGACCAAATAAATATATCTTTTAAAAATCATAAAACTTAAAAAACACCATTATAATATACAACAATATAAAACAAATTATATAAACTACCATTCAAAACTACTTTTATTTTATATTTAAACTTATTCAGCAAGAATCTATTAAATTGATAAAAAGTACATAAATACATAATGTTACAAAAGATTTTTTATTTCAAATAAATGCGCTCTTGTATATTGAGTACCAAATAAGCATATTATAAAGTATATATATAATATTAATTATATTTGTATATATATTCTCTTCTAAACATAAAGCTAGCCAATCAAGGATCATCACAGAGTGCTGATGGCATCAGTTTCAACAACAAGGATGTAAGTCCGGTACACGGGCGAAGAAACAGATGGCTGGATCACATGGGCCAGGAACAGTTGGACCTAATTAACCTTTCTTTCGGGGGAGGCAGTGATGTCAGAGGAGTGATGTCACCAGAGATTGAGAGCTCAAAAGCAGAGCAGGCCAGGTGGAGGGTAACTGTAATAAGATATAAATGTTTGTGTGTGTGTGTGAGAGAGAGTGAGACAGAGAGAGAGACAGAGAAAAAGAGGCCTCAGATGGCCAGACCAACTCACAGACCTTTCGGCTTGATGGATAAAATTGGTAAAGCTGAGGTCAATGTAGCTGTCAAAACTGCAGTCCATTGGCGGTTCATCTCAAGCTTCTCTGTGAAAAACAGGAAATAAAATGGTACAAAGTTCAAAGAGAAGTAGAGAAATATAAGGAAAGGCCACCTATAATGTCTTTACTATACAGAGGACCACTTACTGTGAGGCAAAACATGATGAAATGAGATGTTACACAACAGAAAGAAGGAAGTGTCCAGCCAAACCATCTTTTTGTAGCGTAATGGATGGTTGCCCACTGTTGTTTCCGCACTGGAGACTCGAGCAGCTGCAGGAAACACCTTCGACGCTTAAAACTCATTACTGCTCCATTATAAGGTTCCACCTTAACACCTGCAAAAACAGGTGCGGTTCTACAATCCACTAAGAGAGTACATTATCTGCTCATCCGGGGGGAAAACACAACAAAGGAAGAAATGTCTCACTGGTTTGTCCATCAACGAGATGTGACATGCTGAAATAGAAATATTTCAAAGTGATGACGTAAAAACCGGCAGCAGTATGAGGTCTTTCAGTATGAGTAAACCCAGCAGGCCACCTTTCAAGCTTTTACATACAGAGGTATTAGCTAAAGCAGGCAATTTCCCATGATGCATTGCGTTCTCTGTTTATTGCTAATTATTGGTTTTACTTTGTGTGTCATAGCTTCTGGCTTTTTTCTTGTTCTTATTATTTTTATTAATATTATTTGACACATTTTTGTGAGTTGATAGGAACCTGTTTTGATTGATTTTTGAAAGATAAATGAACTGAATAGATAAAGATCATCGTTGACTCTGGACTCACAGTATATTTCCTGATTTGATATAAATCATAAAACATGCACCCATTTAATAATGTAAACAGGAATTTAAAACTGGAATGTGTCTGAGTGTCTGATCTAAGAGCCAAGTTGTTTCTTTAAAAAAAAAAGTGCATATTTTAAATGCATATGGAAGATTAAATTGCTTTGGATAATAATTAAGAAGCTGTGTATTTTCCCCCTCCAGAAAGCAACATTACTCAAAGTATTTCAAAAATCAGTTCTGCTTGTGTATGGCTCATATGTTTGGGTTTCAAAGCCCTTGCTGAGATACAATTTTTTTGCATTCATGTTTTGCTCATTCTGTTTTTAGTACTTGATGTAAGAGAACTCAATGATTTAGTGATGAGTAAACTAACAAAACTTGAGGGTTAACTATCTAACTTTTGCATAAATCATGGGTATGATAAAAAAATAAAAATATTAGGAGAAAAAATGTTGTGGTGAAAAATCGCATAAATATTTATATTAATCATTTTTGCACACATTAAATATTTTTTTTCACTAAAATTATCTTAATGATAAAAATGTATTTTTTTCCTTAATTATAATTAATCTGAATCTGAAATCTGTTGAAGTGCCCGAATTGAAAAACACATAAAAACTTCAGACTGTTTTGGTTATAGAGAAATCGATTGTGCAGAAGAAAGGCAAAACACATATTTTAGTGCATTTGAAATGTACCAATGATTAAAATTTAACTTGAGTGTAATTACAAGTAGGTTTTCCATTTTAAGAAATATCAACTCAATTTAAACTGATCTCATTCAAAGTGTCTGCTAAGTTTATTCATGTGACGAAAGGTGGCTTAAGGACAAAGAATAGCACAAAATATCACGTGACAGCCAAGATCGATGCTAACCTTTGCTCCGTGCTTTGTTCGAGCTGCAACACCGGCCTTTGAATAATTTGTTACCCTTCCAATCAATAGCTACACTTATAAGGATACCAGTTGTACACTGCTGGGAGTAATCTGGAATCTTTTCTAGCAAGTTTTCCTCCCCTTTATCTCTCAAACTATGGGATGGTGCCTGTTGATTTCCAGGTCCCAGTAAAATCAATGGGACTCTTGTGCAGGTGGATCAAACAGCGCCCAATCAGTGACTAATGATGTTTGCATGGCGGCCGGACCCTCTAGCCATCGACTTGCTGATGTTACTGTGATATCGAGAACAGTGAATCAAACTTGACCTGTTCCATGCCGCTCTTAACCTGCATTTCGGGCGTTTGCATATTGTTGTTATTTATTTGGAGAGTAATAAAAGTGTCATTCGCTAGTCCATCTTTGCTTTTCCGACTCGTATTTGCTCTATTTTTTTTAATTAAATGAACAAGCACACGCACTTAAATCGCTCTTAATAGCTTTGGAGGTGGCAATCCGCTAGGACATTCCCACTATAAAAATGTCTTTGTATGTGTTTGCAAAGCACTTAAGCTTAAAACACAAGTGATTATAATGTCATTTGTTTTACTGTTTGTGTGCCGTTTAAGTTCCAAAATGAGTCTATTCTCATAACAGAGTCTGTGATTTGGGTTCAAGCTGGAATCCCATAGCGCAGCGTTTAGTTCACAGAGCAAAGAACATCAAATACATACTGCTGCAAAACTGAATTAAAATTCTGCAACTGTGCTGCTCTCCTAAGTGCTTTCTTGGCAGATGAAATCTTTGATGAATTACAAAAGACCCTGGACGGAGTGTTATGTTTCAGTGCGTGAGAGTGGTCTATGGCGTGTATATTAGCGAGGTAGGAGACTGTTGCGGTCGACAAAGTTTCTCAAACAAAGTCAAGGCCAGTTTTACTGTATGTTTTTAAGCAATTGATATCACACGCGTTTTGTGCTACACCATGTCTTGACGCAACTCAAGTTGTACAGACTGAAAACCTTTTATACAATGAAAAGGTTTCATAGATTCTTCATTACATTTGATATACAACTTAACACTTCTGGAACACAACCACTCTACTAGTCATTAATGTCAACTGATCACCGGTGTTCCTCAGGGCTCAGTTCTTGGACCCCTTCTCTTCTCAATGGTTTCTCCTATAACTTCTACGCAGATGACACACAGCTCTACCTATCATTTCAACCAGATGATCCCACGGTAGCTGCTCCTAACCATGCAAGCAACACAACTTCTCATACAGGCCATGGTCATTTCCAGACTGGATTATTGCAATGCTCTTCTGTTTGGACTTCCTTCTAGTGCAATCAAACCCCTGCAACTGATCCAGAATGCCGCAGCATCTTCAAACGAACCCAAAAGGGCCCACGCCACACCACTCTTTATCTCTCTGCACTGGCTCCCACTTGCAACTCGCATCAAATTCAAAGCTCTGACACTTGCTTAGAGAGCTAATACAGACTCAGCACCCTCATACTTCCACTCGCTACTACAGATATACACACCTACCAGAAACCTACGATCTATCAATGAGCGACTACTCGTGGTACCATCACAGAGAGTCAAAAAATCACTCTCAAGAACATTTTTGTTCACCTTTCCTTGTATCCGGAATGCAGAAACCTTGTCAATATTCAAAAGACAGCTGAAAACTCATCTCTTCCACCACTTTCTGTATTCCTCAAATTGTAATTCGCTTTGGATAAAAGCATCTGCTAAATGAATAAATGTAAATATAATTGTAAATGGATGCTAAATGTTCTTCATTGAACCATCAATGCAAATAAAGAACCTTTATTTTATGAGTGTAGCAAACAGTTTAATAATACACAACCCTTCATTTTTATAGTGTTTCTTGAGAAAAGAAAATGCTGTATTTATAGACAAAAATATTTAAAACACCCCAATATGGTAAATGAGCACAGATCTCTCTCCAAAAAATTTGCGGCATTTAATTCAAGAGAGAGTCATGTGGAGGTTTGACTGACAGTTTGGAGAGCCAATGGAGTAACAAGCTTTAGTCACAAGCTCTTTTCATTGATTAAATATTTCAAAACCCAGAGAGCGATATCAAAACCCAAAGAGTGACAAATACTAATGATTTATTGAAGAATTGTTTTATTTTATTTTAATTTTTTTTTTTTTTACAAATTTTGGAGATACAAAGTTTCTGCATGACAGCGACATTATGAATTAATGTTTTGAATCTTTTAACTATAACCACACACTATAAATACTATAATTGTACTTACCTTAGCATGTCCTTCTGTGATATAGAAGTTACTCAGTTAAACTTATACATATAACAGTAACTATAACTTTATATATGTATATAACAGTGTTAAACAGAAACGTTTTAGTCCCATCTAAGAACAACTCCAACTTTGTGTGTTTTACACAGAAAGTTCACCTTTTTATTTCTTGTGCCAAGAAATCCTAAAAATCAATAGCTATCTCTTAAATTTTAGGCACCACAAAGTATAACAGATTGATTAGGCTATCTTATCTCCCACAGTTAGGTAACTGCCTTGTGCCTCTGTTGTGTCTGAATGTTCGGGATGCTTAACTTATGACAACTTCACAGAGCAAATAACCTCAATAATAGCAGTAAACACTTATTTGATGAGCTGGCTGATCAACAAATTACAGCATGGCTCTGACATCTTAAAAACGATCAGGCAACGAGCGCACGCACAGGGCCTGGACAGACGCCTCGGGCTTCAGGCGGAGTTGTGCAGCACCTATCTGTCAATGTGATGAATGACCTTGTTCACCAGACAGAATAACAACAACAAGGGAAGGAAAAACGGGAAGTAAGGTGGCTTGACAGTGATTTGTATGTACAGAGCAGGTGATCCAAGGGCCCGTGTTGGGCCAGGACTGGGACTCTGTGTGCAGCCTCACGGGTTAATTGGAGATACACAGACTCTCGAACCGTGGGACGGCAAGTCAGGAGGGTGTGCAAGCGTGATTTGATTTGCAGCGCCTACAAACTGATGGCTGGACGTCACATGGCCTTCTGAAAATTAAATCTGCTCTGAAATGAGACTTTTATGTGTTGAAGATTAGATTTGACTCACAGTCAGGATCTATTATTGGTTAGGACGTTAACTGGCCATTCTTCACATCTCATCTTTCCAGACACCTGGACTTCACAATAAAGCCTGTAATGCATTTGAAATCTTTGTTTTCTTATTTCATGTTTTCATACTTCACTTTATGAAAACTTCAATTCTGAATTCTTCTCATTGCTGTTTCCTGTCTTGTTTCCTGTGTCCTTTCAGGTGCAGGTTGTCTGAAGGACTAGTTGGCTTAATGCTGGTAAGGATGGTCTGGAACTGCAGGGATTACATACTTTTGTAGACCAAAACTCTGAAGCACGTTATCATTTTAGCACTTTTGGTTCCTTCATCCTGAAGTTCAATTGGTCTTTGGTAAAAACATAAAATGCACCACAAGTACCTCCTTGTGAATTTTTTGTACATTTTTTTTTTAATGTTTACTTAGGTTAAACTTAGGTTAAACGGGAATGCAGAGACTAAAAAGGGACTTTGGTCATCTCAAGGAACAGGAAACTACACACTGGTCCTGAGATGTGATGCGCTGGCTAACAATATTGACTGAATGTGTTAGGGATACATTTACAAAGACATAACTTCCCAAAGACAACTGTATAACAGATAATGCATAGTGCGGTGCTAGGATGCTAATTAGGAAGAGAACAGCTGCTAAAAATATCAACAAAATGTAAACAAACAAAAAATCATCTAGTTAATCAGCAAGTGCATTGTCTATCATGTAAACTATTATGATTCATCACTATTGAGGACATTAGTAAATTATTTATGTCAAGTTGTAATTTCTCTTTAAAGGAATAATTCAAACAAAAATGAAAATTCAATAGATGGATGGATAGATAGATAGACAGACAGACAGAAAGGCTTCGCGTGAGCTTTTCCTTTAAATACAGCTGTGTTAAATCCTCAAACCTTTGCTCTCACCAAGACTCCTTTCATTATATTATCAAATCACTGAGTAATGTAGTGAATAATTTTAAAAATAAACTCTCATTTAAAAATATTACCTTCATAATTTCAGAACAAACATCCGCCTAGTCGTTTCATGAAATCAGTATCTCATTTTGCATGCATTAAGGGAATTATGGGCCACTGGAAGATGAAGAGGAGGGCTGCACATGGGAAGTTCATATTTCATTCACTTACGCAGTTACTTGTGGGTCAGTGTGACAGCATTAATGAGCTGTCATTAGAGAGAAAGAGAGAGCGATTGTGAGAGAGACAGAGAGAAGGCTAGTTATAAGCTGATGAGGTGTAATAGATAAAAGAAAAGACCATTACTAATGGCTAACTGAGTCTAAAGAGACCATCATCCGTGAGGACGAAAGTTATGGCCCCTAATTTTTGAGGCTCAATGCTCTGAAAAAAAGCCGTTTTTTAATGCTTCTCGTGTCAGTCGTCTTCATTGCATATAATCGACCTTGAACGGCACAACTGTCCACCTCGCTAATTAAGTAGATGATATAGAGACACCATGATTTTATTCCTCGTGACAGGGAACCATTTTTTTTACTCTACATGAAGAAAAGAGGACATAAAATGACAGCGGTAAAACGCTGGGCTTGCCATGCAAATACTTCACGTTATTAGATTCAGTCGCCGCTCATGGATGACGGATTCATGTTAATAAGCGAGCAAACTACAAGACTGCAGAAGCACCAAGAATCTAACACATTATAAGCTTAGTGTGACTGGATGGCCCGTTTTTCCAAGAACAAGCCTGCTTTTTAGATTATTTTCCCATGAAAATTAGAACAAGTTTATTAGCAATGTTTTAGCAACTTATTCGTTATTATGCAATTCATATAACAATGCAAAAATGACCATTTATGCATTTGGCAGACGTTTTTATCCAAAGCAACTTGCATTGCATTTAAGAAACACATTGAATCAGTTCTTGCTTTCCCTGGAATCAAACACATGACCTTGGCATTGTAAACACCAATGCTCTACTGATTGAGCTACAGGAAAGCTGTGCTAAATGCAATTTGCATGTCACAAACAATACATTAAAATACTTTTTTATGTAAATTTGTAAAATGTATATGTGACATAGCAAATGTTTTTAATAAACATCAATATTGATATCTGGCATTTAGTAGTTCTAGGGTATAGAAAAAAATAATGCTTATTAGAATCTGTGCATCTCTATTCTTATTTTTGTAGTAATGTTTAGTAAATTCATCTTAATAAATTTAATAAATTCATCACCAAAAAAGACTTTCCCACGAACAATATGTTTGGTCACCCAAAATACTAAGCTATCAATCTCCTATGTCATTAATACACATTAACCTGCATGATAGATAAAAACCAACCCATCAAACCAAAAATACCCAGAATGCAAATAAAAAGTCTCTTTCATTGTCTAATGTACAGTCTGCAGCTTCCTGACCCTTATGGGAGAAGTTCAGAACCGAGGTGACGGCTGCAGTCCGCGCTGTGCTGACCATACAAAGCCCTTTCACCTCCCTGCCGAATCTGAGACGTAGCTGCAGAACTCCATTGAGTTGATCAATCAGAGGTACGACACATTAATCTGTCTTGACACATCAGCTCTCCCAATAGAGTTCATCTGAAGGGCTGGGATGCAATCCAAACCTCTGCCGGAGTGATGAAGCTGGATTGGCAACAGCGAGTCAAAGTTAGTGCTCCCATTTCAACAATAGCAAGGGTTTGGGGAGCTACTTTAGAAAGAAGTGGGATAAATTTGAACCGTAATCACATTCCATTCATGTTTTTTGAATGACTTGTGTAAACTGACTGTCAAACAGACCTCAATCTTAATACTAGGATTTCCAAAGTCTGTGGGTGGTATAAAAGCTGCTCTTGAAGTCACTATGAAAATCATTTTCCCTTCTTAAAAAACATGTACTTAAGTATGATTGGTGAATATTATTTTTTCAATACAATTTCAGGCCATGTGGGCAGAGAATACAATGTTAACTATTAGTCAAAAGCATTTTAGACATAGACACTGACTAAAATCTTGACAATCTAACAGTAATTTAATGCCAGGTAACTATGTAGTGGAGTAAAGTTCACAGTAATTACAGCAAAAATAAGAAGAAGAAACTTTACCATCTGCAACAAAATGTTCTCATGGGTGAACTTGACCTTCAGCCTCCACATCCTGCTCAACATTTCAGTTCTTAATATTCATGTATGAATGAAACAAGTGATTTCAAATGAATTGGTTGAGTAAATGATTAATTGACTCTCTCATCAAAAATCATATCAGAGTGCAGAAGCTGTTTTTTAATTAGAAATATGTGACATTAAGGAAGTAAAAAATTTTTTTTGGTGGTTTGAACCATTGAAACTGACAGGAGGGGTGTTTCAATTTCATAAAAGCCTAAAATAATATGCTACGTCTACTGAGAGCAAATTTGTTCTACAAATCTAATATCATTTATAGAGGAACCTTTCATTGTCCTTGAGTTTCTCCATTGAACCCTGTAACCCACCTCAGAAGACTATTTTTGCCCTAAATTTAGCTCTGAGCATAATTTCAGAAGATGATCATTTTTATTGACCATTTTTGTCATTGAAATGTCCCAAAAAAAAATCACAAGAAACTCACTTCATTGCTCTTACAGCTCAATTACTATGCCTGACCGGAGTCAAGATTGAGTGCTTCCTAATACGATCCACTGATTTTTATGAGACCTGCCCAATTTTCTCCACTCCTCTTTTATTGGATGGTCTCTTGGTAGCCTAAATGATTACACGGCACATTTTTGTCGCTCACCGAAAGAAACTGACAGGTCTGTAATTACTTGTTTAATGAAGCAGACCTCTTAGGACCTGTCGAGAATATTATAAGAGACGTTTCAACATTCTGTCCATCACAAAGAATCATCAAAATAAACACAGAATGAAGGACGTATCACTGATTTATCCTTCAATAGAAAGAGCAAATGAAACACCATTAAGTAGACCATTTAGTCTGGCTTGCTATCTGCACATTATTGTCATATTTTACCCCATTATGCATTACAAAGAGCGGTCCCTCCTTAATGTGACAGCCAGACTGTGGCGTGAAACATGCCCAGCTTTACAAATAAAAGTACCAAATCGTGTTGTCAGACACTTTTTATTAATATCAGAGCTTAATAGAGTTGTGCCACAATGTCTCAGACAGAATTACTTCTGGAAAAACATTTTTAGTACAGTGGAGTTCACTTATCTCGACTCACGGTTAACTCGCCAATCCTATTATGTCGACGTTTTTGAAGTGGAACCGCCAAACTCCCTATTTGTCTTAGTATTTTCTTTTCGGTAATGTCGATTCTTCTATGTAGCCGGACCCTAGTATCTTGAGCACAAAAGAGGGACAAATTCGCCACTTCACATGGTTATCTCGTGACTAATGAGCGTACCTAGTTGACTGCGCATGCGCTGAGCTTGCGTTGCACATGGATCGCAGTCCATATGGTGGCTCTGTCCGTGACGCTTCTCTAACAGTGCCGTGCAGGACTTAAGCACATATCGTTCTTACGCTTCTCAACGAGCAGCAAGTGCTGCTGTGGGTTCCACCCCCATCCCAAAGCACTCATAGCTGTGTGCACATAAAGCCCACCTTCTCTGATTTGGTTGGTTTTCTCAAATATTTTGACATTGGTCGGTAACGAGCGGTAATCCTGTTCTGACGCGCGCTCTGCTCAGCGCCGCTGCGGATTGAAGAACCCGGTTGTTAAAAGAAAGCCGAATTTGTTGAGAAAGCACATTAGACCGGCAGAACGCAAGAAAGTATGCAATCTAGTACAGCGTGATGACCTCACAAATATATAATGACTGTTAACTCTGTGAGCGAAATTGGGTTTTGGGTTTGTTTCCACTGTACATCTTTTTTTCTCTAATATCACCTATAGTAAGTTGTTCCAACTAGAGAGGACCACTGCAGAGCTGAGTGCCATTCGCAACTGCTGTTGAAATCCAAAGAAATTCATATAACTGTATTTTTATGCCAGAATTACTGAACAATAGATAGAATGATAGATGAAAAGAGGAATATAATGACAGAACGACAAAACACCATAGATAGATTCCTCTCCTTGTCATTCCAATTGAACATCATCTGGAATGTGAACAACTTAATTTAAATTTGCACTCCTGAAATGAAAGTGAAGCAATTCTTCAGTTATGAATTTTTACAATCCTGGACCACTGAAAATTTGAACTATAGTTCTACTTAGCATTGTTCCGAAGGTTAAAGGAAGAGACTCATTTCAGCATGACATTGAATCGATAATCTACAACTGAGACCTTTCGCGAGAGATAGTGGTCTTTGAACAATACTGCACCTCTCAAGAAAGACTTGAATCACAGGACCCTCCCATAATTCATCAAGCTCTTGAGACAGTTGGCAAAAACGCCGATACGCCAATAGCGAGTAGTGCGACGAGAAGCAGAGATATAGAGAGATCATGTGAGAGCGAACAGGCAAAAGAAAGGGGAGGACAAAGGGCATCAGGACCGCCATAAATCAACATCCTTCCAAACTGTCACATTCATTCTGGCTTGATGTCTGTTCAGCGTTGGATGGCAGGGAGCAGAGACTTCATAAAATTCTTCTAGCTTACAGTCCGATGGCATGATATTACAGAGAGATACTCCAGTCAATTCATCTTTATTTTGGTGATGTCTGCCATGTGAAATATAACTTTTCAAATATAACAAGTCTGAATAGAAGTGGAGACGGTGTAATGAGCTTCACTTGTTCAGAAGGACAGCGAAAATATGGATAAAAAAGCAGTTAGTTTCCATGATGTCCATGCATTTCTGTTTAAAAAATATGTGGAATTGAAATGTTTATAGGCCCCTCCCCTCTATTACCCCCCCCCCCCCCCTTTAAATTGGATTCCTGCCTTTGTGTAGTTTCTAATTCAAAGCAATAGAAACTAAACACACATAACCAATAGATCTTCAAATGGTCATTTTGGCATGGATTCATGGAAAGAAGCAATGGTTCTTATCCCAAACACTTGCCCCAATCAATTACAAAAAGGGTACAGTGTTTTAGTCACTTTGACCTGCTTTTAAGACAACTTACATTTGTTGAGCTTCACAACATTACATTCAATTTCCCTGACAAATCAACTGTTCAGAAAGCTTTAACTGCTAAAGAGCTCTTGATGCGACTTAAATAGGTCTGAGTTCCCAGAAATGCTTTAAGTAGAAGTAATTTTCAAAAATCTGAGATCATTTGCAAGTAGTCACTTTATTAGGGTTAAGGTTTAAATTAAATGGGTGTTAACGCACCTGCCTTGAGGACTTGTAACTTCAGATATAATGTGATTGTCTTCATTCAGCAGCAGGCAGAGCAACTCAAAAGTTTCTTGTCACAAGCAATTAATGCGGGACTTTTTTTATGTCTTTAGGATTGTGATTATGGCTTCGGTAATTACGTTGATGGTGTCGATGATTAAAACAACTATGCCTGGAAGGTATGACCAAATCAGAAGGAAACTACAGTGTCCCTGATTTTCTCAAGCATGACCTGCATTTCAATGCTGAAACCTGGAACCTGTAAGTGATCAGCAGATTTCCCAACACGTTTTGTCTGTAGAGGAACATGGACGTCAGGGCAATTTTCATATGGCTATTTCAGTCCTTGGTCCTTGACGTGTAGCTCCGTGAGAATCCATGTTCTGAGTTCCCTTTACTTGTCCACTTTCTGGGCTAAATGGGTAGGAATAAGTCTTGAAATAACGTAATATTCACCTCACATCCACATTTGGAATTTTACTCTCACGCAGCCTTGTGACCTTAAAGGCCTCATGCTGCTACTGATGCTAAATGCTGTAAATTCGACTCAATAATTGCAGTCATTATATCTCCTGTAGAACTATTGGTTTAATTGAGCCAGGAATGAGCTAATGCTTTGATGTCGACCCGTACGCCCGCGGATCCTGGTTACAGGCCATCGGAACGTGCGCAGAAGGGTTGTAGAGGAGACTCAAGGAACTTAATAGCTCTGTTTACACCTGCCAAACTGCTTGTTCATCTTTTTTTCACTCTAAATGTCATTCCAACGACATGGAGGTTGAGTGTTGTCAGACCCGAATGCACTGTTGGAGCGGGCTGTGTGATTTTAATAGAGTTCGGCCCATGCCTGATCCTCCTAAATGGGTAATTGCGTGGTCCAAAAGAGGGGGTTAGATGGACCCCGGCCAGCGCAAAGAGCAGCTGAACTAAAGGGATTGAGAAAAACCCATTGTATAACTGCTGTCTACAAAGAATACGCATATTACAATCTAGAAAGTTGAATCACAAACCTTAATATACCAAAATATTGATACATTTGACAATACTTCAGTGTTCTGTTGTGCATCAAAGATGAATTTAAAATTTAATGAGAAATACTTTTCTATTATTTTTTTAAGTAACTCACAATAACTAGGGTATTTTTCTCAGGAGAACCATCTGAGAAGCAAAATAACTAGAGGAAAACTAGTATCCATTTGTTCTCTTGTTAACCTTATTGGTATCTAGAAGAAACAACTGAGATATTAAAGAGAGTTCTTGGTAAATGCAGACCTGATCCTAATGCACCAAATAGACATTGGCAGCTCTTTATTGCACTTTCCCAAATGGCTCAACACAATGCCTTTTTTTCCCAGAATGCTGTGCATCTAAAAGGCTTTTATTGTTTAATGGTCCCATCCCCATGACGAAGAAGTCCCAATGGGGTTCTTTCTCTCTCTTTGGAAGTCTCTGCAGGCTTAACAGGCCAATTAGACACCAGCCAGTTTATTAATAAACACATCTGCGGGGAAGGTGGGCCCTGTCTTCTCGCCACAGGTCTTAAGAAGCTGGCACTGGATGCTGACAGTCCCCTGCTGAAACTGAGTACCGCTGTCCTTGCAGTTGCCCTTTAAACTGATCTTAGCCTGTTTGTCTTGTAGTGAAATGATTAAGACTTGTATTTGAGTTGAAAGCTGGGAAAATTGGCACTAAATCAGCACAAAAGCCAGCTCCTACATAAAAGTTTAAAATATTTAAAAATAAATAAACATTCCAGTTTCAGACCACGAGCTGTCTGATGATGATGTCGATTAAACTTAAACTGTCTGCAAGTTTTTCAACAGCATATAGTGTAGTGCACCCATTTTTATGTATGTACACTCACCTGAATGTCAGACTCACTCCAAACTGAATGTTAGAATAGGAAAGAAAGGTGATTTAAGCAATTTTGAGCGTGGCATGGTTGTTGGTGCTAGACAGCCCAGTCTGAATATTTCACAATCTGCTCAGTTACTGGGATTTTCACACACAACCATTTCTAGGGTTTACAAACAATGGTGGGAAAAGGGAAAAACATCCGGTATGTGGCAGTCCTGTGGGAGAAAATACCTTGTTGATGCTAGAAGTCAGAGGTCATGGGCCGACTGATTCAAGCTGATAGAAGAGCAACTTTGACTGAAATAACCACTCGTTACAACCGAGGTTTGCAGCAAAGCATTTGTAAAGCCACAACACGCACAACCTTGAGGCGGATGGGCTACAACAGCAGAAGACATACCGGGTACCACTCATCTCCACTACAAATAGGAAAAAGAGGCTACAATTTGCACAAGCTCATCAAAATTGGACAGTTGAAGACTGGAAAAATGTTGCCTGGTCTGATGAGTCTCGATTTCTGTTGAGACATTCAGATGGTAGAGTCAGAATTTGGACTAAACAGAATGAGAACATGGATCCATTAAGTTCAAGTTCAAGTTCGGTTTATTTCTAGAACACATTTAAAAATGGCAGGAAGAAGAGAATTGTACATAAAGTATAAAAGAAACAATAAAACAAAGAAGCAGAGGCAAAGAGATATAGTCACTAATATATATATATAAATAAATAAACACACATCTACATATCCACATATAAGCATCCATACACACACTCCTACACCTATATGTAGATATATGCCATTACACACATATGGATATACACATGTAAACATACATATACATGTATAAATAAATACACATACATAAATACCCTCAATAATTGCATATTATACACCAAATGCAAGAGAGAAAAGATGGATTTTAAGGCAAGATTTAAACTTAGATAAACTGGAAGCCATTCTAACAGGGTCTGGAAGATTGTTCCAGAGAGTGGGGCCAGCCACTTCAAAAGCTCGGTTTCCCTTGTCTTTAGCCGGGTTCTGGGGATCTTTAAGAGGAGTTTTCCCTCTGATCTCAGTCCTCTCACCATCATGCCTTGTTACCACTGTGCAGGCTGGTGGTGGTGGTGTAATGGTATGGGGATGTTTTCTTAGCACACTTTAGGCCCCTTAGTGCCAATTGGGCATCGTTTAAAAAATCGTTTGCCACGGCCTACCTGAGCATTGTTTTTGACCATGTTCATCCCTTTATGACCACCATGTACCCATCCTCTGATGCTATTTCCAGCAGGATAATGCACCATGTCACAAAGCTTGAATCATTTCAAATTGGTTTCTTGAACATGACAATGAGTTCACTGTACTAAAATGGCCCCACAGTCACCAGATCTCAACCCAATAGAACATCTTTGGGATGTGGTGGAACGGGAGCTTCGTGCCCTGGATGTGCACCATTTGAATGGATGGCCAACATTTGTAAAGAATCCTTTCAGTACCTTGTTGATTCAATATCACGTAGAATTAAGGCAGTTCTGAAGGTGAAACACAGTATTAGTATGGAATTCCTAATAATCCTTTAAGTATATGTCTGTAAGGAATTCATACTTGAGACTTTGGTTTGGGCTTGCGTTTATTTGATTGTTTCCTTTGTTTAGTGTAATTAAATTTAGTGTTTAGTGTAGTTTGATATCAGTTGGACTAATTAATCTATTGTGTCATGTAAATGTCACACAATTTGTTTTTATATAACTGAAATCAACCAACAGACCTATATAATTTAGTTTGACTTTGGCCAGCCTGGCACATTAATAGACCAAGGACCAAATTTGACATATTGTATTTTACATTAAGTATTTATTTAACCCAGTAGGCAAACATAACATAAACAAGGTTCAGATACCATGGAAAACAGTAGAAATGAACATTTTTAGAATGGATTAAGGAAAAAAATAACAAGAAACATAAAACTGAAACCACAGAAAGTCTGACACAAATGTGAAAACAGTAAAACATAAAAAAAAACTATGTATCATCATTACCGTTACAAGAGACACCCAGCAATTTCAAAACTGAAATGACACAGATCATCATACAGATTAATCAATGACATTAAAATTGCAAGCGTGGCCCTTACCACAAGTAAGAGGACGATTTATTTCCCTGTAATCAAATAAGCACTGGGTCTATTTTGACCTCACAGATAAAATTTTGCCAAAATTGAAAAAAGAAAAAAAAGATTTAATGATTGTCATCAATCAAAGAGCAACCAAAGAGAGTGTTCTAGCTGACCCAAAAATGTCAAAGTGTTCTTCAGTTCTGGAGCTGCAGCGGGGAGGCCGGGATTTAAAAATGTATCGGCAAGCTATTGGTTTTCTAATGAGGTGCATGTGAAAAGAAATGTGCAAAGGAAAGTAGAACATTTCTTTTGAAAGTAAAATGTATCATATGAATGCAAATCTATCATATGACAGGGACAAGATGTGGACTAAAACTACAGTGAAAAAGTTGGATAAGATCTGGGACCTGGAGCCTGATTTTATTCTCTATTACTTCATGTACTGGAATCTACATACTGCACACTGCCATAACTACACGATTGCTATATCCATTTGAACGGCAAGTCACTAAGTAGGTTTACATGCTATTTAAAAGATTTCAATTTCTAACGCAATAAATAATCTATATGTTAAAGCATCATTTAAACGCTAGTCCAGCTAAAATCAACATCAGTCTTAAAATCAGACATAAAGTGAATGTAGCTAAACTTTTCTCAGCATTTATACACAAAATAGATGATTACATGTCATGTATAATCGACAGACTCAATTATAAGTCTGAAATCTCATTGGATACGAACACATCTAATTTGCATGAATTTGCATCTGTTGCATTACAGATGGTCATCGAAAATTGCCAACTACCATTGACTGAATTTCAGGTCGGTCTGTGTGAATTTCAGCCCCTAGTGAAACATGATACCTAAACAAAAGTGTCTATTTGCACTCCATTGCTGTCTAGCAAAAATTACTGAGAAATTCTCATTCTTATTCGAGAACATTCGCTTAGTCGAAACAAACCAATTCTTCTCTTCAACAAACCCTGAACTAAAGGTTTCCTTTTATTCACAGCGGACACAGAGTGTACCGTGCGAGAAAAATTGAATCTGCACAAATGCCAGTCGCTTCCTGCTGGCACATTTGCCCCATCAGCACTCCTCTTGGTTTTTATCCCGTCTCACATGACTCAACCCGCAAAATACACATAGCAAAACGCTCCCTTTTCAGCAACCACCATGGTGTGACAATCCTGGGCACGGTTTGTTGGCACGGGACGCCCTCCAAATTGTATCGCTGACGGTCGCAGGCAAAAACAACAGAGTGCTGTGGAGTGAGTGGTGTCACTTCCTGTCAGAGGGCCAGGAGAGAAGAGCATGGAGACTGTATATATGTCAGGAATGTCTGTATAAACAGATGAAAATGGCTGTTTTGCTACTCAGAAGTAAACTGAGTACTGACATTAAGCAATGAGACTGCAGTGTTGTCAACCTGGGTTGCACTGATGGAACTCGGGAAGCTGACTAAGTAATAAAGCCTACAATTGCGGCAATTTGACTGATTTGCACCTAAACTCTTTTTTTTATATATAATATAGTTGAATGCCACATCTGCCACCTTTTCTTCTGAAAGTTTGGATTTTAATGATATTCTTAGGCCACATCCACACGAAGCCGGTGCATTCCCTATCCGATCATTTTTTTTCCTCTTTCTAAAAACAATTTCCGTAAACACAGCGTTGTCTCAAGAAATATCAGCGTACACACGAAACCACTAAAACCGACTGAAAACGGTGTAGTATATATGCCAGACCAGTATGGGGCGCTGTAATTCTGCCACAGATATACACTATACACTGAGAAGAAGACTTTGAGCATGCGCATAACCTTGCACGCTGTATACGAACCAAGAAGATGAAGACTTTTGCCAGGAAGAACCAGGAAGATGTATACGAACCAGGAAGACGCCATTATTGTTGTTGCTGTTACGTGTGACGCAGCCGACACGTTATGTGATGACATCATCGTTTCACAAAATATATGGATTGGCTGTACACACGAAACTGCAAGGGTGTCGTTTTAAGATTTATCCACTTTAGGTCCCGGTTTCAAAAAAATAGCGGTTTCAGACTCCCAAAACGCCGCATCAGTGTGGACGAAACGCCAATACGATAAAAAAATTATACGTATACAGTGACACGCGTCTCCGTGTGGACGGGCCCTTAATCTACTTGCCATGTGACTAATTAAACTCTAGCCGCAAGAAAGCCATCATGACAATTCTGATGGCACCAACAAGAAGACACTCCAACCTCAGGCCCTTGATGAGTAACTATACACGGCTGTAAACACAGATGCAACATTAAGATAAAAATATAAGTCATTTTCTTGGTTTTAGAAGAAACATAAACACACCCTTCAGTTTGTTAGGATACAGTTTGTTCGCATGCGTGTGATGCAGTTACAGCATCTACCAGCAGGTGCTAATGAGGTCATGTTAACCAGCTAAACCTTCCACATTCCCAAAGATGGATATGAGAGGAATTTTTCCCAGGCTTCAATCACAGCTCTCACTGCACTGCTTTCATGTAGATCAACACTGCCTCCCAGGGACTCCGGCAGAACTACAGACCAAAGCTTCTCTCTCCTTCTCTCCCTCGTGGTGCACTGCACTGGGATAAGTCACAGAGAGACATGCTGAGCAAGTGAGAGAGAGAGAGAGAGAGAGAGAGGGAGAGAGGGGGAGAGTGTGTGTGTGTGAGAAAGAGTAATGAATCAGCACCCAGGCCAGCCGCTCGCACAGGAAGCCTTCAAAGACAAACGAACGAAGGGATCTGACTGCAAGTGCTCACTGAACTTATGATGTGCTTTTGAGCTGTATTTCAATAACACACTGAAACACTGAGACAAATGAAGAGACAGATGGATCAATATGGAAAAGACCGTCTTATGGATTCTACACAGTGGTTTGGTGGACTCATTAAATAAAATGATAGTAAACCTGACAAGAGATGGATGACTGACACAAGAAAGTTGGGGTGATGTTTACCTGCAGAGATCAATTATAAGAGAATGAGAATAATATGGTTTCTTTCAATCGTTTTCAATCAGAAACAACAGTTGACAAAATAACTGGGTATATACTAATCTGCAGGGATCACTTTTATTTATTTAGTCAAAATGAATGGCTGTATTTGATCGATTTCTATACCCATGTTCAACAACCTCCATTGAGAATATTAAAGAAATGTTGAGGTAAAAAGAGGTTCTCTTTTTCTGTAGCTCTTGTGATTGTGCTAAGCTAGTATCTAATTCGTAGGGAGAGCGGCATACTTAAAACATCGTATCGGGTATGGTTAAATTCTTTTTCCTGTCTCTCTGTGACCTTTAGCTTTAATCTCTCCTTCAGCTCGACATGTTCATCTGAGGCATTGACGCTGGGAGTATGCTTCAGGGAGGGATCAAATCCAATTCACTCTGTTTAGTGTGATCCCATTTACATTGCTTAGCTAAGATCAAATTGTGTAGCCTTTTGTGCATTTAACTGGCTGTTTTGTCATAACTTTTACCACTTTGGTGGTCTATTTGAAAATACAATGTGGGTGAATCTTACAGGTCAACACTTCATATTTCATCAATTAATTCAGTGACACCATATTTTATTCATTGACTCACCCAAGATGGTGGACACTTCCATTGTGGAACATCCTCTCCATCTGGACACAGCAACAACTGCTCAACCAACAGTGTTAGTTAATGGCCGAGCAAAGGAGGAAACTCGGCTAATAGGGGGAAAAACCATTATTTTTGCAATTCTGTTCCTTGACACTAGTACAGAAATTACACACTTTAAATTATGTATACTTCAAGTTGATTGGGACACTTTTGCCATTGAGGACTGGTTGCCATTCTCTCTCTCTCTCTCTCTCTCTCTCTCTCTCTCTCATATATATGTATATGGACCTTTTTACGATTACGATTTACTTTATGCTTTTTTGTAGATCAGATATCTGTCTGATGTGTTAAAGCTGTTACATTTGCACTTTATATACATTTGATCTTCAATTCTACTGCTTGCTACTGTATATGCAAATTTAATGGAGTTCACGACAACAAGAGCAACAGATCTGAGCTGCATTTTGTTTATTATCATCTAATTTCAAGATCAACGTTGGCAATAGGAGAGAGTGGCTTCAGCACTGGTAAGATCATTTTGTCTCATTACTTTTAATGAAGATGATTGTGTTTTGAGCATCTGCGAATAACTTTTATTTTTATTTTCAGCAGTTTGCATGTTAACCTGAAGAGATACTCGGCTACTGATCTGCAGCGATGCACGTTGCATTAAACCTCTCATATCTGGCTATAACATGGTATATAGCCTATAACACACACTGACATGTTTAAGAGTAATATTTGCATGTGAAGTTTCAACAACAAGATGCATTTACACTTACATCACAGAATGCATCTCAGACAACTTCCTTGAAGTGGTTTGAGAGATCGGATTTTAATCTCAAAGGGGTTTCAGAGCGCATTTACACCTGGTCTTTTCACAATCGGATAGAAAACGCATGAATTGTCCAAGGTATTCCAGAAAGCAAGGTTATGTTCAGAGAGTAAGTTGCTATGGCTACTTACATACCCTGAATGTTAACTCTGTTTTTGGAACCAAAAGTTGTTATCCACTATAAGAAAACAATGAAATGTGACCTGAAAATGTTTCCCAATGTCTATAAGATTTACCCATAAACTAAACCATTAGCATGCAAGTGTCTTTTTGTGGCATACTTTTGTATGTGTAGTATTTTCATCTGAAGTTTAAATTTGCTAATCCAGAGTAATGTAGCCTGCATTATTTATCTAGGTCTGAGGCGCATAGTGCTCCATGCTGATTTCCCAGAGACTTTTCAAGACAGAGAAGGAAATAAAGAGAGATACCGAGGGACAAACCGTAAGAGAGAGAGAAAAAGAAGCAACAAATCACTCTAACACGAGGAAAGTCTCTGCAGATGCAGTCCAGCCAGATGTGGCAAATACAGCAGACGTCTGGATCAGCAACGTTCTTCTGCACGACACCTGACATGAAAATATGCTGTTGACTCAAGCTAAACATACCAAACATGTCATACACGCGCCATAAAAGTGAACATTTACACACATATTTTCCCTGAAATGACAGGTAAACGCGATGATGTTGAAATTGAGATGAAGAGGCATGAGAGAGGTAAGTTGTCAGTCTATCATTCTACCATAGGAAAAAATAGATGCTGAACTGTGGTTTTTGAACGTCTTTGGCCTCTCTCTTTCCGTAACTCACACACTCTCTCACTCACTCGATTCCTCGTGCTCCCTCTTTCATCTGTCAGAGCTAATGAACAGATGTTGCAGGGCTGTTGAATGTAGGATGATGGACTGTGCCTCTGGCGCCCGAAGCCAGCTGGGGAGAGAGGGGGGGGGGGGGGGGGGGAGGGATTTATGATTTCTCAGCCATACAAAGCATATTAAAAGTATAATTCAAAATATTGAAAATGCATATCTATGAAACTATGAAAGTTAATATTTAAAGGGACAGTGTGCCAAAAATAAAAGCTACCACTTTTTTCACTCTCACATTAATTCAAACTCAATTGTGTTTTTTCCTTCTGTGTGAAGTTAAGTTTACAATAGAAACATTTTCTGGTCACTTTTTCCTCATATTTTCTAAACGTTCATAGAATGAAAGTAAATGTGGACCGTCAGACTCTAAAAATCCCCATACAAGATCATAAAAGTACTATGTTTTGTTCACCAAGTCTGAAGTCACACAATAGCTTTGCATGATAAACAGACCAAACAGTAGCTGGCGTTGTCGGCAATGACGTTTGGTTAAACGACACACAAGCATTCATCCGTAGTTAACTTTGTTACACAAATGTATTTTTACCTGAGGAAATCCCTTGTAATTCACCCCGTCATTTCAGGCAATCCATCTCTCGTTCTGGTGGTGTGCTTCATCACAACTATGTTCCCTGCTCTTTCTCCAGAGGAAGGTGGGCCACCGCCAGCACCCCCATCGTCAAAGAGGTCAAGAGAATGCAAGATCCTGCAATGCCTACTCAGATTCAGCTGAGCCAAATGCTCTCGCACCCTGCGCTACTTCAATAATGCACTAGAAGCATGTTCAGAGATCACTGACCCTGCCAGTTTTCCTTGACCCCCATTGCCTCAGATCTTGTTAGCTCCACAGCTGTGTTTCCATAGCCATTTATATTTTTCACATGAAAGCTTATTCATGCCACAGTCGTTCCTATTTCCTCTGTCATACAGTACTGAGAAAATTAACTCTGGAAATTAAATGAAAACAGATTGAGATGTTGTAAGCTCGTGGTTGTGTTGCATTTGTCATTACAAGCACGGTTTCTTCTCAGGGCCTTCCTACCGCTGAGAGGTCAGTTCAATTAGTTCTCACTCTCGGGAGCTCAAGACTAGTTTCTGTTGAGCTCTGGGACTGATACATTTGTGTATGTGTTGATTTTCACGCACGTCACACAACCATAATCAAATGTTCCAACACCCACACTTCCAATCTGGCTTTCTGTTATGTTCCATGAAATGACTAACTACCTACGGATTCTCTATTTGAGCATGCTTTTACTTATTTATGCATTCATGCATTCATTTTATATTTGTTACTCACTTACAACTATTTCTTACTTCCAGCAAAGCTTTCCTTTTAAAGAGTCAACATAAAAACAAAACTGACCTCATGTACTTTTCTGCTCACACTGCCGATTCGATTGTGAATGATTCATCAGTGCCTGTTACTCCTAAGAAAGAAATGCATGTCTTTGTAATCTTGTAGTACTCAGACCACACCCAGCTAGCCTTACTGAACTAATGTGATACAACCATCAATTTACATGATCCAATTGATCCAGAGAGATGAAATGTCTTACCTATTTGTTTTTTCTTGTTGAATATACTACTTCACTTGGAAATATTTCACATTACATAAATAAATGGGTTGGATTTAAAGGCATTCTTTTTGAAGTGCGGAGAATTAGGAGTGGTGCTGTGCAGTTGAATTGGGAATTTTCTGTGACTTTGACTTCTAAGGTTTTCTGGTTCTGATTGATAATTTATAATATTCATTGTGGTGAGTTTGTGATAGGTCAAAGCCGTCGGAAGACATCTGTCACGTTTATGTTAGATTCACTTTACTTTGGACTCTTAGTTTGCCTTGTCTGTGTCACATGTTCCCCGTTCCTTTTCTCACCATCACTCATCAGTTCCCATCATCACTTATTAGTCACAGGTGTTTTGCGTTCCAGTTGAATCACTGTCAGTATTTAAGTTCTCCATGTTCACTCCCCAGTTGTTGATGGTTAACGTTATCTTATGTTGATGCACTCCCATGTGCTGTTTTGTTTTCCCGGTTTACATTAAAGTGTTTTTTGTTTGGATCTTGTGCTCCGCGTTCCTCTCCGCATCACACGCCTGCTACACACTGGTAACAACATCCAGCGTAGTCCCAGTGTGGTAAGTAACAGATCAGTAGAGGACAAAAAGCATCAGCAGTTCATCTAATCATATTAGGAACAGTTTAATGTGTTTCCCATGTCAGCATAGTAAAGTCAACATGAACTCAAATTGCTAACTAATTGCTAACACAATGCATGGTCTTGCATTCATCAATTTAGATTTTTATACTTTAGTTTTAAGTGTTGTATTTTTTTTAAACATTGTTAATTGCTTATTCTTTTTGAAAACACTTCTACACCAGTTATTTTCTAATGTGCAATTCATCAGTGATTGACCACTGCATGAAAAAAAGGGCCAGTCACACAGTAGGGATGTGGAAATGAGGCTTCATGAAGCACTGAGGCTTCACCCTGACTGTTTCGGGAAAAGATTTGAGGCTTCGCGAGTGTCATGAACAGCGCCATCTGATGCTTATTTAAAATAAAGCAGGCAGAAGCCTGTGAAAGAAGCTCTGTCAGATGAAGCAATCACAACACACTCCATCGTTTCAATGCAATGTCCAAATAAAAGCTGTATATGTTTGTGTTTAATGTATCCAGAAAAACAATAATAATTTACCCATAAAGTGTGACAATAAAATATTATATGAATTTATATGATTTAATAAGATCTAACGTAGGCTTACTCTCTCTCTCTCTCTCACACACACACACACACACACACAATAAGGACATTCTGTGATAGGATCATTATGAGCGTGTGTCCGCGTGAGAGATCTATCTCTCACCTATGATCGCAGTACATCCACGATATCATCCTAAAGCAGAAGGATGTTATCAATAATTTAAATCCTTCCAAGTGCATGACGATTATATCGAAGTTATGTTCGAATATAAATGATGAGATGAAGAGGCTTCTGTTGTTGTGGATAAAGAAGTAGATTTCCCATGACAGGTATTTCGTTAAAATGTCTGCGTCAAGTGAAAGTGAAAGTGGGGGTAGTCAGGTGAAAAAAGGTAAGAGAAGTGATCAAAAGAATACAAATCGAAAAAATCAAAACAACAATATACAATAGAAATGTTTAAAAAGAAATACGTAAGCTAAGTTATGTTAATTTAAGTTATGTAGTGTTCGTGCAAGGTACGATACAGAATCACAAAACCATCAAACAGACTGAGTCAACAAGGACTCGTTACGGAAGATCTGGGGGTTTGAAGCTTCTGACACGCAAAGTGAAACGCACACGTGATTTGACAGAAAGTGAGGCTTCATTTGTCATCGATCACGTGACTCGGGGAAACCAATACACACCCCGATACAGCGCTTCATTTCAAATTGTGTCACATGAGCGATACACGCATCGAAGCTTCAGTGTCATACGTAACATCACTATCACACAGCGAAAATGCAAGAATCATGCACGAATTACGCACAGATTTTCGTTTCTGCGCGGGGCGTGCATCATATGCGTAATTCTTCGGTGGAACGAACGTGGACCGTCAGTGCACAAATGAGTCAGCGTGCGTAGTTTATGCGTCGAGTATGCGTGACTATGCGCGGGACACGAGTCGGCTGACAATGCTTATGCGTCGGAACCACGTCCGTCCACTGACGCCCCACCTTCATATCACGCATGAACCGCGCACGTATCACGTTCATTCTACTGACATCCACTGACAATGTGGATTCTGAAAGTGCTTGTACGTGGGACGTTCGCGTCCCACCAGTGATTCATGCGTCGGGCGTGCACAAGCATGCACAAACCCAGTCTGTGCGTGATTTATGAGTGATTCGTGCGTGATCGGCTGTGTGACTGGCCCTTAAGCTTTTTTTTGTACATTGCCATAATTAGTCAATTAGTACAGCATCCCTGGGTTATGTGTCAGATTACAAAACTTTAACATAGTTCGGTGTACCGTTCCTCTTGCTAGTGAAAGAGAGTATTATACAAGCTGCAGGTTAAGCTACATTTTGCTGATCAGAGATCAGTGTTTTGAGACAGTTCAAGCATTACTTACCTCCTCCTTTCCTTCTGTAGTCTCCAGAATATAAGAGGAACTTGACAGAGGGGAGTTCATTCCTGTCCCCAATTCCCAATTCAATATGAAATGCAATTGCTTTGTTTCACATAGGGGTCCCAGTCTACCCCCTCCTCTCGAATTTGCAGAAAGAGTTTAGATGGACCCCCTCTCCTATAGTCAAAGGTAGAAACAGGGGAATAGGTGTGGGAATGCAGAGGGCAAGGTGGGCCACTCTGGTATGGCGGAAAATCCGGAATCCAGGTCAGGTGTCTGGAAAACACAATCTGTCTCATAGCAACAGGGTTTCCTCACAGGGACTGGCCATGCACCTCAGATAAAATACCCTCCCTTTGTAACTTAAATGCTTCTCTCTGCCATTTTACAGCCTTTGGAGAACTTTGAAGTTCTGTGATAGAGGTCAGATTGAATGTGTGGTCTTCACTAACAGGTAAACACTGAAGTTTGTTTATGGATGTGTTAAACATATTATGTTGGTCACAGAACTGCCATTATTGTCTTGAATAATTGAAACTTAACTAAAACTGAAGAACTTATTAGTGTAGGCCAGTAGTTGAGAATTGGTAACTACTTAACTAATGCAGCCATCCACTGAGGACATCTACACAAATAACCCTAAAAACAATATTCCTTACTTTTCCTTCTTTTGCACTTGTTCCACTGAGAGAGAGAGCTAGAGGGAGATTTGAAGAAACACTGTAGAAGGAGAGATGGTTGAGAGACATTATAAAAGATAAAAGTCAGAGGAAAATCACTGCAAAAAAAGATTTTGAGTGTCAATGTTTGTCTGGAAGTGTGTATGAGTAGAAATGATTTCAAATATCAACAGTGTTTCTCAGAATCCCTTGCCGCACATTTAACATACAGAAATGGTTGATTGTTAACTACAAAATAACTATGAAATACATTTTTTAATGATTTTTCTCCATTCGGTTGCACCACTGTTACTAAAATTTGACAAACTTTTATTTGTTTATAGGGAGTTTTTTGTTTGTTTGTTTAGCAATTAGCATTACATAAAGGTTAAAAACATTTGACAAAAAAAACGATCATAATGTAATTATTCATTAACCTTGAGGCCGTTACTTCTCTGGTAATACAATGGTTTATGAAAAAAATAACATTTCAAACCACCATATGGGACTGGTTGAAATCATCACCATGAAAATATGAATAACATACTATACAATTAGGCTGGGTGACTTCTTAAAGCAACCTTCTTGGCTTTTAATTGTAACTTTTAATTACTGAAAACAGTAGAGATGGTACCCAGACACAGGACTAAAGCACTGATGCAAAAAAAAAAAAAAAAAAAAATGAACACCAGTGTGCATAGTATATGTGGAAGGCAGCTTTCCTCTTTATTTTACCTTGCTGGTCAAATCTATACATTTTTCTCTCCTTGTTTAGACATGAATGAAGAACAGCATGAGTGCCATGTCCTCAAGGTTCGACACAAAGACTTCTGTAGATAATTGAAGCTCTGTGAAAGATGTATACAATGACCAGAAAGGAAACTTGTGTTTTTGTCTATTTGTTGAATGACCTAGCTTTTGCCTGTCGTTCCATTTGTATCTGGAAATGTACAACAAGACATGTCTCTACCATACAGCTATATATTTTCACAGTTCAGGTGAACAGGCCACAACAAAAAATAAATCTTTAGATACACTTACGGGTCCATTTGCTCATGGTCTGGTCATATTCAGGACAAGAAACTATCCACTGTCACTTGTTTTCCTTTCCATAAAAGCCTTTGCCTAAAAATTTCATCCATTTGAAGAATTGTAGACCTTGGGATGCAGGCTGAAGAGAAAGCTCTCACCTAAATCATTGTAATCGGAGCGGCTCCGCAAGAACGGGCTTGGTTTAATGTCATTTAAGCATTACAGAGAGAATGTCTCTTGAAATAAGACAACATCTCAGAATGCATTCGCAAGCTAGAGCAAATATGAGGTGCTAATAAAATATTTATAAAGTGCATGCAAACAAACCGAGACGTACAGACAATAACCCCCTCCTGCTTCTTAAC
The DNA here is from genome assembly GCA_037043235.1 of Rhodeus uyekii. Taxonomy (NCBI): domain Eukaryota; kingdom Metazoa; phylum Chordata; class Actinopteri; order Cypriniformes; family Acheilognathidae; genus Rhodeus; species Rhodeus uyekii. The sequence goes on along the minus strand of JAWRVZ010000154.1, from coordinate 438,598 downwards.
TTTTAGCTGTGCTCTCAAAGGGCACATCACTGATAAGACTTTGGAGAGTGCTAATTCTTCCTGACAGAATATGTCATCAAGCTTTTTTCTTTTGGCTCCTCTGACCATGATTATCGTCATTACCGCCCATGCGGCTGACAAGGAGACCTTAAGGGATATCATTTTATATTAAACCGCGTATAGTAGGAAGCTAGATATTTTACACTTAAATTGTCAAAAATGTGAATGAAGTTCAAGAAGAATTCAAGGGCTGACGTGTCTTAGTTGAAAGGGTTCATATATATGGAATGAAAGTCAGAATTTTCATTCACACAGTTGAACAATATGAAAACAAAGGAGCACATGTTGATACTAACACAACGCAGACAGTGACTGAAAAATAGAAAGGAACCAACCCACCACCAAACAGAATTCTAACTGATGTATATGTATACAGTGTGAAAAGTGTTTGCCTCCTTCCTAATTTATTGTTTTCTTTTGCATGTTTGTCACACTTAAATGTTTCACCAAACAAATTTAAATATTAGTCAAAGATAACACAAGTTAACTCAAAATGCAGTTTTTACATTAAAGTTGTTACTATAAAAGGAAAACAAAATACACTCACCTGAAGGATTATTAGGAACAGCATACTAATACTGTGTTTGACCCCCTTTCTCTTTCAGAACTGCCTTAATTCTACGTGGCATTGATTCAGCAAGGTGCTGAAAGCATTCTTTACAAATGTTGGCCATATTGATAGGAGTATCTTGCAGTTGATGGAGATTTGTGGGATGCACATCCAGGACACAAAGCTCCCGTTCCACCACATCCCAAAGATGCTCTATTGGGTTGAGATCTGGTGACTGTGGGGCCATTTTAGTGCAGTGAACTCATTGTCATGTTCAAGAAACCAATTTGAGCTTTGTGACATGATGCATTATCCTGCTGGAACTAGTCATCAGAGGATGGGTACATGGTGGTCATGAAGGGATGGACATGGTCAGAATCAATGCCGTGGCATTTAAATGATGCCCAATTGGTACTAAGGGGCCTAAAGTGTGCCAAGAAAACATCCCCCACACCATTACACCTTCGTCACCAGCCTGCACAGTGATAACAAGGCATGATGGATCCATGTTCTCATTCTGTTTACGCCAAATTCTGACTCTACTATCTGAATGTCTCAACAGAAAGCAGGACTCATCAGACCAGGCAACATTTTTCCGTCTTCAACTGTCCAATTTTGGTGAGCTCATGCAAATTGTGCCTCTTTATCCTATTTGAGTGGTACCTGGTGGGGTCTTCTGCTGTTGTAGCCCATCCGCCTCAAGGTTGTGTGTGTTGTGGCTTCACAAATGCTTTGCTGTATGCTTTGGTTGTTACGAGTGGTTATTTCAGTCAAAGTTGCTCTTCTATTAGCTTGAATCAGTCGGCCCGTTCTCCTCTGACCTCTAGCATCAACAAGGCATTTTCTCCCACAGGACTGCCACATACTGGATGTTTTCCCCTTTTCACACCATTCTTTGTAAACCCTAGAAATGGTTGTGCATGAAAATCCCAGTAACTGAGCAGATTGTGAAATACTCAGACCGGCCCGTCTGGCACCAACAACCATGCCACGCTCAAAATTGCTTAAATCACCTTTCTTACCCATTCAGTTTGGAGTTCAGGAGATTGTCTTGACCAGACCCAACCCCTAAATGCATTGAAGCAACTGCCATGTTGATTAGATAATTGCATTAATGAGAAATTTTACAGGTGTTCCTAATAATCCTTTAGATGAGTGTATATCCCGGTTGTCAATTACATGTGTGATTTGAATGCAAGAGTAGAGGAAAGTTTTTTTTTTCATTAAATTACAAGATAACTTCTGCCCTTTCTAGAAATTTATTGTATGACTTCATACGATTCGTAATAATGCAGATGTCATAAAGGTCAATTTTAGAAAATGTTTAGTGAAATGTTAAAATGTTTAGTGATTTTTGGAGATTGACAACCATAGTCCTTAGTTTTTTGAGAGAGGCAAAGGGTTTTTTTTAAGTCAAAGGTTATATTCAAAGTCATAATGAGTAAAATTATAACAGAATTATCATATTTTGAGCAAACAATTCCTTTAATGAATAGTTTATTTATATTACCATTTTCCTCATTCTGACCAACAAAAATGCAGCTTGAAGTATTGAAGATCACATATAATTGGATTACAATTCCCATTTTTCTGAGTTCTAGTTATGTCCAATGATACTGTCTAGCTCCCGAAGGAAAAAGTTGAACTTTTAATGAACAAACTCATTAAAAGAGCAATGGCTATTTTCAGAAATATCCCATTTGGGCTCTCTTGCACCAGATTGAAGCGCTTTTCAATTACACACAGAAGTCCTCTGACGTGCCTGAGAGCTTTCACGGCCTTCTCTAAAACCACATCATTAAAGCAAGAGCCGCTTCCCACAGTGAGAGAAGGAAACCCCTCTGGACGGTGGCATGTGTCCAGCTCACCAGGGGTGACTGGATTATCTCCCAAGCTCCCAGATGTCCAGATGTGTCCAGCTGAGAAGGGGCAAGCTCAGATGTGAGGGCTTCGAAATCTGCCGGTGCTGCCAAGAATTTTTCGCGTGAAGCACAAATATGCTATCTCCTCAGCTGCAAGGCTTATTTGTGGCACAGATTGTCATTTCCCCCATTCAGCTGTCACATAAAACAAGGAAATGTTATTCGAAAGGAAAAAGATATTTGTCCACCCACCATAGTAAAACTTAGATGTAATTAAATACACTTTAATAACATATAATTATGCCATTATGCTGACAACATACCCGTCATGCTCGGAGCAGGGAAAAATGAGCTTCTTTAGCACTTCTGATGCATAAATAGTACGCTTTCAGGATGAAAGCCAGTCTTTCACAAGTAATTTATGAAAAGCCCAAGACATTTCTGGAAACATCCTTCAAATTGAAAGCTACGTTTACACTGTGCTGTGAAAAGTTGAAAGTTCTTGATTCAAACTATCAATAGCAGTACTTTGTACGGTCAGCATTGATGGATGGTGATACAATATAACAAATAAAAATAGAAAATGACTTATTTAACAAAATATCTTATGTGCACAAAGTAGGTGTACTACTACATTTAGCAACTGAAAAAAAAAACAGTTTGTCTATATGTCTCATGCCCCATTCACATCTGGTATTAAGATGCATTTTGATCAACTAAATCACAAGTAGACGAGGAAGATATCCGTTTACACCTGGCATTTCAATCCACCTCTATTGTTCACTTTCAACAACTTTTGTCCTGATTTCTTTGAGGTCTATAGACGTGTAAATGATCTTGGGTTTTCAGATCTTTCAATGTAATAGACAAAAAAGTCCATGGAAAAACATGCAGATAACAGCAGCTTTCCTTTCTGTTCTGACAGTCGCAAGACCATGCCTAATTCTGTGAGTGTGTGTTGGAAATCTGGAATGGTAAGAGAACATTGTGCTTGGTAAATTTTTTCATCTTTAAACCAAACTTTGGTCTCCAGCTGGCAAAGTTTAAATCCTGTCAGGATAGCAGGCTTCACATAATGTTTACACATAACGTCTGTCAGCAGAGAGTTGGCTGTCTTGTGTGGCTGTTCAAATGTATTCAACTACATGAGCGTTTACACTACAAAAATCAAATCCTCTGGAAGTGGTCAAAAGTGGACAACCTCAAAAGGTTCTATACCCAATCTACACCTGTATTTAGCATCTTCCATGTAGCGAATCGGCTCAAATGAAGTGAAATATATATACAGTGCCCTCCACAATTGTCATGATAAACGTACAGACACAGACGTGAGTACAATGATGTTTATTATTTAGCAGGCAAAACTCTGTAACTAGTGACAAAGCAGGTGTGCAGGGTAGAGTGAAGTTCAGATGGCTTAACTGGCTGACGAGTGTTGTAGATGAAGTGCTGGAAGCGAGGAGATCACGGGAGGAGTTTGTTGAACTAGTCGGAAGATAATAAATGCTTCTACGGTAGTAGACACAGGCGAGAGTCAGGTTGTCGAAGATGAGACTACCGGAGACACTGCAGAGAGGAGGCTATTAGGGTTGTTGGCCTGAAATTCCACCAGCAGTTCCGGGTCGAGGATGTCGTCGCGATCGACCCAGGAACTTTCCTCAGGACCGAAACCCTCCGAGTCCACCAGGTATTGAAGAGTGCCGGCCCGTCGCCGTGAGTCGAGGATGGAGACTTTGTATATATTCTGGTCCACCGGGTCCACAGGAGGAGGAGGGGGCACCGCGTCGGCACCAGACTCTGTGGAGGAAGGGAGAAGAGGTTTAGTGAAGGGTTTCAGAAGGGATACATGAAATGAAGGAGAGATGCGATATTGGGCTGGCAATTGGAGACGTTAAGTGACTTCATTGATCTGCCTCACCACTTTGAAGGGACCTATGAAGCGGGGACTCAGCTTGCGACTGGGCAGCCGTAGGTGAATGTCCCATGTTGACAACCACACGAGCTGACCGGGGTGGTACTGTGGTGTTGGGAGACGGCGACGGTCTGCTTGGATCTTCTGCCTACGGACTGCCCTCTGCAGGTGGACATGAGCTGAGTCCCACACCCTCTCGCTTTCTTGAAACCAATGGTGGACAGTTGGAACGTCCGTGGGCTCTCCTGACCAGGGAAACAGAGGGGGTTGAAAACCAAACATGCAATGGAAGGGTGTGAGGTGGGTGGATTCTTGCCTGAGCGAGTTCTGAGCGTATTCAGCCCACGGAAGGTACTGGTTCCAGCTGTCCTGTTGGTGACCGTAGTAAGACCGTAAATATCTCCCGATTTCCTGGATCTTCCGCTCAGTCTGGCCGTTGGTTTGTGGATGGTAACCAGAGCTTAAACTGACTGTAACACAGAGGAGTTGAAAGGAGGATTTCCATATCCTAGAGATAAATTGTGTCCCACGGTCGGAGACTATGTCTTCTGGGAGGCCGAAGTGCCGAAAGACTTGCTGGAATAGGGCCTCCGCAGTCTCCAGAGCCGTGGACAATCCCTTGAGAGGGAATCAATTTGCAGGCCTTAGAAAACCGATCCACCACCACCAAGATGCAGGTGTAACCGTTGGAGGGTGGTCGATTGGTCAAGAAGTCTACAGCGAGATGAGACCAGGGACGACGTGGCAGAGGTAAGGGGTGTAATTTACCTTCCGGTAGGTGACGTGGAGATTTGGTGGTGGCACAGACTGAGCATCCCTTGATGTAGCGGGAGACATCACGGTCCATCCTCGGCCACCAATACCGAGCTTGGAGGAGCGAGAGGGTACGCTGGCTGCCTGGGTGTCCAGAGCCCAGAGAGGTGTGCACTTGATCCAGGAGGGACAGATGGAGACAAGATGGTACAAAGGTCAGTCCCTCAGGAGCCCCCGGCGGAGCGGGCTCGCGATGAGCTGCCTCTGCAATTTGGCGATCCACGGCCTACTGGATGGGGCTCACAATCAAGACTGGAGGGAGTATGGTTTCAGGTGGTTGTGGATCGTTATCTGAGTGGTGTTGGCGAGACAGGGCATCAGCTTTCTGGTTTTTATCCCCTGGTCTGTAGGTGACAATGAAGTTGAACCTAGTGAAGAAGAGAGCCCACCGGGCCTGGCATGGATTGAGACGTTTAGCTTCTTGCAGATATTCTAGGTTGCGGTGGTCAGTAATCACTTGGAATGGATGGATGGCTCCCTCCAGCCAATGCCTCCACTCTTCCAGAGCTAATTTGATGGCTAGTAGCTCTCAGTTCCCTATATCGTAATTGCCCTCCGCCGGGGACAGCTTTCTGGAAAAGTAGGCACATTGATGGAGTCGAGGAGGCTCACCCTGCCGCTGGGATAGCAAGGCTCCTACTCCAGTGCAGGAAGCATCAACGTCGACAGTGAAGGGCAACTGAGGATCGGGGTGGACGAGAGTAGGAGCCGCGCAAAAGGCTGCCTTGAGGGCATGGAAGGCCTTGGTGGCTTCTGGTGTCCAGGACAGAGACTTGGGCCCATGACGTAGCAGGGAAGTCAAAGGTGCACTGGTGATGCTGAAGTTTTGAATGAAGCGTCTGTAGAAATTGGCAAATCCAAGGAAGCGTTGTAACTCTTTGATCGTGGAGGGTTCTGGCCAATCCTGGACCGCTTTCACCTTCCCCTGGTCCATCTTGACGCCGCTCTGGTCAATGATGTATCTAAGGAAGTGAATGCAGCTATGGTGGAACTCTAATTTCTCTGATTTGAGGAAGAGATGGTGTTCCCGAAGCTTGGTCAGAACCTGCGTAACGTGATGATGATGCTCCGTAAGTTCTTGGGAGTACACTAGGATATCGTCTATGTAAATTATCACAAATACATTAAGGAATTCTCGAAGTATCTCGTTCCTAAATCCCTGAAAAACTGCTGGGGCATTGGACAGACCGAAGGGCATGACTCTGTACTCGTAATGGCCCGAGGGTGTCACAAAGGCGGTCTTCCACTCGTCTCCCTTTCGGATTCTGATCAGATTGTAGGCGCTACGCAGGTCTAACTTGGTAAAAATGCGAGCCCCCCGCAGCTGCTGCAGAGCGGCGGGAACCAGGGGAAGCGGGTATCAGAATTTTTCGGTGAGGGAGTTTAGGTGACGGTAATCGATGCAGGGCCGCAAGCCTCCGTCCTTCTTTCCCACAAAGAAAAAACTGGAAGCGGCAGGGGAAGTTTATGGACGGATATACTTCTGTTGAAGAGCCTCCTTAATGTACTCCTCCATGGCCTGTTGCTCCGGGATGGACAGTGGATAGATACGTTGCCCCAGGCAGCAGGTCGATTGCACAGTCCCATGGCCGGTGAGGTGGAAGTTCCGTTGCGAGTTGTTTGCTGAACACGTCCTGGAACGCCCGATATTCCACTGGGATTTTTGTACAGGAGGAGGTTTGAGGACTTTCGACTGAAGTGGTGGCTAGTTGTAACTGGTCATTACCTTCGGATGGAGGAGTAGGACAGATGTTTTTCCTGATGGGAATAAGGCAGTTTTGGTGACAGTCGGGGCTCCACTTCAGAACTTCTCCAGTGTTCCAGCAGACAGTTGCGTATGTTCGGCCATCCACGGGCGTCCCAGGACGATGTCAGAGGTGGATCCCTCCAGCACCAGAAAAGTTAGATCTTCTTGATGGAGACAACCAATTTGCAGATGAATAAGTGAGGAGACGTACCGGATGCACCCTTGGCCCAGCGGTTTTCCCAGGATGTTATGAACTTTGAGAGGTTGAGAAAGAAGTTGTTTGCGGCCCTTGAGTTCTTGAGATTGGAGGAAATTAAATTGCCTGCCGAGCCAGAGTCCATCAGCGCTTTGGCTGCAACAGAAAAATTCGAGACAGTCACCAACACCTTTGTAAGCGCCATAGTATTTATAGAGGGGAATGAATGGACAGTACTCACCGCTGGGCGTGGTGGTCGGATCGGGCACTGGACTCGGAGGTGACCCGCACCACCACAGTACAGGCATAGGTGCAGCCGGATACGTCTCTCCCGTTCTGATGTCGACATTTTATAATGGTCCAACTGCATGGGCTCTGGTGCTGGAGGACATAACTCCCTCAGCCGAGGCGGGGGATGCAAATCCGGGTTCTCAGTTGAGCAAGCGGTAAGATTTTGAGCAACCCGGATGGATTGTTAAATTAAATTTTCCAACCCATAACTGTCATCATAGCTCGCTAACTGTAAACGGATTTTGGGATCAAGTCCTTGTCGGTAAACCGATAAGAGTGCTTTCTCATTCAATCCACTTGATGCGGCTAGGGTGCGAAAATGTAAAGAGTAATCTTGAATGGATAGTTTACCTTGACGTAAACGGATAAGCTGGTCATGGGTTGACTGAGAGCTGGCAGCATGTCCAAAGACTTCCTTAAAATGACGGAGAAAAGCTGATAATGTTTGTGTGGCAGGTCCATTGGAATCCCAGATCACGCGCGCCCATTGCAGGGCACGACCCGTTAACAGGGAGATAACAAAGGCGATCTTAGCCCGCTCTGACTCAAACTGGCATGGATGCATTTCAAAATAGAGCTCACATTGAAGTAGAAACCCGCTACATTCCCCCGCCTCTCCAGCGAAGGGTGCTGGCTGGGCCATGGGTGAGGCAGATGCGGAAATGATGCTTTGGAGAACATGGTGGAATGCTTGTGCATACTCGAAGAAGAGATTCCTGTCCGTGCTTGAAGATTCCCCAGCCGCGGGGTCGGCCTGCTGAGTGGTCCGGACTTATGTCATGATAAACGTACAGACACAGACGTGAGTACAATGATGTTTATTATTTAGCAGGCAAAACTCCGTAACTGGTGACAAAGCAGGTGTGCAGGGTAGAGTGAAGTTCAGATGGCTTAACTGGCTGACGAGTGTTGTAGATGAAGTGCTGGAAGCGAGGAGATCACGGGAGGAGTTCGTTGAACTAGTAGAAAGATAACAACTGCTTCTACGGTAGTAGACACAGGCGAGAGTCAGGTTGTCGAAGACGAGACCGGACACAGACTGCAGAGAGGAGGCTGAAGATATAGGAGTGCTGATATGTGACAGGTGCAGAAGATTAGTATTCTGGTGACCGGGATCATGAGGGAGGAGTGTGCGTGTCTGGTGCGATGGGTGTTGTTTGATCTGTGACAACAATAGACCCTTTTCACAGTGACGTCAGAAAACTTCCGGGTTTCCTCAAAGCAGTGTATCTTCACTTCCGTTTAGCCATACGCGCGTTCAGGAGAATGCAGGAACTGGCTAACTAACAACACGAAAAGTAAAGGTTATAGTAATAATAATAATGTTTACTTATAGGTTTCTGTATTTTAGTTGGTTTGATAATGTTAATGATTATTTCCAGTTTACAACTCTTTAACATGTGCGTGAACTGGATGGTAAAGTAGGCTAGTTTGTAGCAACAGGAAAAAATATGCGTCACTCTCAACCTGTTGCCTGAAGTTTACTAATAAGTTTTAACTTTTTATGTTATGTATTCCCGCACAGTTGTTTAGAATGACCCCTCTTAATCTAATCTAACCGTCAAACCATTTTCATATTCTGATGTGATTCATTATTCCTCTTTACCTGTGTCCATTTTTCAACAGTTTCCCACCCATCAAGCATGGCACAGTCTTCTTGTCGATGCTATTGTAGTGTTCCTTGTTGTTCAATAAATAAATTAAAAAACTTTTATGTGGCAGTAAATTAATTTTATATCCTTCATGGCCGTATGGTAATGCTCCATATTGGAATGTTTATGTGATTGATCTGCACAATGTTATTATATGTTTGCAGTGTTTACACCAAACCCAAATATGTTCAGTCAATGACTGTATATTGTGCTCAATAAACATCATAAATTTGTGATAATCTGTTGCCCTAAATATTTTAATGTAATTTGAATTGCACTTCCTGTTTCCTGTTGTCAAAATTCTACAAAAAATGACAACGTCAAGAAACCTTTGCCAATTTATTAATAAAACTACTCACATGTACAGAAGTATTCACAGCCTTTGCCATGATACTCAGTTGGATCCTGAAAAGTCACTCTTACTGCCGCATGCATTGTACAGTGTACATTTCACAGCGGTATGGGCACGATTCTTGGACTTCTTTTGTACTGGTTTGTATCCTTTATCAAGCTTAGACCGTGTTGTAAGCGAAAATGTGTCTGAAAGTCGCTGTACATCATAGACGTTTGTCTGGCAGATGTAGAAAGGGACTGTGTAAACTTTATCGTGTTCACTATGACGGCCAGCGGAAGTAACTTTACCATGCTTTGAGTTAAAACAGAAGTTGCGTGACGTCATATGAAAAGGGTCTATTATTGGCACCCCTGTTTAAGATGTGGTCGTGGACTATATATATATATATATATATATATATATATATATATATAATATATGTACAGTGGAGTTCACTTATCACAAGTCACGGTTAACTCGCCAATACTATTTTCACGAGTTGACACTTACAAATGATTCAGGAGCAGTAAATGGTAAGCGTATTTGGCGTGCTGTCCGAGGAGAGGGCTCCGAGCTCGGTATGTAGCCCGAACCTGGAGCACTCCCCCCCCGTATCCTGACTTTGATAGGAATGATTAAGTGTGAGGAGTCGGGGTGGTGGAGGGATGCCGTAAACCATCAAGAGGTGTAGGTGAGTCGAAGTCAAGTACCCTTTACTTATATAGCGCTTTTTACAATACAAATTGTTTCAAAGCAGCTTTACAGTGGTCACATGAAAACATTATAAACAAAGTTTGTTTGGCTGAACGGCAGCATTAAAAGAACAAGCGGATTAATACAATCGATGAATATTAAGTGTTAAGTTTTGATTATTGATTGATTTGATTGATTATTATATTGATAATTCAAGTCTAATATTAAGTCTAATTTGGTCCGATTGGAGATGGGTTCATGATCGTCACAGGGGAGGGTCTAGTAAAGTCACGGTCTCCGCAGACACTTCAGGGCAGTGCTGTGCTCGTGTCCAGGTGCAGGTACTTCATCTGATCTGGATCCGGCCCGAATCCGGCTGACCACGGTAACCTCGGAATAAACCGAGAACAATATCAGCGTAGATGCCATTCTTCTTCTGATGTATCGAGTACATCAGATGCTATGGGAATGTTCCCGGTTCCGGCTGACCTAAATTATGCAGCCTAACAATCATTTTACATGATTTGGATTAAAAATGTATGTATAATGTGTTATGTGTATGCCAGGTTGAAGAGATGTGTTTTTAGTCTAGATTTAAACTGACAGAGTGTGTCTGCTTCCCGAACTGTATTAGGAAGACTTTTCCAGAGTTTAGGAGCTAAATAGGAAAAAGATCGACCGCCAGCAGTTGACTTTGGTATTTTAGGTATTATAAGCTGGTCAGTATTTTCGGATCGCAATAGACGTGAAGGACTATAATGTGTTAAGAGATCGCTCAAGTACTGTGGAGCTAAACCATTTAATGCTTTATAAGTAATTAACAAGATTTTAAAATGTATTCGGTGTTTAGTAGGAATTAACCAGTGCAGGTTTGACAGAACTGGAGTAATATGCTCATACTTCCTTGTTCTAGTAAGATCTCGAGCTGCTGCATTTTGGACCAGCTGAAATTTGTTTATTAAACGTGCAGGACAACAACCTAGTAGAGCATTACAATAATCTAGCCTTGAACTCATGAACGCATGAACTAACGTTTCCGCATTTGTCTTTGAGAGCATATGTCGCAATTTAGATATATTATGGAAGAATGCCGTGTTACAGATGCTAGAGACATGGCTTTCAAATGAAAGATTGGTATCAAAGAACATGACTATATATACATGTTTCCTCTCATGCTGATAGGATGAGGTGTAATTGCTGATGACGAGTTGATTGCGTGAATCCTTTGAACGTGCTCCTCCCGAACTTTGTTAATGAAACCTCATATGTCAACGTTTTTGAAGTAGAACCGCCAAACTCCCTATTTGTCTTATTTTCTTGTGGGTTATGTCAAATCTGTTATGTTGCCGAATCCTAGTATCTCAAGCAAAAACGAGGGACATATACGCCACTTCACATGGTTATCTCGTGACTGAGAGTTCACTGCGCATGCGCTGAGTTTGCGTTGCACGTGGATCGCGGTCCTTGCGCAGCAGATCCGCCCAGATGCAGGCAGAGCAGATGTTCACTCGTCCACATGCAAATGAATCGCGCATGTCCAGCAAGCCGGCACTGGCTGATTACACAATGGCAGTACGGGTTCTTTGTCTAAAAAATTATTAAATCACTGCACAAAAATAAATCGCTGCATTTGTTTGACTCACACAGCCTCAGTCACATACTCTTGTCCACTGTGTGTGTGTGTGTGTGCCTGTCTGTGACAAAAGCTAACTAGCTGGCTTGTTTATCATGTCGCAGTCAAAACTGTACACCCAAAAATACAGGAAGGAGTGGGAATCAAATCCTGAATTCCAAGGCTGGTTAAAGCCATTTATTGGTGATAATACACGGGCATACTTGTTAGACAGACAGAACGCAAGAAAGAATGCAATCTAGTACAGCCACACAATGCGCGCGCGCACACACAAACACATCCCTGTTTCTGACACGCGCTCTGCTCAGCACCGCTGCGGATTGAAAAACGGATTGAAGGTTATTAAAAGACGGGACGAAACCAAATTTGTTGAGAAAGCACATTAGACAGGCAGAACAAGAAAGTATGCAATCTAGTACAGCGTGATGACCTCACGAATATGTTACGATTGTTTACGCTGTGAGCAAAATTGTGTTTGCAATGTTGGAGAATATAATTAAAGGTTTGCATGGAGAATTGAAGGTGTTTTTATTGTACAGTAATACCTCGGTTTACGAGTTTAATTCGTTCCAAGAGCGAGCTCGTAAACCAAAATGCTCGTACACCAAAACAAATTTCCCCATAAGAATGCACTAAAAATCAATTAATTCGTTCCACATGACCACAATTGCCAATTTTTAAATATTTTTTTGGTTTTACCCTATTAATTAAGTTGGCTGAGAAGCAGCCAACTTACTGATGTTGTTATAAACTTATTATTATTATTATATTATTCTTCTGAGACCCTTTTTCTGACTCTAACTCGACCTACAGCTTTGGTGCTACAGACCCCAAAATCAGAACAGGCCGCAGGCCTGTTCTGAAATAGTGTGCTATATCTTTTCTAAGGGATCGGACCTACGGTTTTCCTAAAAATGGCGAAAAAAGCCCGAAAAAAAGTCCCATTGACTTTGCATTGCGGAATGTTCAGATATTTCAAACTCCAACTGTCTCCAAATTCAAATCTAAACACTGCAGCTGCTGAGAGTCAGTGCAGGGGCGGTTCTATAACTGTCTCTCATCCAATCAGAATCAGTGATGCTGCCATTCTACCTTATATGGCAAAGGACAGGAAACAGGAAGTGCTTGCACTTCCTGTTTCCTGCCTCATTCCCTTCATGTTTCAAGGTAACTTACATAGGAATTTTGTATTGAATGTAACTCTGCATCACAATATCATAGGTTCAAGGGGGAGGGCTCTTTTTAATCAGGCAACCAATGAGTGTCTCATGATCACTTTGAAGCCACTCCCTAACAACCAAACAGAGTACCTTAGCAACAGTTTAGCCAGACCTATATCTCTGCTTCTGAGTGTCGTAGAGACATGGGGGTTGGGTCTATTGACTCATGCTAGCAAACAGGACTTCCTACATGCTACATATGCTAGCAGTGAATAGCTACATGCTAATAGTGGTTAGCTAAGTGTTAAATTGTGCTAGGAATGCCATTGTAACTACCCAGAAGACCTCACAACTACCTAGTAACATCCTAGCAACCACCCTGGATACCCTAGCAACTGCCTAGCAACTGCCTAGCAACCACCCCAGTTACCCTAGCAACCACCTAGCAACACCCTAGCAACCGCCCCAGATACCCTAGCAACTGCCTAGCAACCACCCAAAATACCCTAGCAACTGCCTAGCAACCACTCAGGATACCCTAGCAACCACCTAGCAACACCCTAGCAACCGCCCCAGATACCCTAGCAACTGCCTAGCAACACCCTAGCAACCACCCAGGAAACCCTAGCAACCGCCTAGCAACCACTCTGGTTACCCTAACAACCAACTAGCAACACCCTAGCAACCACCCAAAATACCCTAGCAACCGCCTAGCAACAGCCCCGGTTACCTTAGCAACACCCTAGCAACCACTCTGGTTAACTTAGCAACTCCTTAGCAACACCCTAGCAACCACTCCAGTTACCCTAGCAACCGCCTAGCAACACCCTAGCAACCACTCTGGTTACCCTAGCAACCACTCCAGTTACCCTAAATTAACGTTAATTAGCGAAATTAACGTTTCCGGTGCGACGTTCTCAGCCAACTTCTAAAGTTTGTCTCGACGAACTTTATCCTCTCTAGTTGCAGTTAAAATTGTAACCATTAAGATCTTATATAAATACTAATTAATAATTGACAATTAAACTCTAGAAATACTTGACAATTTACTGTAATGCAAGTCAGGTTTGAGCAGCCTGCTTGGAGGAGAGAGGAGGGAGGAGAGGGGAGCGGGGAAAGCAAGGATGAAAGCAAATGAGTGAATTTATTATAATAGTGCAGAAAACAAAGATTGATAATCCAGAGTTAAAGTCGTGGAACATGGGAGCCGTGAAAGAACGAATTCACGGGAGCCGCAAACGAACGAATTCGCGGGAGCCGCGAAAGAACGAATTCGCGGGAGCCTCGAACGAACGAATTCGCGGGAGCCTCGAACGAACGAATTCGCGGGAGCCGCGAACGAACGAATTCGCGGGAGCCGCGAGAGAACGAATTTGCGGGAGCCGCGAGAGAACTAGGGGAGCGCGGGGCACAATGTAATGCAGGGTAAATAGTAACAGCGATTTTTTTTTTTTTTTTTTTTTTTTAGATAGTTGCAGGGGCATAAATGTGATGTGCTAAAGGGCTTTTTATCACACTGTTTGCACACGTCTTCTGGCCATTTTTCGAGAAATTTCATAGAAGTTTGGATGAGAACCACAGGAAAAACTTTTGGCAGCATGTAAATATTTTTTGTTATAGTAGTTGTTTTTCGATTTTCAAAGAATGTGTGAAAGATTGTTAGTCTAATCTTATATTGTTATGATTACCAACATCTTGGCTAAAAGATGGTACCATTTTGAAAGACGTGAAAAACACATAGTGGCTGCTATCCGGTCCTGAAGTAAACAAGACAGCGCGGGGTTAGTTGTAACACTAAGCGGCATTGAACAAGTTGCATCAATAATCATATATTTTGCATTGTATTAACCTATTAAAACGTTTTTCATGTCATTACATTATTCAAAACACAACAAATGTAAAAAATAAAGGAAAAAAAGTTATGCTTATGATCATCAAGACGCAACTTTTTTAAACAAATAAAAATACCTGAATGAACTTGCATTGGATAACATGGTGTTACAACTAACCCGCTGTCTGTTAAAACGAGCCCCGCTCACGGGGTAAGAAGTCACATTTTACTCCTTGCGCTTTTGCCAATACTGCAGAGAAACGGCAGGTCTGACAAACATGAAAACAGTGCTCATTTGTAGGAGAGGCTTATATGTTGTTTGTATAAAAATATGATTTGTCTAACCCTATTACTTTATTATTTAAAACCGTGTATATTTCACTACGTGAACAATAGTGATCACAATTAATTAATGTTTAGAATATGAGGTAAAAACTTCTGTAAATCACTTATAAAAATATCACTGTGGTGAATGATAGAGCCAATGAATGAGTTAAGGGGTTATAAAAGGGGTTGGAACCTCCTGACTGTGTTATGAGAGGCTGTCATTAGGATATTTCATGTAAAAATGCGCACAAGGATGCTGAGCGTTAGGACTTTTTCCACACAGAACTGCGCATGGGTGAGGGAATTTTTTTCTCGTACACCGATACAATGCTTGTACACCGATTCGACCCTCCTTGCTCGTACACCGATTTGCTCGTATACCAAGTCGCTCGTAAACCAAGGTATTATTGTATACTGGTAAATCTCTGCTGTTAGTTGGTGCACATATGCCTTTTGTTGTTAGCAAACATACAGTGTATGTACTTTTTTATAGCATGCCGATCGCTTCATCAAATAAATCGCCATATTGGGTGTTGGTTCTCGCTAAACGGTTATCTCAATGTTTTATTGCAACCCCCGAGGCCGTCAACATAACCAAACTCCACTGTATATATATATATATAGCTTTCCTGTAGCTCAACCAGTAAAGCATTGGTGTTTGCAATGCCAATGTCATGGGTTTGATTCCCAGGGAAGGGAATTTCCCTTTGAGTTGGTTTATAAGTATATATTGATGATTGATGATTGATGATAAGTATATATTGATGGATTATAATCAATTGTGAAATATACTGTATACCGGCCCGGCCCGTCCCTTTGAACTTAATTCTAAAATTTACAATGTACATTTTAAGTGTTTTTTTGTTATTTTTCCGTAATAATTTTTGTAAAATCCACTTACTCTTTTCATGGGTTATGCGTACTTTTTCACAGCACTATATAGAGGTTTGGCTTCCTCCAGCCCAGACAAGAACTGAAAGAAACGGACTGAAGGAAAGCAGTTCATTGGGGTGAGTACAGACACCAGAGGTCAACGTCTCAGCCACCCAGCTTGACTGCTGGACACTTTCCTCACTTGGAAGGACAACTGGGGTCAGGATTTGAACATCAAAAGAGCAAGCTGTGCTTGCCATCGTGTCTCATGGATGTCAGATGTGCAATTCCCAATTAGCCGTCAGAGCTGTCAGAAATGATCACAGATGCCCCATTTTGCGGACCGTGGAAGCTGTACTCATCGTCTGGCTGGAGAGTCGATGTGTTTGCACAGTGGTTCAAATAATTCCATGCCATTCTGGGACTTTGACCTATTGGATATCGAATAAGAGCTGGCTTTTGCTTTCTTTTCATCTCTGCTACAATTCACAGAGAGCTTTATTCCAAACACTATTTTTTTCTTGATTTCCTGGGGTATTAGATGTAGGCGTGCTGTATGTTGTTTGATTGGGTCTTGTTTGTCTGATAATACACCATTCTTGTGTGTGCTAATCATCGTGTGTTCTCAAACAGGATTCACAGTCAACATGTGTCCTTGACCAAGCCTGGCATGCTTATGTAATTGTAGATCAGCAGATGAGTTGTTCTTTGTCATGCCACCTAAGGCCAAGAACATACTTTAAGCAAACACACAAACATAGTTGCAACATATTTCAGACTTGAGTCAGCAAAAATCTGACTGAAAGAGCATGAGACTTGAGGAAAGGTCGTTCGGACATGGGCAGCAACCATTACACTTACCATAAGTGCATATCAATGGCTATGAGCCACTAACAACATGTAAATCTGGCTTTTACACAAGCAACCACTATTGACATCTTCAGAAAAATGCAAAAATATGTATATGAAGAAAAAGGAGATATATTTCTGCAATGAATGATTAGCATTTCTGATAATTATTTTCATGTTATGACCAATAACGAGAAAATGGATGACATAATTTGATAAATGTTTGATTTGATATTACATTTAACATTGTTGTTAAATTAATTGTTTTTACAATTAACTTCAAGATAACATTTGAAGATGGCACAGATATTCTAAATGTAAAAATAGGATGCAAATTAGAATGCAATAATGAAATAAATGTTAGAAATCTGTAATATTGACTGATATAACTCCAGTATATTGCCTATATTCATACATAATGTATGAAACTGTTGGAAATGTTGTAAAAGTGTTGGTAGTTCAAACTGTCAAAACTTTATCTTTTGTTAAAAATAAATGAGGGAATTGAGGGATCCTTCACTGCAGCCGTATTGTGGTGCACAGAGGACACAAAAGAGAGATTTTAAGTTCACTGGTCCTATCAACAAATTTTGCCAGGATCCCATCAGCAGCCAAATGCATCTGCAATGTCAGCACATTCATGCTTGATATCTCTTTCTCCTCCTCTATATCTCATCTTTGTGTTTTTCACCCTGTCACTCCATGCAATTATGTGCATCCGTGCAATGAGGGAGAAAAATATGGAAGCCGACACATACAGTGCAGCAGGCCTGGAAACGCATGCGGTGCTGAGTTTGTTCAGTCGATATTGTCCTTAGAGACTGAGTTGTTGAAGTCATCTGCTTCTCAAAGAGTTCATGAAGGACATTTTCTCCTTTCTTGTCACGAATATGTCCTCAACATCTATTTTCCAGCATGCTGCATCTTTAAGGAGAGTTGTTTCATTTCCAGATTTAATTCCAGCTGCCCCACCTGGAAAACTAATGAGGTGTCTTTAAATGCAATTATTGCAACAGCTGCAATATTTTCTGCAGGTAGATGTGCTAATATAATGAGTTTGTTTTGTGCCTGACTGCTTGTGTTATTGTTCGGTGCTCGGGATGTGTCACAGGTTGCTTCCCAGGAGTGGAAGGTTACAATAACAGCTGAGATCCGTATGGCCTATGTACATTTTGGAAAATATTCTCAGGTGTTAAACTGCTTCCAGATGTTTGGGAGAGAATTCATTGATTAAAAAAAACTCCGTAGAACACGGTTCTAAAACCATAGAACTGAACTCGAAAACATCTGAAGTTTTGGCTACATTCTCACACATTCTCATACAACACAATCTCAGACTCTCGCACCATACAACCCGCCCCCATCCCAGCCCCCATGCATCTGTCTGCCTGTACTTATCTGTCTCCTCTACCACTCCATACAAAAAATCCCATCATGTGACCACGTGTACTGTGTATGTTATGTTTTGTTGTGTTTGCTATGTAATGCTTGCTAAACTGCATTCTTGTATTTCTGGAGAGCGAGAGGCGGCATCTGAAATTGCTGCGGCCCGGAGGCTTGCTCCAAACTTCATTTCGTTATACTGTACTTGTACATGTGTAATGACAAATAAACAAATCTTGAATCTCGAATAAGGAATAGATAAAAAATTTTAATTCTGTCAGTATTTACTCACTTGCTTCAAAGTTGCCCACCATCAGAATGTTCACCCTGCATAATTGTAAATATCTCTTCTAATAAGTTTTTTCTCCATTTGTTGTATAAATAAATGTAAAAATTAAAAAGTCAATTTAAGCAACACAACATTAAGATATCGAATATAAAAATGGATATTCATTATTAACATTTAACTGTGTTATTTGAAAAGTTTGAAAAGTTTTGAAAATTGAGAAGTGAAGAAAGAACACCAAACAGTTTAGAATGACCGGAGGATGAGAAAATTATGAATTTTTGGGTGGGTGAAACATCTGATAGAATCACATTCGTTCTTTTCATGAATATCTCAATACCATCTGCTAAATATCATATTGTTTTAGCAAGACATAGTAGAACAAATGCTCCCAGAATCACATTTATTATCATGAGAAAAAGTTGTTGCTCTTTTAGAAAGGAAATGCATAGCCCTGTGAAGAGCTTCCATGTGAATCTTCTGTCAGATCACTAACAACTGTCTATGCTTCTGCTTAACGAATATATCGTTCAAAGCTATTCAAACGAATCTGACTTCATAGGGATTTAGAACTAATAGCAAATGTATTCATTGGAGCTGAATCAGACTATATCAAAAGACATCCGTGCCCTGATTCTTTTTGAAAGCAGAGGCTGAGAACCTTCTCTAGTTCACAGTCATCTCCATGGTGAAATGAGAGTAAAAATGCTTCTCCAGAACAAGCAGCTGACTTGTATGCCTCAAAAGGGGTTAAACATAATCATTTACAGAAATGACACTCATTTGAAAAACTCTCCCTGCGAATTGCAGCCACGGGAACTGGATTAGAGCCACAAACACTTAGAACAGCCGCATATTCGGTTATGATAAATGTGTGTTTAAAGGTAATTATTCACAAGTGAGCTGCTACACCTGAGCAGGACTTGTTTGGAAAACAAAGCCAGGTCTTGCGGTGTGATCCAGCATTTTCTCTCTCTGTCTCTCTCCATCCTTGTCTTTCTCTCCATATCTCTCTTTTTCCCTTTGTTTTAGTCTGTATGTTTGGAATGGAATAATAGCATACTCTTGAGACTATATACTGCCTGCTATAATTAAAATAGTATTTGTAACATACAGTATTTGTTTCTACTACTGAGTAAAAAAATATATGTACATACAGAAAATAATGGTATATTACATACTGTGGTGGCAAAAACTTTTTGTCAATTCTGAATAAGAGACAAATATCCCAATTGTCTTCATAAAGGTTTATTTTCTTGCAAGAAAAGGTCAACAGTCACACAGAAGTTGCCCTGCAGACTGTGGCAAAGAAGAGTGGGCTGCTCCAACATTTAAATGTTGGAGGCTAAAGGCTCCTAAAACAATTATAATCATGGATTTAAAAAAATAAAAATAAAAATAAAAAATAACATGAATAAAAAGTCCACCACAATACTGCTTCATGAGTTTATAATTTTGGAATTTCACAGCTTCAAATCTCATTTGTGAGATTATACTGTTGTATAGCACTTACTATTCAATTCTGTATTTTTTAGGTGTTTAGGTTAAAAAAAATAATTAAAAAATAATTGATATTGCCCTAGCCCCTAAACTTAAACATACTTGTTGGTGAGCTTCTTGATTGATATTTAACCTTTTATTATTTTATTTATGAGCAACTATATTCTTGTTTTAAATTGAAAAGACTGTATTCATTGTATGTGCAAAACTTCAGTTCATTAGATACAGCACGGCATTTCACATTTAATGTGTATGCCAGATAAAGTGCAGTAAAGGGTAAAACAATTGCTCTACAATCTAGTGTGTTTATTAATACATAAAAAAACAAATACCATTTAAAAAGGCCCAGTATCTCAATTAATTGTTTTTGCACAGCTAAATAATAAATGGAGACTGCTGCTGAGACCGAAAGCCTTGCACACTCAAGTTTAAAACGGACACATATGCTCTTATATTGAAAAGAAGCTGGAAAGATCATTAAAAATGAACAAATTCAGTAGGTCTAGTCTTTTCATCTATTTGTTTGAAGTTTGAATCGGGTCTCGTCTGTTGGAGTATTGGCTAGTGGCGATGAAAAACATGAAAACGTCTTGGGTTATGACTGTAATCCTTGTTATCTGAGAAGGGAATGAATGACGCTGTGCAGAAGACGACACTTAGGAAACATCTCTACTGTGGTGGGATGAAATGAA
Organism: Rhodeus uyekii; assembly: GCA_037043235.1. Lineage (NCBI taxonomy): Eukaryota > Metazoa > Chordata > Actinopteri > Cypriniformes > Acheilognathidae > Rhodeus > Rhodeus uyekii. Next base: position 417,954 of record JAWRVZ010000154.1, on the reverse strand, counting down.
GCCCCAGCCAGCAGAGTCACAGACCTCTTGAAAAGTGACCCCTGATAGCCACTCTGACACTCTTCTAGTCGAGTGAGCTCTTATAAAGAGAGACAAGGGCAAACTGTAAACCTCATACGCTGAAGAAATAGCCTACACAATCCATCTGTTAACTGTCTGCTTAGAAGCAGGTGAACCTTTCTTAGGTGAGCCAAAGCACACAAATGCTTGGTCTAACTTGCTCCAACCCATGGACCTACGAACATAGGCCTCCAGGGCCCAGACAGGACATGATAGACATATCCTCTATTGATCAGCTGACATGGGGTGGAGGATGAAAGGCCTGCAGGATAACAGACTGTGCCACATTAAATTGCACTTTGGGCATGTAGCCTGGCCTTCAGTTTGAAAGTGAGAAACGTATTCGACTTATAAGAAACTTATTCGAGGTTGATTAGTTTGACCACCAGAGAAATGACTTTGGAAGAACTTCACACTGAAGCCATTGGCCAGTTAATTGAATCTAACTGCCAAACTCGAAGTCTACAGTTATCCTTGCCTGAAGTCTAGAGATTTAGATAGTCTAAACATCCTTGGTTAAGAGACCAGTACTTGCTTCCTCACAGGCCAGTCCCATAGCTTCCACAGCTCAAGCCCCCAAATAGAGAGAAAAGGTCCCTATTGATCAGAATCTCCCGTGAGGGGACTGCTAGGAGCGCTATGATGTCTAAGGTCCAGACTTTAGCCAGCCAGCTACCAGAAGTAAATTGACCCCATCCTTGTGGATCTGTCTGGGACTCCCGGAAGTAGAGAAATGCGTACAGGCACCACCTCAGCCACTCCTGCACCATGGCATCTAACCCCAGTGGAGCTGGATGAATGAGGGAAAACTAAAGCAGTCAGTGAGTGTTCTTGTGAAAGGTGAACGGAGCTACTTCCGCTTGGCTGAACTTCCTCCAGATTAACTCCATCATCTCGGCTTCGATTCTTCATTCCGAGGGCGTCAGCCTCTGCCTCGACAGTTTGTCTACTCTCAAATTTTGTCCCCAGGAATAAACATTGCTCTGAGCGAGAGTAACTTTCCCTGGAACCACAGGAGTAACTGAGTTGCCAGCCAGCACAGAGGGCGTGACCCTGCCAATTTATGTAGGAGACCACCGACGTGTTGTCTGTTCGAACTAGAACGTGATAAATTGCCTCAAGGCTAGAAACACAGGCAACTGATGTGATCTCCAGGCGATTGGTACGCCACAAAAGATGATGCCATCTCCACAGACGTCTGGCATAGCATCCATCCACGATTGCTCCCCAGTCCAGGAAGGATGTTTTCACTCACACAGGGCCCTGGGTTAACAGTTTTTTTCCACGTTACTTAGATCACACAGAACATGATTCCCTTTCAGGGAAAACTCCCTGGTCCTGAGCCACTACTGCAAGTGTCTCATGTACAGCAGGCCAAAAGATATTACATTGGATGCTGCTGTGAAAAGCCCTAGCACTCTTTGAAAGAGTTTTGCAGTGATGGCTTGGCCTGATTTTACTCACAATGACAGGGATAGTAAACATCTTGAACCTGAATCTCCTCAGAGAATGATTCAATACCCTGAGACCTGTGAAGTACCATATGTAGAACATGGCCTCCCATGCCCAGTAAGGAACATACTCTATAGCCTCCTTCTCTAAGAGAATCACCCGACCCTGCTTGGGGTTGACGATAGTGTAAACCACCCCGCTGAACTTAAGTGGATGATAAATTGAATTTTGTAACCACTTTCCATCATACACAGGATTCACTGAGACATGCTGAGAAGACTCCTCCAAGATTCTACATAGTTTACTATTAGGGGAACAGTCTCTCGAGACTGACCTTGGTGGTTAGGTATAAAATAAGTTTGGTGCCTGGTCAGTAGGGAAAAACCAATAAAAAAATTCTACAGGCCTCATCTGAGAGTGCGAACTTGACTTCGCAATGACTTCAGATGGACACCCAGGAAAACAATGTGTCCAAAGGCGCAAGAGACAGCAGGATGCAAACATTGATTACCTGAGGGCTCTTGCTAAGGAGCAAAGTGCTGTCAATCCACTGCACAGCATAAGGACCTCTTTCCTCGCCTGAATGATCTGTTCTCAAGATCTGTAGTTGGCTTAGAAGACTTCGGGTCAGAGTGGCAGAACTCTCTTTCTGCTGCTGCAGGTGTGAGGAGCTAGCAGCTGATGTGTGGGGCTGGTCCCTGGCAGCAGTCCCACAAGATCTAGAAAGACGACAGGGGATAAATGGTCGCTTCATCTCCTAAACTCTCTCAACGACAGTATTTGCAGCATCACAATTAAGGCCAGAAGGCAAAAGTATGGCAACGATACGGAAGGCCTTCTCACCGATGCCCAACAAGTTCAGCCACAAATGCTCTTCTGTAGCAACTTATGCTGCCATGGAGCGGGCAATGGCCTGGTCCAACTCTTCAGTGGTCCAGGGAGACAAGTCTGTAGTCCTTTAACATTGTTCAGTGCGATGCAAAGGCAGCATAGCGCTCATCAAGTTTGTATTTACTTTCTGCTTCTTGCTTGTCTGATGGCCATTGAATGTTTAACTTGGTCACAACTTCCAGGAGTACCTCAAAAATAGAGGTGGCCTGCCTTGATGCTGAACATGTAACTCCTCCTAGAATATCTAACTCCACTAGTTCCAGTACATTGCTTATACTGCCCATAAATCATCTTTCCATCTTTTTTTTGTTGTTGTTATAATGAGAATTCTTTGCACTGCTTGAACAAACAACACCAAATAAGACAAACAAGAGCAACACAGAACTCTTGCTGAAGAGTGGAACCTAACTCTGTTCTTCCGTGTAAGCCAGGGGTGTCAAACTCATTTCGGTCGGGGGGCCGCACACTGCTTAATCTGATGTCAAGGGGGCCGAGCACTAAACTCATAGCAAAATTACATACAACTAACAATAATTTCGCTTTTTTGTGGACTATTATATTAGTGTATTATATTATAAATGATATTAAATTATAAAAATCTTTAAATTAAATGAATTGTCCTTTTACAAAATATATTACAAACAACCTACGTATAGTATGTGCAATTTCAAAAACACAGTTTACTCAGTTTAACATTTATTTAAGTGCATTATGCATAAAAAAGTGTCTATTATTTTACAATGATGCAAAGCATTTAGTCACAGTTTTGTGGAACTTAAAAACACTGTCCTGCATGTTAACAAAATCAAATATCAATTATTTAAAATTCTTTTTCCAACTCTGGGAAGCAATTCAGAACACATGAATTAATTTCACATACTTAAAATCTTAAGTGGCAGCTGTTTAAAAAAAAAAAAAAAAAAAGGTTTTGTAAAATTTGCAAGTTTATACATAAGTAGGCTATGTGTGGGGGTTTTTATGTAAACAAATTAACTTTATCACTTTGCGAAAACTGCAATTTGCAATTAGAGTTCGCGGTGAAAACACATCGCTGTTTCCTCAGACCCACCATCATTTCATTTACTTTCTGTATTCTCAGTTGTCCGTGCAAGCTGTTGTATTTCTCGCCATGCTGAGTTTTATGGTAATCATGCAGTTTAGGTGCCTATATTCAAACGGTCACAGATTGCGTAATTTCAGACGGCTAGCATAACTTCTTAAATCCGAACGAGATTTAAGATCCACACGAACAACTTCGAGAATATGTGGATGCGTGCCAAACGCGAACTTAAAACACAGTTTGGCACGTCACGCATCCTATTTCCATCCTCACGAGTTTGTGCTCCGAAATCGATTGCGAAACGATGATGTTTGCAGCAGCATTATCTGCTATAGCTGCCAATTATCCCGTGTAGTTGTTGGGTTAAAACTGTTTTGTTGCTTTCTTTGACCATGTATGATTATTTTTAAATCCCTATTACTTATTTAGTGTTTTTTGAATATACGCTCCTAAACTCCATGCTTACCGGTTTTATAGTGGCGCCGAATATTATATTCCTTAAGCACTGAAACTTGCTGCAGCACACCAGCACACGGTTTTCCCATTCACCTCCGTGAACATATAGGAAGAGGTCAATTTTTCTTGATAAATCCGCCACTTTGTGTCCACTTTTCTCTTTTTTGATGAAGACATTTAGACGATGAGGTTGCCACAGACAACAGGAAAGCGCGTAAACTGACGGAACTAAACGCCACTCAGAGCCTGAAGCTCAGTGCTGCCATCTGCTGTTAGTTCCGCCGAAAATAAAAATATTTTTTTTTCATATTGCAGATTTATCTCCCGGGCCGGACTGAACCCCTTGGCGGGCCGGATCCGGCCCGCGGGCCGTACGTTTGACACCCCTGGTGTAAGCCATCACGTTACATCATGACAAAACGGCAAACGGGACTGGTTTCACTATTATTTCAGACTCAATCTCGCTTGGAGACAATCAAGTGTCTTAAAGGGAACCAGGGTTCCAGAAATATGGGCCTATAACTGCTGTCCTGAAACTGCAGCCAGGATTGCCAACAGGTTGAAACACCCCAGTATTACAGGGGGTTCAAATGAGTGGGAAATCAAATAATGAGTCAAAATGGAGATTCATTAAACAAGAAATGGAAAGTCAATTTGTGTGAACAGTACAGTGTTAAATTGTTTTCCATGTTCTGTCTTCTGGTTGTTTACTGCACATGTTGGCAGATTATAGTAAGTCGCTCAAGTAGCCCATACAGGAAATTTGCATACTGTACTTTATATACGCACTGCATATTTAAAAATATAGAGTTTTATTCTATAATATAGTGTTACTTTCCAAACATACCCGTATCTGTCCAAGTCACCATCTCACTGATTCTTCTGTACTCCATCTCTCAAGCAGTGTCTATTGATCTGTAGCCCAGGGATTCTCCGCAGGATGGATGGCACTCAGCTGCAATAATGGCAGCTGTTTCTTGTCCCATTTTGCCCATGCTAAGCATCACGTTCAGAAACGAGAGAACAGGGGAACTAAGAGATACAGATAGACAGAAAGAGCACAAGATGAAAGTGTCACAGAAATGAAAGCTTACTCCATTATCAGGTTACACCAACATTCACTCAGGCAGCTTAATCTCTCCTGAAGGGGGATGTGTTTTACTGTCTATGTACCCTGAAAAAGAGAGGAAAGGTTTATCTGCAGGTCAAGCTCAGGTGGGGTTCACATAGAGATCAGGATCAACTTCAGTAAGGCGGACAGTTATAAGAAACATTGAACAGATGAAAGGAATAACTATTTAGCTAGACTTTCACTGTGCCCAGTGTCTACAGCTTCGGCAGCTGAACGTTTGCTTATTGTGGTATCATTACTCTATAACTCTAGGAGTTCAATTGATTCCCAGTTTGTACACACTATAACAAAAACCAGAGAGATCACTATGTTTATCACTCTTATAATGATCACCAGAGCTAAACATCAATTGATGGCTCCTCATTTGTATTGTTGAATCATTGTAGAATCAAGCCATTTGTTTTCTCTGTCTATCTGAAATAAAACTTATAAAAGTTTTTTTTTTTTTTTTTTTTGCTATACATTTCCATATGCTGATCTTTTGTGATTTCTGTGCACAACCATGCAACAAAAAGTTCACTGTGAAAAAATGCAAAGAAATTGATAAATTAATAAATCATCTCAAGTTAAACAGAAAACAACTAACTTCCAGGTTAATATCTGCCAATTTAAAGATTTAATGAGTTATTTTATACAGCTCTGTCTGTCTGCTGTAATTTACTTTTAAAATCTAAATTCAACTTGTGCTGCGTTGAAGACGCTGTGGGAAGGCTCTGCCTGATCACGTAATGAAGCACGCGTATTCAAAGCAATTGCGTGAAGAGACGTCAGTGGCGGCTGGCGCCGTGAATCAGGAATGATAAAGGCATGCCAATCCAAACAGCGGCAGCTTCTGTGTCTTCAGTAGCACTTTGTGTGATTTTCGGTCGTATTTATTGTTGTTTGCTTACCAATGAATGAGAAAGCAAAATGTTGAGTGTGGAATGAAAAATGCATCCAGCACCATGTTAAGAGCCAGTCACACAGCCGATCACGCACGAATCGCTCACAAATCACACACAGATTGGGTTTGTGCGTGCTTGTGCGTCGAGAAATTGACCAAAGTAATCCACGAACATTCGACGCACGCCCGACGCATGAATCACTGACGGAGCGCGTCCAAACACGCACGATTCGTGAACGTTCCACGTACAAGCACTTTCAGAATCCACATTGTCAGTGGAATGAACGTGATACGTGCGCGGTTCATGCGTGATATGAAGGTGGGGCGTCAGTGGACGGACATGAATGTGTGCGGTTTCGAACCAGTTCTGACGATAAGCACTGACGGCTGACGCGTGTCCCGCTGTAACAAAGGGGACTCACAGGCAGGGATCCAAACGCAATGTCTTTATTAAGAGTGGTCATAAACAGGCAGGAATCACAAACGCGGGCAGACAGGATCAGAATCGTGGTACAGGCGGTGGTCAAGGCAGGCAGCTATCAATCATAAACGTTATTCCAGGCAAAGGTCAGGGCAGGCAGAACAGGATCAGAACACGGGTAAACAAGCAGGATCGGAAACAGCAAAACAAGACAGGATAAACAACGCTTAGAAATGATAGCTACGGCAAATCAAGACTTCGCCTAGAGCTGTGGGTGAAGGAGTCTTTTATAGTTCATGTGATTGAAAACAGCTGGCGGCACAAACACTCATGATAGAGTTCAGCTGGTGTGTGTGATCAGTCCAATGTACTGCATGATGGGAAATGTAGTGCGTAGTGTAGTGTCAGTTTATGTGTGTGAGCTCCCTCTGGTGGCCAGGAAGGGGAGCGCAGAGCTCATATTCATAACACCCGCACATAGTCACGCATACTCGACGCATAAACTACGCACGCCGACTCATGAATAACGCATAGTAGTGCGTCGGAAAAATTTTGAACCGTTCAAAACTCAAAATCACGCACAAACTGCCTTCGACGCACATCCACTTACAATCGCTGACGGTCCATGTTCGTTCCACCGACGAATCACGCATACGACGCAAACTCCGCACAGAAACGAAAATCTGTGCGTAATTTGTGTGTGATTCTTGCAATTTCGCTGTGTTACTGGCCCTTTAATCATTCAGAGTGAAGAATTAAGGTAGCTCTGAAGGCAAAAGGGGGTCCAAAAAAAGTTGCTGATATGTGTATTTGTGTGTGTGTGTGTGTGTGTGTGTGTGTATATGTGTGTGTATATATATATATATATATATATATATATATATATATATACACACACATATATCTACATGCTTTATTTATCATGTCGTTCCATGACCCTGAACTGTAAATTTCTGTAAAATCAAAAGGATCGGTCTTTAAGTACATGTCGTGGGAGTGAGCCACCTGCCGCTAGCGTCCATGAGACATCAGAGTAATGTGATGTCAGTATGGTTATTCGAAGATTATCCGTGCAAAGTCAAATTCAGCAGCATATTTTTCCGTTAGCGACCTTGCTAAACCATACACCATACATTGCCTTCATCGGACCATATAGAATTGAAAGTGGTTTACCAGATCCATTTGGAGATGGATATTTTTTTGTTTTTTAATCATATGACACATTATAAAACTATAGTTGTTGGGATAATTCAGGTGTATTTCTCCTGTATTGCTATAAATGAATTATGCAGGAATGTGTCATGGCAATAACAGATGAGAGAGAATAGCTAAATGTCAGTTGACAAATGTTTTGTTCTTTATGAAAAATGTAAATGTAATGTTTAAGGTGGTTTAAACAGTGCTTTAAGTGAAATATCACACACTTGAAAGCTCAAGGACTCTTCTGGCAGGCAAAATTGAGTGCATTGTGGGATAGAGCAAAGTTGACATTACTTGAAATATGGCATTGCTGGGATTGTGTTCACTCAACTCATATAGCTGCTGTTGTTCTTGGGTATATTGTCCGAGCTGCATGTATTAAACACAATTTCTACTTTTCTTTTTTTCTTCAAAGTCAACATAAAATTAAAATTGATCTGATTCACACTCTTGCTTTCAACCTTGCAGAATTCAAACGAAGAAAATCAAAAGCGAATCATTTGCTTTATAAAATTTCCCTGAAATGTTTATGATTTTGCCATTATTTATGGATTTTTTTGTGAGAAAACGTTCAACACATCACATTATACAAGCAAAACGGATTGCAAAAAAAGTCTTGTCTTTGTGCTAATTTTACACTAGCAACTCAACCTGAAGCCACACAGATCCCTATACATAGCAGAATGTGCAATTATGTTGTAATAGAGAAGTTTTACAAATTTGAACAGGCACATCAGCATAATAATGCAGTGTTATATCCATATGCCGAGAGGCAGAATGCGAGACAGCACCATAGAGGGATGATAACAACATCAGTAAAACAAAATGGGATTTACGATTACTCACTTAACAACCCACAACATTAAACTTTGAGGACAAATAACTGAATTATGAATATGTTGTATGTAAGCGATGCATATGGCCTCAGTGTGCGTTGATTCTGGCTGACAGATAAACTAAAAATAAACTCCTGGTTTATTTAGATAAGCACTAACGTTTTGAAAAAAATAAAGAACAAGCTGTGTTTCGCTAACATTGCAGAACTGAGATGGAATTCACTTATAGATGGAAACAAAACTGTGATGTAACGAGATAAATTTGGCTTTCATGTTAATATCTCTTTTGAGGTCTGATTTCTCCTTGAGAACATTTCTATTGCACAGACATTTACTTAAAAGAGGGGTGAAACATGTTCCATCTACCCTTCATTAAGATAATTTCTTTTCCCCAACGATCTTGCGAGAGACCAGCCTGTTATAACAAGTATATGGTGTGTATTCTTATTCCATAGTCAGCATTAAAATCTGCTGGCTAGGCACAGGTAAACAGAGCTCTTAATTCTGAGTGTGTGTATGATTGATGACCGTAGAGCCTGCTGGGTCGGAAAGCCATCTTGGTGTGTCATGCAGTGTGACATGTGGTGGCTCGATCTGCAAAGATGTATAGGACCCTTCCTTTATATCAGACAGTTGTCTTTACTGAGAATTCACTTTGGATCAGAGCTAAACCGGACTGGGCTACATTTGTTTCAGCGTGACATTTTGTTTTTGAGCTTATAGAATATTGTGAGACTAACATGTATATACTAAAAGCCAACAAAACTGGGACTTACACTTTTGTTTCATGGAGACTTTAAAGCCTAGAATGAGACTAAGTGTGCAAAACAAAAGAAAACATGTTTGTCTTCATCTTTAAAAACATTATTACACTTCCTAATAAACTCAAACAAGTTCAGTGCGCCTTGTTTACCATCAGTTCTTTTTCAGCAACTGGAATGTGTGCAAAAGATTGTGGATGATTGAAGAGGCGAGGGATGCACTTGACACATCCTTCAAAATGAGTTTAATGTAGGACACAAAGGCAATCTTCCAAGGAGGCCACGTCCACACGAACCCGGTGCATTCCCTATCCGATCTTTTTTTTTCCTCATTCTAAAAAAAAAATTCCGTAAACATGGCGTCGTCTCAAGAAATATCAGAGTTCACACTAAACCACTAAAACCGACTGAAAACGGTGTAGTATATATGCCAGACCAGTATGGGGCGCTGTAATTCTGCCACAGATATACACTATACACAGAGAAGAAGACTTTGAGCATGCGCATTGTTGTTGCCGACACGTGATATGATGACATCATCGTTTCACAAAATATACGGATTAGCTATACACATGAAACTGCAAGATTTATCCACTTTAGGACACAGTTTCAAAAAATAGCGGTTTCAGTCTCCCAAAACACCGGATCCGTGTGGACGAAACGCCAAAATGATAAAAAATGTATATGTATACAGTGATACAGTGTTTACAGCGTCTCCGTGTGTACGGGCCCTGAGAAGGCCTTTTTGCGGCACTTGATGGCATGGCACCCGAGATATGAAGCCTTACTAGGATGTGCACAGCCTTCTGTTTCCGGAGCACCATGTACGTGTTCAGGGTGTAACTGTTGTTGTAACTTTAATTGTTAATGTTAAAAAAGTGTGAAAGGAAAACTTTGCATTAATTTTTCCCCCAGATGTGACCCCTTGCAGAGTTTCAGTAAACAAAACAGTGGATTTAAGATTTTTTATGAGTAGCAGAAATACAAAACAGCACAAAATCATTTCAATATCCAGTGAACGCTGTAGGGAGCAGCGGTTGGGATGTATTTGAGAACAGTTTGTGTTCTGGGTCATTTCAGTCTCATACTTTGGTCTGAACTTTAGTTTCTCAGTTGAGGCAGAAGGCCCTTTGAGTTTTCTGAGGAAAACAATGAGTCTTCAGGGATGAGTTGCTGTGGTAACAATGCTTTGTCGACTCCAACCTTTGAACTGGTTTCATTATTGGCGGTTACTCCAGTTATTTTGATGTTTTAAGTTAATCTGACAATGTGGTTTTGTTATGAAGTTTTCTGGTGCACAAAGGATACAATTTCCTAAGAAAATAAATGGTTTTATGATATGGTTGAACACAAAAGTACAAAGTTTTTTTCCTATAGGATTGACATCACTTTCCCATTCAGTTAAGATATCAGACAGTTTTAATCTTAATAAGCTCTATTCGTTAGCGTATACTGTTCTTATAAGTAAATAGTGTGCAGTGATTCTGCGATCGTATTTTAGTTAAGCATTTGATCATTCCCCAGACCAAATGATTATGCCAGCGAATTATTAACAGTATGATTATAAAAGAAAGATTATCACATGATTCTTCCGAATTCATTCTAATACTGAAACATTTCGTATTATTATCAATGTTGAAAACATATTTTTACTGTGGAATTTTTTTTTTTTTTTGTGTGTGTGTGAAAAGTTTAAACTACCATTGTTTAAGATTTTTGTATTAAAAAGTAATAATACTTAGCAATTATGCATTAAATTGATCAAAAATGTCAGTAAAGACATTTATAATGTCATAAAAGATTTCATAATGCTGCTCTTTTTTTCATGCATTTTTTTAATGGCTTCTGAAAATTCAGCTTTGCATCACAGAAAGAATTCACAGGGATTATTTATTACTGTTCTTATTGTTATTGTTGAGTAAATAAATGCAGCCTTAATCTGTGAGTATAAGAGGTTTCTTTCAAAAAATCCAAACGTTTGATCCTTTTTGGTCATGTTACAAGAACGGAGGAAGGATAATAATAATAAAGAGTGATTTAATGAACAAACTCAGATGCGCCTCAGACACATCACACCATAAATGAGAATGGACAAGGTCTGAGGGAGAACACATGAAAAATACACACTAGGGTTGATGAAGAAACGAGACACAGCTGACAAGACTAACAAGGTGATAATGTCTCGGTAGGTGACTACAATGACAACAAAGGAGCACATGGGGAAATTAAATTAACCTAAACAGGAGGAGAACACGAACAAACAGAATCAAACCCTGACGTTCTTAATAAATTGTTGACATTACAATTTGTATTGGAAATCTCATAGCCCTTTTTGTATATAACTAGGTATAAGCAAGTACAGCATTATCTGTATCTGTACTCAGACTGGGTAGGGCCTAAAAAAACTGGTTAGAGCCAGCAGACGGTTAAAAAAAGAAGAAAAAATTCTCAGACAGGCAGAGACTAGTCACTAGTGTCACTAGTCACTAGAGACAATGCTAGTCACATTCTACCAAGCACCACATCTGAATAAACCCCACGTTTACCAGAACTCTACTGGTTAATTAGTAAGTACTACAAACAAACTAAAATAAAAAACAAACCTAAAGCCGAAGAAACTGTAAACGTTAACATAAAAGATTTGCGAACCTGAGTGACTGAGAGAGAGAAAGAGAGCAGTTCTCTTCTCAGTGTTCTGTGTGTGAGTGAGCAGAGCGGGACACAGCAAATCTGTATGTGTAGGGGAGGGGCGCAGACACAGTCAGCTACCCAATGAGGATTTTTATTCAATCCATGCACAGATGTTGACTCGTATTACTCGAATAATACTCGTACTCGGCAAGAGTACTTTATCCGTACCGGATACTCGTTTCAGCCGAGTATCCAGCTCAACTCTATATGTAACCATATATTGCATGTACTCTTTCAAATTACAGTCATTTGACAAAACAATCAAAGGAGGACAATTACAACGGGTGACACACCGTACCCCATTTTCATCATTAGGGTCGGGAGATGTAACTTCCCTCATTTTAAACATGAAGTTCTCACTAGGTTGGGGACAAAATTGGCCATTGTAAAAGACACCGATGACTCCCGGCATCTTTGAAGCGGTCTATTCAATGCCAATGTGGTGAAGCTTAAAAGATGAGGAAGGACTGAGACTTAAGCTCATCTCAGAATGAGTAAAAACCAATTACTGAGTCATTCATTTCACATTTGCTAAGCTCCATTCAGCCCACCTACACATTGTGCGTGTGTGTCTCCAGGAGACGGCCAAACACGAGAACACATTTGTCTTGATGTTATCTTAAGATTAATGGAACATTAAATGAAGTCCACTTTAATAAAACTACAATACCAAATTAAAAACTGCAATGCTCTATAACGCTATAAAAAATGTACAAGGTCCTTAAGGCTAATTGCGCTTTACACTAAATGACAAATATTACATCCACCGATCAAGCAAATGGGCGAAAAGACATCGTGTAGCATTTTATGGACAAGTAGTAAATAAATCAAGACTTGTTTTTACTAAATTCAAGCTGTGCGGTGTTCATATCAAGCTCTTTTTGCCAGAGGAGACAAATTGGCCTTTCCGCGTGTGCGTGTCCCCTTCCCCCACTTCACCCCTTCCCATCAGTTTCATATTAGTATCAGCTGGCTAAGGGAATTGCATCTGAACTTCCAGTTCACCTTGTTACTTCTGCTTATCCCAGCCTTCCTCGTTTTCTCAGCTTCCACATTGCTTCCTCTGAACTTCAATCTGATCAAATAAGGGAGGAAATAAGAGAGACCGTCTCCAGCAGCAGAGGTACAGCATCCATGCCGAAATGCTTTTTGAAGAGCAACTGCATGAGAGATGCTCTGTGGCATTTCCTCGGCTGACCCCGCCGTGACCTTTATTCACAGGGAGACTCCATTTTGATTACTTTTTGGGGGTTATCTTACGCTCTGTCATCTGGGTTGCCTGTACCCTTTATAACTGCGCTGATTGTTTTTGCCAATTTGTTGCCAGAAGGTTAGCTGCAATACAAGAATAGAATAGAATTATTCCTGTATGTTATTTTCATAACAAAACATTTGTTGTGATGTAAAACTGTCTTACCTCTTGAAACCTCCTAGTCAGTTTAGGGGTTTTGTGTCTATAGGTCTTAGAGAGAACTCTGAGAGAACTTTATTTTAACTCAAACAGCATGGATAGCATTCCAATGCCATTCTTATGAAATTTGCTCCATTGAATTCAATGTTATATTTATAGGAATATACACTCACCTAAACGATTATTAGGAACACCTGTTGAATTTCTCATTAATGCAATTATCTAATCAACCAATCACATGAAAGTAGCTTCACTGCATTTAGGGGTTGTTCCTGGTCATGACAATCTCCTGAACTCCAAACTGAAGGTCAGAATGGGAAAGAAAGGTGATTTTAGCAATTTTGAGCGTGGCATGGTTGTTGGTAGGGATGTGGAAATGAGGCTTCATGAAGCACTGAGGCTTCACCCTGACTGTTTCGGGAAAAGATTCGAGGCTTCGCGAGTGTCATGAACAGCGCCATCTGGTGCTTATTTAAAATAAAGCAGGCAGAAGCCTGTGAAAGAAGCTCTGTCAGATGAAGCAATCACAACACACTCCATCGTTTCAATGCTATGTGTACAAATAAAAGCTGTATATGTTTGTGTTTAATGTATCCAGAAAAACAATAATAATTTACCCATAAAGTGTGACAATAAAATATAATATGGATTTATATGATTCAATAAGATCTAAAGTAGGCTTCCTCTCTCCTTCTCTCTCTCTCTCTCTCTCTCTCTCTCTCTCTAACGCACACACACACACACACACAAAATAAGGACATTCTGTGATAGGATCATTATGAGCGCGTATCCGCGTGAGAGATCTATCTCTCACCTATGATCGCAGTACATCCACGATATCATCCTAAAGCAGGATGTTATCAAGAATGTAAATCCTTCCAAGTGCATGACGATTATATCGAAGTCATGTTCGAATATAAATTATGAGATGAAGAGGCTTCTGTTGTTGTGGATAAAGGAGAAGCAGATTTCCCATGACGTTAAAATGTCTGTGTCAAGTGAAAGTGAAAGTGGGGGTAGTCAGGCGAAAAAAGGTAAGAAAAGTGATCAAAACAATACAAATCGAAAAAAAATCAAAACAACAATATACAATAAAAAAGTTTATAAAGAAATAGGTAAGCTATGTTAATTTAAGTTATGTAGTCAAGTGTCTCCATACACCCTCCTTCTCCGCACATGCCGCTGTCTGTAAAAACTTATAATTAAAACCACATTTTACTTGATATCACATATGTATCACACACACATGTATCACACTGATATATATATATATATATATATATATATATATATATATATATGTGTGTGTGTGTGTGTAATGTATTGATTCTATATATTACATATTTTGACTCTCCTCACAAAACCATCAAACAGACTAAGTCAACAAGGACTGTTAAGGAAGATCTGGGGGTTCGAAGCTTCTGACACGCAAAGTGAAACGCGCACGTGATTTGACAGAAAGTGAGGCTTCATTTGTCATCGATCACGTCACTCGGGGAAACCAATACACACCCCGATAAAGCGCTTCATTTCAAATTGTGTCACATGAGCGACACGCGCATCGAAGCTTCAGTGTCATACGTAACATCACTAGTTGTTGGTGCTAGACAGGCCAGTCTGAGTATTTCACAATCTGCTCAGTTACTGGGATTTTCACACACAACCATTTCTAGGGTTTACAAAGAATGGTGTGAAAAGAAAAAAACATCCAGTATGTGGCAGTCCTGTGGGAGAAAATGCCTTGTTGATGCTAGAGGTCAGAGGAGAATGGACCAACTGATTCAAGCTGATAAAAGAGCAACTTTGACTGAAATAACCACTCATTACTACTGAGGTGTGCAGCAAAGCATTTGTGAAACCACAACACGTACAACCTTGACGCGGATGGGCTACAACAGCAGAAGACCCACCGGGTGCCACTCATCTCCACTACAAATAGGAAAAAGAGGCTACAATTTGCATGAGCTCATCAAAATTGGACAGTTGAAGACTGGAAAAATGTTGCCTGGTCTGATGATTCTCGATTTCTGTTGAGACATTCAGATGGTAGAGGCAGAATTTGGCATAAACAGAATGAGAACATGGATCCATCATGCCTTGTTACCACTGTGCAGGCTGGTGGTGGTGGTGTAATGGTGTGGGTGCCAACATCTCTAAAGAATGCTTTCAGCACCTTGTTGAATCAATGCCATGTAGAATTAAGGCAGTTTTGAAGGACAAAGGGGGTCAAACACAGTATTAGTATGGTGTTCCTAATAATCCTTTAGGTGAGTGTATTTAATATAACATCTTCTGCTTTGGTTTAATGTGTGCTTAATGACTGAAGCTGATAGTCATTTTTATTTTAGGTGTGCTTTCTATAACCGTTCCACATTCTTGATTTTTCCAGCACATTGGAACCAAATCTGCTTGTGACAACAACAGAAATAACAACTTATTTCTTCCAGTCTATTTCCCTCATCCACATTGTTTAAATTTGCGGAGCTCAATGTGAAGCTGAGGTTGAAATCCATGTATGCTGACGAACTTAGGGAGCGGAGAGATGGTCTCTGTGCGTATATGCTCTTGCTGATAGGCAGATGTATAAGATGTACACTGACCATCTGGCTGTGGCGACCAGTCTGAGGCAGAGTAAAGGTTCGAGAGCCTGTTGTTCTACCAGATCACAATTTCTTCATATCTAATGCATCTTGTTGTTTTTCTCTTCTGTTATTTTTACTTATTGGCATGCTTTGAACATTTGTATAATTGTACATGTACAATCTATGCCATAAAAGTGCTATAATTCACCGCCAAAATATCTATTTCTCACACCTTCACAACAAAAGAAGCACACACATAGTGTTTCTTCCACTAACAGGCACTTGGATCCTAGAGGTTCATCTGCCAACATGAACTGGCTTTTGGTATTTTCCTAATAAAACAATGCTTTTTACAACAGGATCTTGAGTCTCTTGGGAAATTATTATTATTATTATTTTATTTTTTACATTTTATCATACCTTTATCATACATTTTTACTAAAAAATAAAAAAGTAATAAAAATCCTTCAATGGATTTATGTTAATTGTATCTTAAATGTTTTACCCTTGTTCCAGGGCTTTCAATCTTAAAATATGAAAAATCATCCTAATATATATATATTTTTTTTTTACATTTTCAATTATCCAGGTAAACAATTAATCAATCATAAATCATTACATGTAAATGATTGGTCCCGGTTAGCACAGATCTGCTGTAATTTCCATTATTTCCCCCCAAATTTCCAGTAAAACTGTGACTAATAACAAACTAATTACTTAAATATTGCTATAATGTGTGTATTTGGGATAAATAAAATGTCAGCTAATAATTAACCTTAGCAAGGTTTAACTGCTGGTCATTTTCTTTGAGTTAAAAAAAATGTAGTGGCATTTCCATTTTTGAGATGTGGTGCAATGTGGCATGTTATACATACTGTTGGTCATTTTACTAGGAAGAATAAACTTTTAAATGAACTGAGAGTGTGATAAAAATATCAAAAGTGACCAAAGTTAAAGAACCACCTATAGAGCTTCCATGTCGATAACTCTGAAATCTCAGCACTTTATTTGTTTTCAAATGGAGTAGATGGAAGTAAAGGAAGTGGATTGGGACTGAGACTCTCCATTCTCCTTCTTGAACACCAGCCAAGATGTGACAGCCTTTAAGACTGGGTTTTTTATCAATACACCCCTCTCTCAAATCCCCCTCTCCCCTCACAAAGCTTCTCTCCCTAGACTCCAGCTGTAATAAACCACCACGTTTTGAACTGGAGTCTGGGTGAATATCTTTGAGAGGGAAAAAAGGGAGATTCAATCCACACCATTAAAGACTCTGGATGGTGTTTGCATGGAGGTGATGGGGTTTTACACTGAAGGAGATGCTGTGAGAAATCTGTGTCTGGAAGTGTGTGTATTTTATGTGTGTTTGCCTTGTTAGGCCAAGCAAAGGGCTTTAACGACTCTACAGACTTCTTGTGTTGCTCGCTATATGCTATTTTTATATGCAATTTTTATGTGCTATTTTTTGTTTTTATATATTCTTCCAATCAGTTTGTTGGTTTCTAGAATCTTTAAAGGAATGTTTTTGACAGAATTTGAGACAATGTCAATTACAACAAAACCCTCTTCCCTCAGTAAGAAAGCGGTTACAGTGGGGTACGTATAATTGGTAAAATGTTAAAATAAGCACTGTTTAAAATGTATAGCAACATGATTTACTTTATTTTAAGGTGACGTAGTTACATTGTACTTAAAGAAGTACAGTCGTACCTCAAGATACGAAAGGCTCAACTTACGAAAAATCCAAATTACGAAAGCAAAGACGAAATTTTTTACTGCTTTACATACGAAAAGTTTTCAAGATACGAAAGGTTTCTGAAAGTCCGAGATTCACCCCATAACAATTTTGAAACGCGCACCGCACGCCGCCATCGTAGTTATAGTAGACTCGCCACCATCCTCCTGCTCTCCCATTGGTTCCTGATGCTAGCCAAGCCATGAGATCCTTCTCTCTAATTGGACAGCATCCCTCCCATCATGCATCTTCTATACGTACGTGCTGGCGTGCTTTAGCTCAGCCACTCCGCACCCCAAACTTTAATTGTTTTATATGTTTTCGTAAAGCTAAGTGTACGTACGTACGTAATGTTATCTGCCGTTTGTCCTCCTCCTCCTCTGCTGCCACTTTCGGAGATAGCCTCACTCGAAAGGTAAGCTTCGACATTTTACGTTATTTCATTGTTTATAGGTCAATTTAGATTTATTATGAAATTTAATGGGGTGTTTTTGGAGGGCTTGGAACGGATTAGCCATTTTACATGTAAAATGTGTTCCAAGATACGAAAATCTCATTATACGAAGGCCGCCTCGGAACGGATTAATTTAGTATCTCGAGGCACCACTGTACTAACTAATATTAATTAACTAATTGTGCTTACTATAGATTTAGGGTTTGGTTCAGGGTTGGTTACTTGTAATCATGTATAATTTACTATTACTCCTATAGTATGTAGATGTAGTAACTTATAACCACGTCAACTTAAAATGTTAAGATACAGTGTGACACTTTGTGACCTTGTCTGTACAGAGTTTTATTGAATCTGCCATGTGAAGCAAATGAGATGGACGTTATACATGAAGGGAAAAATGTGACAATTTAATCAACAATTAAAAAATCATGATTTTAAACCTGGAACATTCATTCAAAGCACCAGTACATGCAGTCTGTTCCCGAAGACATTTCTGACGTAGAACAGTGTGGCTTTGCTGTAGAAGTCAAGAAAGTAGTTTAAGAGCATCTACTTTGAACATGTCTGTTCATCAACAATGTTTCAATAATATATCAAGACAAACGAACAATTATGATATAAATGAGTGAACTATCAAAGCCTTGGCATGCCGCTAAAAATTGGATGCATGACTAAAACTGTCATCTTTTTGCACGCAGAAAAAAATAAGATAAGATATGACTGGCCCAACCTAACCTTGAAGTGATAAATCTATATTCGAACTTGACATTTTTGCAAAGCAGGATCAAAGGCAAACAGTGACTTATCGCTGTACGGATGTAATTATTGAAATCCTGAAGTTTTGTTTTAATAATGTCCTTCTTCAAAGTCATCAGCTTATAAAAGATACATCACAGAAAACGCTACAAAGGTCAGTACGAATTAAAAGGGAAAAAAGGCCATTTGACCAAGGCAGGGTTGTAGGGGCACAGGCTCCCGATAAATCTTACCCCACATTAATGGAAATAGACCACGATCGGAGTAAAGACTATGATCCATATGTGATAATAAAGCCAACAGCTGCTACATTCCCTACACCTCTGATTCCCAAGTCCATTTACTCAACTGAGCTATTAATAAATGTATATGTAATTTGTGCAAAATCCTCTACCTTACTCTTGATCTCTTTTCCCGCGAGATGTCTGAAACCCGAGAACGTGTCTCCAGATACAAGACCCAGGACAAGGCTTACCGCTCAGTTTGCAAGGGTCCAGCAGTCCCCTTATCCGACAGTTCAAGGAAAATACTAAATTTGATATAATTGTATTTTCTCTTTCCTTTTTAATTCTATCTCCCTTTGGACGTCCGCCATCTGGGTCAAGGACATCACCAGGAAAGGAAGTTGCCAAGACGGATATAACATAAATCTATGTAAATACCCTAAATATGTAACATGCTTATGTTTGCTTCATTTTAATTCACCTCTGTAAGAAATTTATCTTTAATACTCTTGCTAACTTGCTTATGAATTTGGTCATAAATTACTCACTACTTCAGTTTCGAGGAAACATCTTTTGAGTGCAATGAAAGTCAAGCGAAGATTAAACATAAAACACAATAAAAACATTATAAAAATTATCCATGTGACCTGCTTTCCAAATGATAAAACTATATAATGGTTTTTATGGGGAAAAGGTTATTGTTAAAAGTTAGCTTAGGTTATTAAAAGCTTTAATTAACTGAAAATCTTGCTTGGTAGTCATAGTCAACATTTAAGTTTGAATTAAACCAGTGGTTGGGTTTATCCATTTTTTATTCAAACGTGGGTTGAAACAACATAGTATTTTTTTAGAGTGGTGAATTAAACATGAAATTTCTTAGTAGAAAAACAAGTCCAATCATGTTGTAATTGCATTTTAGAAAATCCTTTAAGTGAACAGGTGAACAGAATTTTATTTTTTGGGTGAACTTTCTCTAGGTGGCTTCTCACTTCTGCAAAGAGGCTAATTGGTATTCAACCTGCATCTGGCCTGTGTGTTTTTTGAGATAGAAAGTGTTTGTCATGTAAACTTTAACAGTACTTTATAGTGCAAGGCACTATTCTGGTACTCATGTTTGTGCCTCAGGCTTTGAGCAGCACTAGAGGCAAAAATTAAGTACAAAAGCACCCGAGTCTGCCATTAAAAGGCCATCTGAACTTATTTTCAGAGTGTGAACATGCTTGTTGGTGACAGTTTCTGTGTATACCAGGATAAGATTTTAATTGAGGGCACCAAAAATATAGTTTGGCTCAAAGCTCCACCTTGTTGCTCAGATGCCGTAATTTTGACACAAACCAATTCAGAAATGAACTTAATAATATTCATAGTGGCTCTGGGTTCTTTTGTGTCATATTATTATGATCATTTTTATTCATGATATCGCTCCAAATTGTCCTTGGGAGAAAAAGGAGATTACAGTTGGCCGCTGACCCGTGGCTTGTGAAAAAAACATGGCAAAACAATCACAGCTCTATTTTAAAAAATGCACAACACTTCGACTCATGGGGCCCCCGGGGCCCCAGAGTAAGTAATGGACTCGTTAAAAATGAATTGGAATAGAAATGAATTACACTGTCCCATACAGTTTTATCTTAGTGCATGTTACCAGCTTCCCTTTTCTAGTTGGCTTCTTAGGCTCATTTTACACAATGAATCTTAGCGTTGTGGGTTTTAGTTTGTAAAAATGTTTCAGCTCTTATACTTTTGAGTATAGACTATTTTGTGTATTTGAAAGCTAAATATAACATTCAGCCCTGTAGTTTGTTGAGTTTTTTTTGCTGTAAACTGCCATGACTCTAAATATGAAACCTTGTTTGAACAAAACACCTTTGAAGAAACAAGAAGACTGGAGCATTGATCTTGAAAATGTGTTGAGACCAACAGAACAGGCTTTGACCTTTTCAGGGAAAGCTTTGGTGATTTGCAGAAAAGGTTTTTCTTCTGTTTTCTTTTAGCTTGTTTGAAAGGGTCCCTCCAGCAGGCACCATACAAATTAACTTCATAAAATGCAGGAATGATGATAAAAGAGTAAGAGAGATTTTATAAAAGTCAAGAAATCTGTTATTGGAACATCATTTTTTATCAAATATACATCTGTGATTTTATTTTGTTGATGTTTTTGGCGGAATGTCAATATAAAATGGCTTTTAATAGAGAAAAGTTCCCACGTTTTATCATCATTGAAAAGTATCTCAATCCTAAATTCCGCATTAGTAATAGTGTTGACTTCCTACAACTGCCGTTTTGAGAGATTTCTAGTTCATTCTCCTCCTCCTCGTCATATTGTATCTGTTTGCAATAATGGCAGCTCATCCTTCATTGACACCTGTTCACTAGGCCATGTATATATTAACTCAGATTAGACTTTAGGGTCAATTTCGTCACATTAATGTGACATTACTCAGACATGGACGACCCCTGATAGATGATACTTTGATCTTGGACAGTGCTACAGACCTTGAAGCGAGAGAAGAGAGAAAATCAATCGTTCTTTCTGGCAATCAGCTGTAGCTGAGACAGCTAATGCAAAACATAATGACCTTGTTCAGAGATAAGCACAGGAAAGAGAGAGACAGAGCGCGCGAGAGAGAGACAGGACGAGATGAAAGCAGACAGTTACTGACGGTGGTGGCTGCCAAGAGTCGCTCCGATACAACAGGAAGTTCAAACTGATTAGGGCCTTCTCTAAAGGTCACCCTCCAATTGATTGGAAGTTGAATTTCTTTCACTGGGCATGCCAAATAACCTTTTACTGCTTTACTGAGAATGAAAGTATAAAAATATTTGTCAAAAGAAAATCTGTTTTTTTAACCTTTTTTCAAAGAAATAGCACCAGAAGACTGAAGAAAACAGATAACGCACAGCAAACACACTACAGATGACCATACATACAAAATGCGAAGAAATTCACATTGGATGCTCATGATTGGACTTCCAGTGAACAATTTGGACAGCATATACATCCTCAAAAGATTAAAGATATTTTAATGATCCTCAAAATAACTTTATCTTCTATGCCATATGCATAAGGGGGACAAATATGAAATATTTCTCCAAATGTCACATATAAATTGCATATAAATAACTAGTTCAGTATTGTTATGGTTTTACATTTCAGCTCAAATAAAATAACATTGACCAGTTATAAAAAACAAGGTTAGAATAACCTATGACTGTTAGATTAAAAAAAAATTGAAAATTGAAAACTGGAATCCTTTTAAACTAACTGGAATAAAAATAAAATTGAGTTTTCATATTTTTTGCTATATGTTTTCAGGAGCCTTCTTGAAAAAATGTTGTATTAAGTGTGACAGCATTTTTTTTTAGCTTTTTTGTCAGAATTGACCATTTTTGAATTTTGAAGCTGAATTTTTGAACAATTCAGAAATGAATTTTTGTAATTGCAAGTTTTGTAATCAGTCATTGCAAGTCTCTGGCGCTTGTACTCTCACTCTGACAGCTGGCGTTGATAGGCTGTCTGACCTGTCAATCATGCAAGAAGACGTGATTGAGGGCGGGCTCTTCTCATCTCATCCGACACGCTTCTTAAAGGGACGAGCTGGAGAGACTGCTTTTTCGTTTTGTTCTGATTCTGACTTGTGTTTGTTTTCTTATTGTGTGAATTCCGCGCACAAGCACTGTGTACCGAGCCTGAACAGTTATGGATAATTGACGTCATGCGAGCAACATTCGAAATTCGAAATGTGAACTTACACAAAAAAGTTCATCAATCTACGGGTCATATAAGGGTGCGGGTTATACCAACAATTTTTTACACAAAACCCGCAAGCTATATGAGGGTTCGGATTATCTACATCTGCGGGTTATATGTGGGAAAATACGGTAATACAAGATGTAAAGACTTTTTTGTAATTGCACGTTTTTTAATCATAAATTGCAAGTTTGTTCCTCACAATTCTGAGAAAATTAGGCAGAAATGTGAGATATAAACTTGCTATTGCAAGAAAATAAAGTCAGAATTGCGAGTTACAAAGTCAGAATTGCGAGATAAAGTGTCACTATAATCTTTTAAATTGTTGTATCCTGTTGAGGAAACATACCTCCATGGATTTAGCACCACATCAAGATCTTCAGATGCTGCTGATATGTGTATATACATGTGTATTCTTTAATTCAGTTATTTATTTTTATCCTAAATCTTTATTTCCAGACATCAATTCCAGATCTCCAATGTGGTCCCAGACTTTGTATCCTAGTGTAACCTAGTGTATCCCAGCAAACCAGTCAATTTAAAACATCATTTCCATTCAATAAAAGCAGTGATCTGTTCCCATTCACCCAATTCTGGCTGAAGACGTACCATCATGCCGTCACGATCACATTTCTCCTCTCTCATATTGTCTCATGGGACAGCAGACTCATAAGTCTGAGTTTAACCTGAAAGCACTAAAAAAGATATATTGTCCCCCTAGTTTGATTATATAAGAGTATGAATCACTCAGCGACGCGATGTTAGCCATTGCTGCAGGTTACCACTACCTATCGGCGTGCCTTGAGCTTTTCATGGGACAGAACACGGAGACTAATGGCGACCTTTAGGTGGCCTAACGAAGCGAGGGGAAGAGAATTGCTTCTGTCAGCTTCTCTTTTCCTGCCCACATATACTTGCATTAAAACAGAAGGGGACATCTAGACACAGTCCTTGAGAGGAAGGGTGAAGAGAGGGGTTGAGACCTGAATTGAATTTTACTTCTACTTGGAGAGAAGAGGCCGTCTTAATTCACATAGCTGCCATTAAACTGACAGTTAAATGGTGGCATTTGTTCTGGTGATGATATAGACTGCATTTCCTGAGTGTTCGCAAATGAACAGTTTGGAAACTAACTTATTACACTTTCTACATTGGTATTATAGCTTATTCTGAAATTACTGGTCTGGGCTTTGTTAATGGGTTGAAAATTACTAACCAGTCAGTAATATTTTGCATCATATGCCATCATAAGTGTTTATAATTGTTTAGCTGTCATGTTGCAATATTGGCTGTATAATTTTGGCATTTGTAACATTTAATGAAAAACACTGAGTGTATATTTTTTTAGCATTTGGTTACAATCAGTCACGTTCAACGTTACATCAGCACATTGATGATCCCAATCATCTTCAAGAGTAAACTAAAACTATCCTACATATCTACTATCTGAAAAATTTCTTATATTTTATCAATAAATACAGAAGAAAAATACACCATATAGAGAATATATGTATGTTACCAATCAAATCACTAACAATAAAATTAATTTTTTGACGAAATTGTCTAAAATGTAAAACAATTCATATTAACTCATTGTTCATTGAATGTTTTTATAAAATCAATATCATGACTATAATCGAACCTGAAAGTGTATGTTGCCGCTATCACCACACATTGCGATGCAGTTGATGGCAAGTCTGTGGGTAACCTGAATGTACTGGCTCACATCAAGAGGGTGGGGGACCTGCAGGCATTTTCAGGCCTCTCAATTGATCCTGAGACATCCCCACCATGTCTTTCAGAGATCAGGTGGTGAACCTCTGGGGAGAAACAATAACGTATCAAGAAGAAGAAATGTTACATTTATATAGCGCTTTTCCAGAGCTCAAAGCGCTTTACAAGGTAGGGGGGGAATCTCCTCAACCACCACCAATGTGTAGCATCCACCTGGATGATGCGACGGCAGCCATATTGCGCCAGAACGCTCACCACACACCAGCTTATTGGTGGAGAGGAGACAGACCAATGAAGCCAATTAGTATAGGGGGGATTAGGAGGCCATGATGGACCAAGGCCAATGGGCAAATTTGGCCATTTGGGATTTTTAATGACCACAGAGAGTCAGGACCTCAGTTTAACATCTCATCCAAAAGACGGTGCTTGTTGCGTTACAGTGTCCCCGTCACTATACTGGGGCATTAGGACCCACACAGACCACAGGGTGAGCAGCCCCTGCACCACTTCCAGCAGTAACCTAGTTTTCCCCAGGAGGTCTCCCATCCAGGTACTAACCAGGCTCAACCCTGCTTAGCTTCAGTGGGCAACCAGTCTTAGGCTACAGGGTGATATGGCTGCTGTATCACGCTCATGGGAGAGATGGGAGACCTCCTGGGAAAACTAGGTTGCTGGAGGCCAGCAGGGGGTGCTCGGTCTGTGTGGGTCCTAATGCCCCAGGTATAGTGACGGGGACACTGTATTCTTCGGATGAGATGTTAAATCCGAGGTCCTGACTCTCTGTGGTCATTAAAAATCCCAGGATGTCCTTCGTAAAGAGTAGGGGTTTAACCCCGACCTCCTGGCCAAATATGCCCATTAGTCTTGGTCCATGAGGGCCTCCTTCTCATCCCTACATACTGATTAGTTGCATTGCTCTGTCTCCTCTCCACCAGTAAGCTGGTGTGTGGTGAGTGTTCTGGCACAATATGGCTGCCATCCAGGTGGATGCTGCACATTGGTGGTGGTTTGAGAAGATTCCCCCCTTCCTTGTAAAGCACTTTAAGTGTATGAAAAAGTAAATGTAACTAATTATTATTATTATTACAGATTTCCTGTAGCTCAACCAGTAGAGCATTGGTGTTTACAACGCCAAGGTCATGGGTTCGATCCCAGGGAAAGCAAGAACTGTTCACAATGTCAATGTTCCTTGAATGCCATGCAAGTCGCTTTGGATAAAAGTATCTGCCAAGTGCATAAATGTAAATTATTATTATTATCAGAAGTCAGCAATAGTGGTGCTTTTTGTCCCAATTTCTCAGTACAGTTGTGACATATTGTCTTACATGACTGACTGAAAGACAACGTCTAGCTTACTATTGTAACCCCATTCCCTAAAGGAGTAACGTCTCATCGCCACAATCGATTTACCACCCACTGCTGAGCGGCTGCGCTACTCTGAAGCGAAAACCTGAATGTACAATCACACGCGCTCTTCCTTTTATTCCCGCTTCGCAGGGCAGAACGCACAATGCAAATCTTGCATGCCAATGCGCATTGGCTTATTTAGTTTACACTTGAAGGGCACTCAAGTGGGATCCCAATTTGTCAGCTCAGTTCTGATGCAACATCTTCATTTCCTCCTCCTGGTATTTCACAAAGAAAAACTTTTATTGTGTACCACGTTGCATCATTTTGTCTGGCCTTGATGTAAAAGTCCCATTTGTCATTATCCAATCAATTATCCTGTCCTCTTGAGGAGGCCATTTCACTTTGAAATGCATCAGATTATAGAAAGTAAAATGGACTGCAAACACTGTTTTGTGTGAAGTTAACAATATGCCAGGGAGGTAAAATGTAGCTTTTGATTTGAGACCTTTATATGTAGTTCATTTAAAACCATTACTTGAGTGTCTCATAAGGTCCTCACACACACACAAAATCAATGATAAACAATGGAATTGTTTTTGTTTGTGAACAAGTGTATATTTGCAGCACCACATGCACTTTACTTTGCAGGGGTAGTGATGAGATCATCCAGTATGTGTGTATCCATGCATGTAGCCTAATTCACCCCTCATTCTTTCTTCACTTCTTCTTTCATACCCGCTAGTAATGTGAGAAAAACGACAGCTTGGGGTCTGATAAAATTGACCTTGATGTTAATGAGGTTCCTTCAGATAGTGTGCGGTCTCTAACACACACACACACTTATGCACGCGCGC
This sequence comes from Rhodeus uyekii, assembly GCA_037043235.1. NCBI lineage: Eukaryota > Metazoa > Chordata > Actinopteri > Cypriniformes > Acheilognathidae > Rhodeus > Rhodeus uyekii. The sequence continues at coordinate 391,260 of JAWRVZ010000154.1, read as the reverse complement.
TGCTGACATCATTGCCCCATCAACGCCACCCCACTTACCTCTGTCAGTCTCGAGAACAAGTCGCAGCCCACACTTGTCATACTCATTAGTCCAAGCGAAGAGATTTACAACCCCCTTGATGTATCCCACAATCCCCAGCTCACATCTGCTCCATTTGATCTGTCAGTATAAGCCTCTCTCCGACATACTTTTTCCACGGCTGTTCAAGGCACACTTGAGAAAACATCATTTGAAAACAAATTCACTGTCATCTATAGACTGCGGGTCAAATATCATCAGACGCTCTTGGCCACTTTAATTCAAGATGGTTTCCAATAGAACTGTCATCCAGCATTGCTGTTCAAAAGAGACTATTCTAGTTTTTGAGGTTATAGAAAATCACGTCATCATTCATCATTTAGAGCTTTTTGCAAGCAGTGTCATCTGGTTTAGGTCTGTTATGGTCAGTGTTGGGCAAGCTAGTTAAAAACATTTAGCTAGCTAAGATAACAAACATTATCTAAGCTACACTTAAAATAAATACTCCTGAAACTGTTTTCGCAGCGATGCTATAGAAGAACCATTTTTGATTTCTCAAGGGACCATTCAGGGAACAATTTTTAAAAGAACTATCTTTTTAGTATGAAGAACATTCTTAAAGTCTCACAAGTCTTAAATCTTTATTCACTATAAAAACCCTATTTTGGAATGGAAACTGTTGTTAAAAGGCTCTCTTTGTGGAACTATAGATACCAATAAACAACCTTTATTTTAAGAGTGTTTGCTGAAAGTTATAATTTTATAAAAAATATTTACGTAATGTCTTCTCTTGCAGTACAGAATAATTCTTCACAAACTAACTTTCATTTTTCTTTGCTTGTAAATGATAGGATGCATCTTCAGGTTCGTTTCAGTTGGCAGTAGGTGAATACCCTCTTTACCCTGCATTCATTTTTCCTGTTAAAATGATGCAAATGATTCCGTGTGTAAATAAACTGTCTGAATGATTATGTGAACCATTTAAGACAATTCATTTACACAAGTTGTGGCCAGATTTACTATAAGGGCATTGGTATGAGAGCACAAGTCCATAATAGTGCCGTTGGGAGTGGAAAGTTCTGTGCGTGATCTACTGGTGATGCGCAAAGTGAAAAACACAGACACAGCCGGATCATTTCCATAATGACAAACGCAATTGTGGCAAGAAGGGCGGTGTTGAGGGATATGAGAGCCGGTGGCGTGATTGAGAATGAACGCCACCTCTGCCTCGTATCTCACAGGGGAGTGGAGGTATAAAAGGAGGAGTGACGACAGTGAAGAAGAGAGGACCAGGCCTGGACTTTATGTGAGGGACTGCCACCGGGACTTTTATTTTGTATTTTTTTAAATTTCATAATAAAAGTCTGTTAAATGTTCGCCGGTTCCCGCTTCCTCCCTCTCCGAACTAAGAACTGTTACAGCAATTAACCAAGAGCATTGCAAATTAGGTTCTGGTTTAAGATGTTTTTTTCTGGCCGCAAATAATGCGGCAAACACCAGCAAATAGACTGGTGCAAACCTTAGTAAATCACCTGCCATGATTTATTTAAATGCTCTCCTCTGTACTGTCTGAAAGGGAAACTAATACAAATGCATATGCAATAATGCAAAAATAACTCTGTCCATGCCTTTTCGGTACTAATTTTTATTATGTAAATCACGACAGTAGTTTAACTCCAAAAGAAGATTTTGGACAAGTTATTAGCAATTCTTGCCATTGATTGGTAAAATATGACGTTGCAAGCGCTACTTCACTTAATAAAATAGCTTTGTTAATGAAAAACTACATGATTTGTAGCGCATGATATTTTCTAATGATTCAGTATTAGTATTTCTAATGATTCAGACTGTGCTACCCAAATTTCATCAGAATGTTTCCTGTCACACCAGAGGAAACAAAACCTTAGACCATGTCTACACAAACATGGCTGGGGCGTACATGGCGACACCTCTCCCCCACCTGGGACAATCAGACCACATCTCTTTGTTCCTCACTCCCAAATATTCACCCCTCATCAACCGTGTGAAGCCATCAGTGAAGACCATCAAGGTGTGGCCTGCGGGGGTAGATTTCACACTCCAGGAAAGGTTTCTACACACAGACTGGAGTATGTTTGCTTCCCAAGCCACCAGTGGTGCTCACACAGACATTGACTGCTACATCTCCTCTGTATTGGATTATATTAATACCACCATTGACAGTGGTACAACCCAGAAACAGATTACCACATACCCAAATCAGAAGCCATGGATGAACAAGGAAGTGCGACTCCTGTTGAAGACACGCAATACTGCCTTCAGATCAGGAGATACACAAGCCTACAGCACATCCAGAGCAAATCTGAAGAGGGGCATCAAAAAGGCCAAGCACTGCTACAAGCTGAAGATAGAGGGACACTTTTCTAACTCTGACCCTCGACGCATGTGGCAGGGCATCCAGGCCATCAGTGACTACAAACCCACCCACTCCACCCCTGCAGCCACTGATGTCAACTTCCTGAACGAGCTAAATGACTTTTATGCTCGCTTTGAAAGAGACAACAGAGAAACTGCAACCAAGCTCAAACCCTCAGCTGATCACCCTCCAATCACCCTCTTATCCACTGACGTCTGCAAGGCACTGAGCCGGATCAGCACGCACAAGGCTGCTGGACCAGACAACATCCCTGGACGTGTCCTCAGGGCATGTGCGGAGCAGCTCGCTGGGGTCTTTACAGACATTTTCAACCTGTCTCTTGCCCAAGCTCCTACCAACATGCTTCAAATGCACCTCCATTGTGCCAGTGCCAAAACACTCTAGTCCAAGGTGCCCTAACGACTACCGCCCTGTAGCACTCACTCCCATCATCATGAAGTGCTTTGAGCGGCTGGTCCTGGAACACCTAAAAGACTCTATACCATCCACATTGGACTCACATCAGTTTGCTTACCGCAGCAATAGGAGCACAGAGGATGCTGTTGCCATGGCACTGCACTCTGTGCTCACACACCTGGACAATAAGAACTCTTATGCACGGATGCGGTTTGTTGACTTCAGCTCAGCATTCAACACTATCATCCCGGCCAAGTTAATAGCCAAACTTGAAGACTTGGGCATCAATACCTCACTCTGCAACTGGATTCTGGACTTCCTGACCAACAGACCCCAGAATGTCCGATCTGGATCCACCTGCTCCACATCCATCACACTTAACACTGGTGTACCACAGGGCTGTGTGCTAAGCCCGTTTCTCTACTCCCTCTTCACCTCCGACTGCAAGCCTGTGTTTGGATCTAATGCCATCGTCAAGTTCGCAGACGACACTACGGTGATCGGTCTCATCAGCAACAACGATGAGACTGCCTACAGGGAAGAGATCCAGCACCTGTCCACATGGTGCAACGAAAATAACCTGCTCCTCAACACCACCAAAACGAAGGAGCTCATCGTGGACTTCAGGAAAGAGTCAAGAGGCACACACGACACCATCCACATCAATGGAATGGCCGTTGAGCTGTCTCCAGTTTCAAGTTCCTGGGGATCCACATCTCGGCTGACATGACCTGGACAACCAACACCTCCAGCCTGGTCAAGAAGGCTCACCAGCACCTCTTCTTCCTGAGGACACTGAGGAAGAATCAGCTCTCCTCGGCAATCCTGGTGAACTTCTACCGCTGCACAATAGAAAGCATCCTGACGAACTGTGTCACAGTGTGGTATGGGTGCTGTTCTGTCGCGGAGCGCAAGGCACTGCAGCGGGTGGTGAAAACTGCCCAACGCATCACAGGGACTCCACTTCCTGCCATCGAGCACGTCCAGAGGAAACGCTGTCTGCGTCGAGCTCGCAGCATCCTCAAGGACTCCTCTCACCCAGCCCACAGACTGTTCTCCCTCCTTCCCTCCGGCAGGCGTTTCAGGTGCCTCCGGACCAGAACCAGCAGACTAAAGAACAGTTTCTTCCCCAGAGCTGTCTCTTTACTGAACTCTAACCCTTGCTGACCCCACTCCTCTCTCACCCCCACCCCCACCATCCCACTCCCCTCACAGACTCTCCTCTTACCCCCCCACCACCCCACTACCCTCATAGACTCTCCTGTTACCCCCACACCATCCCACTCCCCTCATAGACTCCTCTCTCCCCCACCACCATCCCACTCCCCTCATAGACTCTCCTCTTACCCCCCAACCACCATCCCACTCCCCTCATAGACTCTCCTCTTACCCCCCAACCACCATCCCACTCCCCTCATAGACTCCTCCCCCCCCACCATCCCACTCCCCTCATAGACTCCTCTCTCCCCCACCACCATCCCACTCCCCTCACAGACTCTCCTCTTACCACCATCCCACTCCCCTCATAGACTCTCCTGTTACCCCCACACCATCCCACTCCCCTCATAGTCTCCCCTCTTACCCCCCCCACCACCCCACTAGCCTCATAGACTCTCCTGTTACCCCCACACCATCCCACTCCCCTCATAGTCTCCCCTCTTACCCCCCCCCCACCACCATCCCACTCCCCTCATAGTCTCCCCTCTTACCCCCCCACCACCATCCCACTCCCCTCATAGACTCTCCTCTTACCCCCCAACCACCATCCCACTTCCCTCATAGACTCTCCTCTTACCCCCCAACCACCATCCCACTCCCCTCATAGACTCCTCCCCCCCCACCATCCCACTCCCCTCATAGACTCCTCTCTCCCCCACCACCATCCCACTCCCCTCACAGACTCTCCTCTTACCACCATCCCACTCCCCTCATAGACTCTCCTGTTACCCCCACACCATCCCACTCCCCTCATAGTCTCCCCTCTTACCCCCCCACCACCCCCCCACTAGCCTCATAGACTCTCCTGTTACCCCCACACCATCCCACTCCCCTCATAGTCTCCCCTCTTACCCCCCCACCACCATCCCACTCCCCTCATAGACTCTCCTCTTACCCGCCAACCACCATCCCACTCCCCTCACAGACTCTCCTCTTACCACCACCCCACTACCCTCATAGACTCTCCTGTTACTCCCACACCATCCCACTCCCCTCATAGACTCCTCTCTCCCCCACCACCATCCCACTCCCCTCATAGACTCCTCTCTCCCCCCCCCCCCCCCACCATCCCACTCCCCTCATAGACTCTGTTACTTATTTTGCACTGCCGATTGTTCATTACAGTAACAACTGTTTACAACAACTGTCTACACTTGCACCTTGCACTACTGTACTTTACCTGGAACATGCTCATTTGCACTACCAACTGTTCATACAGTACCAACTGTTTACATTTCGCATCTCACTTATTTGCACTGTCCATGCTCATTGCACTACCTTAAATTTAATGCTCACCTTAAGCTAACAATTGTATACATCTACCTGTAAAATTCTGTTTATAGTTAGACATCTGTATATACATTTACATTTATAGCACATATTCACCTGTAAATGCTGTTTATAGACACCTGTAATTATATTTATAGCACACACTCACCTGTTATAGTAATAACCATCTGTATATTTATATTCATTGTACATATTACCTGTAAATCCTGTACATCTCCATATCCTGCACTTATGCAACCATTGTATATATCCTGCACTTGCTGCTATTGCACTTCTGGTTAGACCTAAACTGCATTTCGTTGCCTTGTACCTGTACTTGTGTAATGACAATAAAGTTGAATCTAATCTAATCTAATCTAATTAAAGAATTTAGTTACACTAATAACTACTTGTAGGGATTCTACTGGCTATGACTGTGATGGTAAGGCAAGTTTTAGGAGAAGTATTCTAAGATTGTAAGAGTTCCACTTGCAACCCTGAGGAAAAGAACATTGTGATGTCAAGAGACATTCACTGAAAGCCTCAGAGATGGAATCATCCATTTGATATAGTTGACTGTTCATGTGCTGCCTGTCTACAGTGGATTTTCTCAATTGTAAACGCAAGCTCAGTGATATAGATCAGTGGGTTTATTTGTTTTATTGTCTCTTTCTGATTTCTGGTTGTCACTATTAGTTTGCTATTCAAAAGAATTTCAAACTGTCAAGACTAAGGCCGGTTATATTAATTTGCAGCAACAGCTGGCAAGCCAGTCGAAATTGACTCCCGTTGAAAAGACCTTAAAATGGGCTTTTTTAATGAAAAAAAAAATTTCTTTTAATTTTGGAGGTGAAATATGAGCTGTGCCTGTATCACTTGACTGTATTCATTAAAACAAACCTCAAGCATCTGTTGTGGATCACTACACCTTCATTCTCAAACCATTACAGATCAAATATGTCATGGTCTAGACAGACTCAGCAACATACATAACTGAACTTCCACGTCTGACATTTTGTCTCCTGACCGTAACATCCAAGATGGCTTCTGAAGGAGCCTAGAGCGTCAGTGCAACCCATAGAATTACCTGCAATTTTCAGGACAGAACAAGTCAAGTGTGTAAAGTTCAACAGAAACATCATAGAAAATGAACCCGGCCGATGACATTTTAATCAGAACGGTTCTGCCATGTAAAATTAGCACTGTTGACAGAGCTGTGTAATTTATTTCTTGTGCTGTTTGTATTGGTCTACAACAGTCGCAGAGTTGCTCATTGTTACACAGTTGACAAATGAACATTTTGTTGTTCAGCTGAAAGTCAAGAGAATAACATTTGGTGAAAGATATTGTAAAACCAAACTGGTTGACGTCTCTTCATCCAATAAAATATCCCTGTATGGAGTATTTTAGGTTCAAATTGCAAAGTAAAATGTTCTAATAATACTTGTTTATGTATTAATTTGACTGAAAGGCTGAAAAGGGAATTGTGGAGGAATATATCTAGGGGAATTTGTAAAAACTTTTTCATGCACAAATGCGCATCATAGTTTTTTTATGAATACTACATTATAGGGCAAATTCACTGAACTTATGTGCTATGCAAACTACCTGCAGTTTAGCTTAACCAGGCATAAATATGCAAAAATAGTGCTCCACTATTAAAAGTAAATAAATTATTTTCAGCACAATACACACCTCCTTTTTATGTAAATTAGGCTTATTATACAGTTAAGTGTGCCTTGTTCACAAACCCAAAGCTTGGACGTTTTTAGTGATCATAGCAGCAGTAAATCATCACATGATGAACCATTGAATCAGGTCAAACTTGAACCCAAAGTTTAGCCGTTAATAATGCCTGATGAAATAAATACGGATAATATTCATAAAAATGTAGCTGAACATTTTAATGAGTTATAATCTACATTAGCAAGCTTGCAGTATGCTAGATAGATAGATAGATAGATAGATAGATAGATAGATAGATAGATAGATAGATAGATAGATAGATAGATAGATAGATAGATAGATAGATAGATAGATAGATAGATAGATAGATAGATAGATAGATAGATAGATAGATAGATAGATAGATAATTATCTCTATCTCTCTTGTCTTTTCAGTTGGACAGACAGTACAGATGACAGTGTAGACATCAGGCCTCTTGCCCATTTTTTGGCCTGTGCTTCAAACATCAATCATGAGCTCGCAAAGGGAGTCGTACGCTTGCACTTTCCATCCGTCACTCTCTCCCTCATGCCCATATACTGCTCAGGAACAGGACGTTTTTAATGCACTCTCAAAGTCAGACATTTCAAACGCTGGCAAAGGAAGCATGACAGAAGGAGAACAGAAAGGGAAGAGGGTATATCGGACGATAGATTATGCATAAAATTGTCATATTTCCATTTGCATGTGCAATCTCAGCGGGCTGCAGATGACATTTTGACGCAGGATTTGCTTAGCGCCGTCTGTCCGTTTATATGCATGCAAAATACACATGGAGGAAAAAGTAAAATACCAAAGGGGTGAGAAATAGAGTTTGAAATAAGAACAGAGAGAGAGTGCCTGTGTAGAGTGACCATTTTTTAATGGTAGATCTACTGTCCTTGTCACAGAGGCACTTGTAGATGCTGAGATAAAGCTTTCAAAGTGACAGCTCAGATGCACTCTGCAATGGTAAGGGGCAGAATGCTGAAAAGCACAATGCATCTGAAAAGATGTTTTCCATCTGGCGGTGTAAGACAGCTCTTCGACTTTAATTTAACTGCCTGGGGGAATTCTAGCATGGATGATAACGCATCTGTATGCTTGCGGTGAGCTAATGTTAAAACCTCTAGAATTGAGGATTTTAGTGCGCCAAAGCGTGCGACTGTCCTCAAGGGTGATTGGTATCTTAGTAACTATGCTGTTGATGGTCTGATACAAAGATAATGACACATGATTGCAATATAAAACCCCATCAGCTAGAATGGGGCATTGCATTAAGAGCGCCGTGTTTGAATGAACTTTAAGATTAAAAATGTGTCGTTTTGGGCTTTTTGACACTTTTATTGATATGGAGAGATAAAGGGAAATGACAAAGGATCGGGATGAAGAAATCGCCACATTAGTACATGAGTTTAATGCGTCTTAATTTGTTTCTTCTTTTAGCTTTTTTGGTATGAGGTGATAAGATTTTTATCCAAAAACATACTCACACTTCAAGATTAGTGTCCAATTATCACTATTAACTGTTAACTATGACTTTTGTATTCAACTCCAAATTACTGCTTATTAGTAGTTAGTAATAAAAATGTTTAAAATGTGTCAGTGAAACAAGGTTTATTGTGTTAACAAGCAGGTGACTGGTGATATAATCATGTGAGCAATGGAGATTAAGGCGTGATGGTAAATGGAAGTTTTTATCTAGTTGCAGGTTGTGAGGGATGAAGATCGGTGGATGGATGGTAGAAGACTAAAGGTAGATGATGCACACTTAAGTGTCTCTAGGGTAAGGAGTCAGGTAAGTATTCAAGCTAGAACGACAAGACCAGACAAAGATGAGTGTGAGAATAAGGCTTAAATGTAGTGGTGCTGATGAGGGCGAGTGATGGCAGGAGTGAATGATTGGAAAGGGTGTTCAGGTGATAGCCAGGGAGTATCATGGGAAATTTTGTGCTGAGGTGACAGGTGAATCGTGACTATTTAATTGGCTATTTAATTGGAAACTGGCTATTTAATTGTACTTATAAAGCACATATTTCTACCTTATTCTGCATGACCATATTCTACATCATTAATCCTAAAGGGCCAGTCACACAGCCGATCACGCACGAATCACTCACAAATCACGCACAGATTGGGTTTGTGCGTGCTTGTGCGTCGAGAAATCGACCAAAGTATTCCACGAACATTCGACGCATGAATCACTGACGGAGTGCGTCCAAACACGCACGCTTCGCGAACGTTCCACCTACAAGCACTTTCAGAATCCTCATTGTCAGTGGATGTCAGTGGAATGAACGTGATACGTGCGCGGTTCATGCGTGATATGAAGGTGGGGCGTCAGTGGACGGACGTGGACGCGTCCCGCGCATGGTCACGCATACTCGACGCATAAACTAAGCACGCCGACTCATGAATAACGCACAAATTTTGAACCGTTCAAAACTCAAAATCACGCACAAACCGCCTTCGACGCACATCCACTTACAATCACTGACGGTCCACGTTCGTTCCACCGACGAATTACGCATGCGACGCAGAAACAGAAATCTGTACGGAATTCAGGCGTGATTCATTCGTTTTCGCTGTGTGACTGGCCCTTAAGTAAAAACTTCCTTATTAACTATGAATCCACAGTAATTAGGAGTTTGAGGAAAAATTCATAGTTAATAGTTTAAAGTGAGAATTGTACCCTAATGTACAGTAATCCCTCGCCACTTTGTGGTTCAAGTTTTGTGGCCTTAGTGCATCGTGTTTTTTTCAAAAATATTAATCGAAAAATAAAAATTCTAAAATACCGCCATATCGCCAGCCATATTGCGGAAAGCAGCGTTGCTTCACCGTTATGCGAGAGAAACGGTTTCCTAGGACGCCAGACAAAGAGAGAAACTCTCTCAGAGGCTTTGTACACGCCCACGACACTTTGTACATGGTTCCCGGCGAGAGATTGACCAATGAGAACACGAGTGGATGTATCCCGTGAGCTGATTGGCGGATCTTACTTCGCAGATTTTTAATGGGGGGTTCCGGTCCCCATTAACCGCGATGAACGAGGGATTACTGTATAATGTGACCAGCAAATCTTACAATTTATATATATTAAATATGTATATATTGATTTAAACAGGAAAAGACCTTTCTTAACCCACTAAGCTGTCTTAGTCCAGTTAGCATCAGGAAGTTAGTCCCAGCTATGCTAGTGGCTTATGCTGATCCTTCTTTTTTTGTAATCAGTGGATACTTCCAGACACAGATTTGTCAGTAAATATAGCTTGCTCCTCACCTCTCGGCTGATGGGAATCATTTTTTTGTATTCAATTACAGCAAATGACTTGAGTGGATCGATGCCTGCTCCCTGTTGAAAAGAGCATTCTTTACCGACTACATGTTCATACAACACACCAGGCATCTGAATGTCTCCAGCCGCAGCACACTATTTGTGTGGACTCCTCTCTCAGGGGGAAGATTACAGCTTGTATCATTTTTACGTGAAACATTTTGATGAGAGGGCAAAGGATCAATAGGCTTTGGGTTGCCTAAACAGATCGAAATTGACTAAATGTTCCCATTTGTATCCTGCAGACAATGGCTCTGCATCCAGCCTGGAAGAGCAAAGCATTGATTCAATAAAGAAAAGCTAAAACGGACTCCCTCATTTTGTTTCATTCACATGAGGAATCTGTCATTTTTAGCCACGATCGGTTGTAGGTTCTGAAGGGGTTGAGCGAAATGGTGGAGGTCAACTTAAGTCATGCAGACAAATTGTGCTATTATCAGCCAAAGAGTACAAAGGTTGAGAATTCAATCAAGACCTTTTGAAGTTAATGGTGTCATTTATAGTCAAAATGACTTATTCCCTATGTGATCATATTGTGTATTAGAGCTGGCTGGCATGATACACACTGAGCAATGTAGAAATGGCTCAAACAGCGGAGATTTTGATAGACTTTTTTTTTTACCATGGTAGATATATTTGTAGAAGCTATCGGATGAGAGCAGTGAAGAAACATGTAATATGAAATGATATGTGTAATTAGAAAATGTTATTGATGTTTGCACTCCATATTACTCCATTAATTTGATGTATTTTGAAGTGAAATGTAGAACATGACTTTTATCCAATGAAGATTTATCAAATAGTGAAAAATTTGTGTTCTGGACAATAATGAAGCAAATTTGCTGCAATAGAAGCTAAACATCTATTCATTTATTTAACTGTTTGTTTTATTAATTTTAGTTGTATTTTATTTTATTAATTTGCCTTTTGGTGAACATTATGTTAAAGGCAGAGTAGGCAATATCTAACACTTATTATACTGGCAGAAAATCAATCATCAATCAATAATAGAAGTGTATATGTTTTATGAATACGAGCTCCGCGCTCACCTCTCTGGCCACAGGAGGGAGCTCACACATATACTGACACACACACATCCTACATTTCCCATGATGCTGTTCATTGGACTGATTATCGCAAAACCTGCAAACCATTAAACAAACTATAAAAGACTCTGTAAATCACACTGTCATGGCGAAGACTTGTTGTGCAATAACATTTCTGAACGATTATTCCTGTGCCTGATCGCCTGTTATCGTTTCTGCTGTTTTGATCCTGATCTGCCCCGAACTGTGCCTGGGTTATCGCTCGTGTATGTTATCTGCCTGTCTTGACTTCCCCGCCTGGATTATCGTTAATGTATGCTCTCTGTCTGTCCTGAACATCTACCTGTACGACCACAAACACACATACAAACATTCAAACAAGTTGCAAAAAGAAAGAAAGTAAAATTATGAAATCCAAAGTTTCTAGAAATATATGCACTTTGTAAAACCTGACTTGAACGAACCATCAGTCATTAAATTAACACTTCTATTATTTCTTATGTGGGGTTATTACATTTTATATCAGCACACCAGTTCATCTAAGAGGTATTACTTGCATTTGTTGTTTCACGAGTTCACCCTCACAAATGATTCAGGTACAGTAAATGGTATGCGTATGTGGCGTGCTGTCCGAGGAGAGAGCTCCTAGCCAACATAGCAGATATAGCCCGAACCCAGAGACACTCACCACCAAGTTTGGTGTGGGGTTTATGAAAACTTAACTTACAAGAAAGAAAGAAAAGAAACCAAGTAAAAGAAGGAAAACTAAGTGAGGAGAGAGTAGTTGGATGACTTAAATGAAGCTGTTCATTCTTAACCCATTTTCATCTCCCAAATCTGTCTTGACTCTGTGTGATGCTTTGTGTGCTGAGATTTTAAACTCAAAATACTTGTTCAGTCTCCTAGGGGAGAGCCAACCAATTGGGTATCTTCTTTAGTTCTGACGTGACTGTTTCTCCTCCTCTCACCATAAATACACATTATCTGAGTCACATGGGCTCTTAACTTAACTGATCTACAATTTAAACAATAATTTCTATAACTAGAATGCAACTCATTTTATACAGATTTCATTCATGCTCTTTTGAGGGGTAATAAGAGTTTCTTGCTGATTGAAAACAAGATGGGTTTCAAGAGATATCAATCCTGGGTCGTAAAAGGTCACTCAGAAGTCTTTGAGAAGAAGAAGGTCTGTCTTGTCTATATCTTTCTTTGGGGGTCAAACAACCTCTGCCGTTAACCAAAGGTTTTCCTTGTGCAAATCATGATGTCTCGTCAACTTGATTAGTTTTGGGTTAACTGCCTATTGTTGACGCCATTCTTCCTTTAGCTAGGATTCTTTCTTACAAGCTTGCATGGCCAGAAAGTACTTAGCTTCCAGGTCTCAACCAGTAAAGCATTGGTGTTTATAACACCACGGTCATGGGTTCGATCCCCAGGGAAAGTAAGAATTGATTCAATGTGTTCTTTGAATGCAATGTAAGTCGCTTTGGATAAAAGTGTCTGCCAAATGCATAAATGTAAAACCATCTCTGTCTGATCCACTCTCAGTTCCTACACCATACCTCCTCACATCTGCTCACGCATGTCATGTCACGATATATTAAAGGGAGGACTCAAGTGCAAGGAAAAGGTGGATTTAGTAACATAAATGTAAAGCAAAAACCCACGAGGGGGAAAACATAACAAAGATCAAAATAACATATACTCAAAGAGAACATTAAACAAACCGGAGTGCAAGGCAGGGAATCACAGACCTGGAACAGGAAAGACATCTACGAATGACAACGACACCACACAGGACAGCAAACACACTGGGATTAAATAGAGCACCTGAGGGAAGGTAGTGATAAGACACAGCTGGGAATTATTAAGGGAAACAAGGAGGCGGGGAAGACACTAATGAGACACAAACACACGGGAGAGAGCAGTGCCACGGCTCTGTCCACTAGAACACTAATAACACTGGAAACAGAAACAGAACCGTGACACTACCCCCCTCTAAGGGACGCCACCTGGCGTTCCAACATCAAACAAAAACCCAACACCGACCTCACCACCAAGCATAACACATACCAGACAGGGAACCAATAAATCACGGGAAATCAGGAACAGGAGGGAGGAAGAAAAAAGAAAAAAAAAAAACTACACAACTGAAAAGTCCACAACCTGGAAAGCAAAATCAAAATTAAACAAAGTCCAGGAAGGGGCAGGTGGAATGAGCCAAGGTGGCTCAAGGGGACCAGGGGTCCCAGCAGGCAGCCAGGGCGGAGCGGGAGGTGTGAGCCAGGCGGGCTCCAGCCTGTTAGAAGTCCCAGCAGGCAGCCAGGGTGCCGCCGGGGGAACCAGCCAGGCAGACTTTGGCAGGGCCGAAGGGTCCGGCAGGGCCGGAATGTCAGACAGACAGAGTTCAGGCTCGGCCGGCGGGTCAAGTGGACAGAGTTCGGATTGGCCGAGTTCAGGCAGGCAAAGTTCAGGCAGGCAGAGGCGCGCACGGGGCGCCGGCAGGGCGAGGGTCATAGGGGCAGGCGGACCAGAGGAGGTCCTTCTCCTCTTCCTCCGCTTGCAAAGGCAGACAGCGGGCTTTGGGGCGGCGGCCTCCGGGCCGGCAGCGGGCACTGGGACGGCGGCCTCCGGGCCGGCAGCGGGCACTGGGACGACCCTGCTCTTCCTCCTCCGCTTCCGCCTCTTCTGAGATGAGGGAACCCCACTAACCACGGGAGTGACGGGGTAGTGGCAAGTGGGTTGGGAGCTTGTCTGGCGTGTCTGTTCCTGCGCTCCTAGGTGGTGGACACGGCCAACGAACTCCCAGAAAGAGAGGTCCGAAAGCTTCTCCATCTCCCAGTATATGATGGGCTTATCCAGACAGAGATTAAAAGTTTCTTTGAGGTCGTCCTCAGTGTAATCAAAGTTATCTACCTCTATCAGAAACCTGCAGGCAAAGTCTCTCACCTCTGTCCCCAACTGACGAAAATAACACTGGTTAGTGTGCCGAATCACCAGTTGGCAGACAGAAAGCCCTGAGGGAGTGGATGGGAACAGGAAAATTCCCATCACTGCAGATTTCTATCCGTAAACGTCCAAAACCAAACAAAAATAAAAAAATAATCCACCTCACTGCTGAGTCCAGAACGGTGGTATTCCGTGACAGAACGACATGACCACATGAGGACTCAGCGGGGAAAGGGATCCCATTCTCCTCCAGCCACCACGGATTCCAGCCTGCCTGTTCATCTGACGCTGCAGTCAAAGATTCTGGGATTAAATAGAGCACCTGAGGGAAGGTAGTGATAAGACACAGCTGGGAATGATTAAGGGAAACAAGGAGGCGGGGAAGACACTAATGAGACACAAACACACGGGAGAGAGCAGTGCCACGGTTCTGTCCACTAGAACACTAATAACACTGGAAACAGAGACAGAACCGTGACATGTCATCAGTGCGTTCTGTAAGGCTATGCAGAGTTGTAGACAGTTACTGAGCTCCACAAAGAAACAGCAGTTACCTTTTACAGTTCCTCCTGAACCAAAACATCAAGCTTATGCTGCATTCATGCCATGTAATAAACTTACAAGATGGCAACACGTGATGTTCAGGGAAGAAGGGTTGTTTAGGGCAGTCGTCCCCAACCTTTTTGGGGTGCCCGCTTGGGTGCTGATGTTGATTGTTTATATTTTAGATAAAAGTACCGGCAAACAGAGAGAAGAGCGATACACACCTTCTCTCCACCAAAGCTACAACGCCAATGCTGCTAGCAGCCGCTCAGCTCCAGACGTCACCTGAACCCGGAAATAATTTAATGTTCCTTGGTACCATTTGATCCACGGACTGGTCCGTGGCCCCGGGGGTGGGGACCACTTTTTTAGGGAACCAAAGAACATTCAACAACTTTAATTCCAAAATACACAAATACAAAACGAAAGTAAACACACATACATAACACATAAATAAAACATAACCAAATTCATTATCAATCACACCACCGGCCTTGCACAGTTCTCTCATATCCCTTGGCCCCGTCCTGCTGACCATATCTGATTTATGTGTTTCTCTGGCAAACACTTTCAATGATAAATTGAATCTGAAGCAGTCAGGTGGCACAACTAGAGCTCTGTAAGTTATTTACGTTCATTATTATTGTAATGTTATGTGCTTTGAGATATGAGTTAATTTAACACAGTCTCTCGTGATGCTTTGTGGACTATGTGTTTTGAAGGAGGTTTGGCTTTGGAGACGCTCTGATGGGAGAGTGGGATCCTATTCTTTCAAAAATAGCTTGCTTTTGCTAGCCACTCCAAAATTACCTGCCCTAACTTTAAGTGACATCAATAGAAAGTTGTTCAAATGTGTTCAATCTCAATTTAGAGTTGGATATATTTTTATTGACCAAAAATATTACACCCCATGTTGAGGGAAACTGAAATAACTCTAAAAAGGGCATAAAAAATTATATGCCTCGTCTGGACAACCAATGATGATTGTATACCCCATCACTTGACAGTCTATCAACTAAGAGAGAGAGAGAGAGAGAGAGAGAGAGAGAGAGAGAGAGAGAGAGAGAGAGAGAGAGAGAGAGAGAGAGAGAAATTAAACAACAGAGCAATAGAAATCTGAAAGCATGTAGTAACAGTTAACATTATTTACAAAAATAATTGTTATTTTTCTAACAGGTCTCCAAGACACTTCAACGATCTTCCACTGGTCAGACAAATGAAATTTCACATCATTGGTTAAACGTTTCACAAATGTTGTTTTGTTTGAACAAAACAACCAATGACATTTGAGACACCTCACCTTTAACATTAAAAAATTTTCAATACATTTTGCCAAATCATGATTTACATATTTGTTTTGATTTTAGTCTGTATTTTTTCTCTCTCTCTTGCTGTGGTCTCTTTGTGCTCTGTGAAGTGATTGAAACGCTGCCCTATAGATTCTGCTGGTTTGTGAGGCCTGTCTGTGCTCTAAGCCATCTTGATGTTCCCGACACCACAGGAATGTAAAACAGCTCCTCCTGTCAGTGAGGTGTGTGTGTGTGTGTGTGTGTAGGCTGGATACGGTGGTGGCATTGATGAAGCGAGACTTGTGTGTGCGTCAGTGTGTGTTTCACAGTCGCCCTGACCGCACTTTCTTGCCGTGTAGAGAAAATGGCAATTCTTGCACTCTCACCGCACCACTTTTCTTCATTTGACTCTGATTAGCTTTGATAATGTATCTGTGCCATTACCCAGCTAATAAAAGGGGGGAGGGTAGCCAAGGGGACGGGGGTAATGGGGTCTGAGCTCCGTGACTTGAGAAAACACACTGAATCACAAGTGACGCATGGGGAGCCTTGCCTCAGTTCGGCTAAATGTAACAATCCTTTAGTCACTGTTACCGACCTGGACAGCTCACAGCAGGTTCTGCGGAGCCATGGAAAGAGAGCTGGACCATCTTGATGTGACTATATATCAAGGCTGATGGGGGACTGTGCTTGAATTTCTCTCTCAGGAAAGAGTGGACTTCATAATGCTGAGTCAAATAGAGTTCATGTTTAACGAACAGTCAAACATAAATTATGTGCTGTACCTTTCAAAAACCTGAAAGTTTTGTCACATATTTGCTTTTGGTGCACAAACAGTATGATGTATGATGTCAGGCACTGTAATATGCTCTGGCCCCCTTCCTATTCGCAAGAGTGATGAGATGCTTAGCAGATTATCCTCATTCAATGTCTAACTGATGCCCACAGAATAACATAGGGTTTATAGACAATTGGAAAAGTTTTTGGGGCAGACCTGACTTGTTTAAAAGAGATGATAAAATTCGACCACAAAATAATTTTGAATAGACTCAGAAAGTATGTTAGTGGAATTGCATTGGCATGGTTCAAATCAGACTAATCTGACCATTATTAGTTTCTAGCAGTAAATGAAGAGATGTCATATCGATAACAAGTTCAGTATGGAGTTCCTCAAGGTTCAGTACTAGAACTGTTGCTTTTAACCCTATACATGCTTCCTTTGGGTGCAATTATTAGGAAGCATGGCATTAGCTTTCACTGTTACGCTGATGATACTCATCTCTATATTTCTTCTCATCCTGATGAAACGTACCAATTCACAAAATTAACGGAATGCATTAAAGGGATAAAAAACTTGGATGATTTCCTACTGCTTAATTCTGAAAAAAAAAACTGAGATTCTAATTACTGGACCAAAAAGCATTGGGTGTAATAACCTAGACTATTGTCTAACACTCGATGGCTGCTCTGTCAAGTCTTTTTTTGTCGGTTAGAAACCTTGGTGTGCTCTTTGATGACAATCTTTCATTTGAAAGCCACATTTCTAGAATCTGTAAAACCGCATTCTTCCATCTTAAAAATATATCTGAATTACAATATGTGCTCTCAGTGACAAAGTGTCCATGAGTTCAAGATTAGATTATTGAAATGCTCTTCCAGATGGTTGCCCTGCACGCTTAATAAACAAACTCCAGCAGCAGCTCGAGTTCTTACTAGAACCAGGAAGTATGAACATATTACCCCGGTTCTGTCAATACTGCATTGGCTCCCTATTAAACACTCAATACATTTAAAAATTTATTTTACTTGCTAATTACTTACAAAGCATTAAATGGTTTAGCTGCCCAGTACTTGAGCGATCTCTTAACACATTATAGTCCTTAATGTCTATTGTGATCCCCAAATTCTGGCCAGTTGACAATACTTAGAAATAAAATCAAGTGCTGGCGGTCGATCCTTTTCCTATTTATTACCTAATCTCTGGAACAGTCTTCCTAATATAGTTCAGGAAGCAGACACACTCTGTCAGTTTAAATCTAGACTAAAAACACATCTCTTCAACCTGGCATACACAACACATTATACATACATTTTTAATCCAAATCATGTAAAATGATTGTTAGGCTGCATAATTTAGGTCAACCGGAACCGGGAACATTCTCATAACATCTAATGTACTCGTTACATCATAAGAAGAATGGCATCTACGCTGATATTAGTCTCTATTTATCCCGAGGTTACCATGGTCAGCCGGATCTGGGCCATATTCAGATCAGATGAAGGAGCTGCACCTCGACATGGAAACAACACAGCCATGAAGTGTCTGCAGAGATTGACCCTCCCCTGTGAAGGTCTCATGAATCCAATCTACAACCAGACAGAACTGTATTATATATCTGGAGTGTCCCAACCTCAATATGACATCTGAGCTGAAATGTTGTCTACATAATAATCATGTATTGTTTGTTTGTTGGCCAGAGGAGAACTGGTTCCCTGACTGAGCCTTTATTTCTCCATTCTGTTCTCCATTCGTTGTCACGTGCTGGAGTTTTGGTTCCTTGCCACTGTCGCCTCTGGCTTGCTTAGTTGGGGATACATAGCACTTAATGTTCATCAATGTTATTGATTGTCCTGCTCTCCTAGAGCTGCTGTACAGCCAAAAACAAACTTTGTTGCATTGTTTTGCTGTGATCTCTGGTTTGAAATGATCTCTTGTAAAAGCGCGTTATAAATAAATGCGACTTGACATTTTAAAGGTGTGTGTTATTTAATAAATAGCAATGTAGCTTTTGTCACTAAAAAAAAGTCAGATTTATTATCATTGTTCATGCATTGCAGGGCAAATGAGAAAAAACGGAATGTGATTTATTCCTAAAATTGCTACAATTTGAAAATAAAATAGCTTGTTTAAAAGTATTTTGCTTACAACAAAATAATACTAACAATAAAAAAAGCTCCTGTCACCCCAACTTCAAGGCAAAAAGGTCCCCCAAAAAAGGCCTCTTCAAAAATACCCCTGTATCATCTCTGAGAAGTCAAAAGAAATCTATTTGTCCCATGATATGGCCAAAGGAAGTGATGTGAAGCGTATTAGTACTTTTCTTCAATCCCCCACTCCTCATTTCTTCTTTCTTTGTGTTAATCCCTGAGTGTGGCGGGCAGGCAAGCAGCAGGCTAAAACCACGACTCTAAATGAGGCACAGAGAGAATCAGAAGGGCCGCTGACAGCTTTATAAATGGTTTTTCCACTTGATATATGTTCCCCCAACTCTAGTCCAATTTCGTTTAACTATTGTTTTCTTACTGTTGCTTCAGCCCATTTCAACAATTGTTGCTTTTTGTCTGTGCAAAAACATATTTTGCATATTGCCACAGTAGCCTCTCAGAGATGAGAGAGAAGTGTAGTTTATGGTCATTTTGATCCCAACATATACATTTTTATTAAATTAGCTGGATATTTATTTAGCGTTTGCCTGATTTAATATTTAGTCCCAGACAAAAATGCATGTTTGAGCTGTTTTAGCTGAAATCAACTTGCACAGACATCTCGTAAAATATCTCACTGCCTTGTCTGAAGATGCACACAAGTATTGTTTTTTTCCTAATGCATGTTTATGGAAAGCTACTTAAATATCCTAATTCAACAAATGCCTAATCCTGGCTTAATCTAAGCCCTGTTCGTGAAACTGAATCTTAAAGTCTTACAGAAGCTGACTTTAAAAATTCCGTTTCCAAAATAGAAAATGGACCCGTTCAATAGAAAGACCCATAATACCACCCAAAAAATGGAAGCTTATCTCTCCCACTGAAGTTTTATATTATGCAATTGCAAGAAAAAAAGTCTGAATTGTGAGCAATTACCTTTTATACTGTTTAATCTGTGGCTGAAACAAGCTTCCATACCACAGAGAGACAAACCATTACTAAATGTCATCGAGCACCATGAGAAGAAACCCAAAAATTGAACATTTCAAGCGGAGGTCATTGTTTCCACTCAAACAAGTTCCAGAACTCAAGCATGAAGCTGAAATGTGTTGAGTGTCTCCGTCCCACTAATTCCTCTCTTTAATTAAAGCAGGCAAAAGTGAGGGCTCTCACAGCCGCCTGATCTCTGAAGTGTTTTGTGTCAGCACCAATTACACCTTCCTTCTTAACGCTACATGAATGGCGTTTTGATTGGAGGGTAAGCCCCAGTATTAATACCAGTATTTCATATGGTCCTTTTTACGGTCTTTGCCATTTGTAGCAAGCACAGTGCATTTCTCTTCCCCTTTCATTCCAATCAGAGAAAAGATGACATTGAGTGACTGGCCCAATCTGTTCCCTCATGTGAAACATAGAGAGTGCCATGTCTTCTGTTTTTTTCCCCTTTATTTTGAAGTCCGTTCTCATTTTTTGTCCCCCCTCACCCACGCTCGAAATCCACTGCAATGCGTTAGCCAATATATGTTAGTTGTCTCAAGTTCTTGTGCCTCGGCGTGCCTTTGACAATTGCAAATGTAAAGTTCACAACTGACTGCCTTTGCATCTGCTCCTCGAAGGCTGTGCCTGCTTGACGCCGGGAAGGCCGTGAGAATTGAAATTCTTCCGATGTGCTTGAAGTACCTCAACTCTTGTGGGAGGGGGGGAAGGCAAGATCAATTGCAATAAAACCTCACCTCAAAAAGGTGCCATCGTAGACCATCTCGGGAATCCCGGAGTGACGTGACACCCCACATCCAGAGGAAGGTGAGTGGAGCCGTTGTCTGCAGGTTATAAATAATTTCACCTCAGCAGTCAATAATGACATCTTGTAGGCCCCTAGAGCTGTCTCTGTCCAATAACTCAACACGGTGTGCATATCAGTCAGTAAGACACCCTGAGAAAACAATAAATCATTTTAGGTGGAGTTGACGCATTACATAGCTTACATATGCATGCATATATATATATATATATATATATACAGTGGAACCCGGTTATGTCGAATGCTTCGGGGGTTTCTTTTTCTCCCACTGTTCGCTGCACGGCTCTGAAAATGCTCCAGTGATAGTCTTGCATGCAACATACACAGCACCACCTTCTGACGACTCCAGGTTAACACCGAAATTTACCACCCAGTTACATATACATATACAGTAATACCTTGAGATACGAGCGTCTCTACATGCGAGTATTCCATGATACGAGCAAACTTTCGGGCAGATTTTTGCTTCTAGATAAGACTAAATATTCGAGATACAAGCACTTGTACTGACATCGATGCCGACGCACATTTACTTCATGTGTTCGCTGACTTCTGTACGCATCGCCCACGAGCAGCTGATTTTCTCTCTATTTTGTGCATTATTCTTCATAATAGTGCTGAATTCTAAGAAAGTGAGTGGTAAGGATGGTAGTAAGAAGAAGAAACGCATGATGACCATGGAAATGAAGCATGAAGTTGTGGATAAATATGAGCGCGGTGCCGCGTGAGGGAACTAACAGCAGGAGCATCAGGAGGAACTGTGGACTGAGGAGTTGATCGAGCTGCAGATGATGAACATACGCAGGTGTTGCAAGAGCTCAGCAGTGGCGAGGAGGAGGAGGAGGAGGAAAACATTTCTACGGGTGAAATTAAGGAAGTGATGGCTATGTGGCAGAAGGTTTCTGATTTAATTGAAAAGAAAAACCCTTTTAAATTATCTACTGGTCGTGCTTCGGCACTTTTTGACGACACGTGCCTAACTTATTTTTAAAGGGAGACAGAAACAAATCTCCCTCATGTGTGTAACCAATAATTGTGTGTGTCTATACCAATAAGAAACATGTTTTTTTTTTTTCATTGTTAGGGATCTGGAATGGATTAATTTGTTTTAATATATATATTTATATATATAATGTTGTTCCATGTTGACTTTTTGTAGAATGCATATATTTGTAGAAGGCAAACATAAGTCCAAAAAGGCTTCTGTAAACAAAAGGGGTTTTAATGAAAACAAACTCAGATAATTCACAACAACGACAATAAAGTATCAGCATATCTATTTACAAACAACTGACAACCGAAGAAAGACCAAGGAGGAGCTTAAATACACATGGTGAAGAACAGAAATGAGGAACAGCTGTGATGATGATTAGTGTCCATGGGGACCGATGAGTGGCGGGAAACACAAGCAAAAGAAAACATGTGACTGAAGATAACAAACTAAAAGTCCTTGTGGTGTGAAGCTGTGACAATATTGTAATTTCCTTGAATATGTCTGTTAAAACAAAATAATGTCCATTTGAAAGGCCAATTATTAGACAAGCAAACATGAGTTTATGAAGGTGCAAAGAGGCTGACAAACAGCACATTGTCCAATGACTTTGAGTACAGCCTGCACCATCATGTTGGAAAGATAAGGAGAGCTTATGGGCTTTAAAACAATGAGACGTGAAGCCAGTCATCACTAATGGTTAGACAGCCAAATCAATGTGCAGAAGCTCTTATTGAATACAGCACAATACTGTGACGTTTGTTGCAGCAAAATTGTTTGCCTGCACACTATCTTTAGTTCAGCTGCAATGATGGAGCACCATTAATCTGTTTTCTGTGCCTCTCCTCTTCTCTCGTTCACTCTCGTTCACTCTCTCTTTTGCCATCTCCTCTTTATCCTCCTTATCTTGGTGACTGTGCAACAACTAATCCCGAGGGATTTGAACCTAATGAATCTCATTGATTTGTTCTAGAGGGATGAGGAACAACACGGAATGGGGTGTTTTGACACAAAAAATTAGATTCACTCTCAAGTGTCTTTTGGGCACGGTAAGCTTAAGAGGTGAGAGAGAAATTTGGACTTGAAAGATATAATTAGATTTTTTTTTCTCATGAACTCTCTACTAAGTCTTTTTGCCGTTATTTCGTAACCCTGACGCACGCCTTTTTTCCTTTTAAAACTGCAATAACCTTTTGGTTTCTTCCTTTTGGTAGATGTGGATCCTGCATAGGAATCCTTTTCAGATAATTCAATGTTCGACTTCGAACCCTGGAGGTGCAATTTTTAAATTATTCAATGATTTAATTACTTCAGAGGGGAATTTTAAATATATATGTATATATACATACATTGTCATATATGATTCACACTGAGGGGCCACTGACTTTTAACAACCTTCACATTACATTCATTACATTGAAAAAGTTGTGTATTTATTTAATTCTTCAATTCCCACTCCATTGGTAGAAGATTGTTTGGAGCTCCTCCTTTTAATTAGTTTCCCTCTAGCACAATGTTTCAATTAGACACTTAATGAAATTCAATGATCATAAAATACAATTACCACCATGGTGCAGCTCTTCACTGAAACCAATTACGGAAGTGGTAACAAGAAGTTCTTGCATCATGGATGAGAAACAGACAGGAAGAAAGGTGCCTGGGGACATGCGCTTCTCTTCTCCCGTTTGCACTGGCGTAGGCAGTGTAAAATGGTGGGAAGCCGGGCATGGTGCTTGACCCTCTTGAGACAAGCAAGTATGGGTTATTTGCCAGTTGGTGAGGTGATAACTATGCGTGCGTTTCCGTATGGGTGTTTTCCCCACAGGAAGCAACCACTCATTTATCTTAAGAAATTGTTTTCATCCCACGTTACATCTTAAAAACTTAAGGTGAAATGTGTAGTTTCTCTGCCCCGAGTCCCGCTTTAACACTCCCTCATCTGTCCTTCCTCTGGCTACATTGTTGGCTTATTCATAGACGACTTCAAGTGCACTATTAAAGATTTTTATATCAATGCCATAGAACCTTTTTTAGGTTCCCCAAATAACCATTCAGAATAGATCTTAAAAGAACCTTTTTTTACTTCTTATTGTGAAGAATATTTCAATAATATGAAGAACAGTTTCCCACTGTAAAGAACCATGTGTGCAATGGAAATGTTCCATGGATTCTAAAGGTTCTACCAATGCCATTATAGAATGGCCTAACCTTTAAGAATGTAGGAAAGGAGAAAGTATTTAAAAATGTACACGCATCACCTTTAAGTATTCATAAACCTGACAGATACCACAGGGAACTGTCTGTCAAATTATTGTTCTACTTTACGACAAAGACAAATGCACACTGTCAAAGGAAATTTAAAAAAAGGACGATGATTTTTATATATTTCAAATTGCAAATGCACATTAGAGGACTTTGTAGTACCTGTTGAGTAGAGTAGCACTCTATCAATTCGACAGTAATATCAAATGTCAAATGCAAATGATGAAACGTTATTCATGCCTTGAAAAGTTTTAGGTGTGGGAGGCAAAAACTTCTGAGCGTCAATGCCTACAGCCATTTAAGGGACGATCGAATCACTCACCAGCAACGCTTGGCATGTGCAGGGATTTCAGCCCGACGCAGACCGACCACTGCGGAAAATTGCCCAGTGACCCCCGAGACAGGTCAGTCCCAATTCACAGATGGCAAATTGCGTGGAAGGCATTGATTAATGGGAGAGACACAACTCGTTATAGTCGGCGGTGTCATCCTCGCTCTCTGAGTAGCCCGGGCTCGCACCCTCCGGTTCCCCTCCCTCGCCTTTCATCAAGCTAGTGGATGAAATAACAGTCTAACAATTGATCTCACCCCCTGCAATTAATGGCCTTCTCGTTGGCGTAATTTGCAAAAGAGAACAAACAGCAACGTAACTGAGACCCAGAAGTAAGAGATACTTGTTTTCATTTGCCATTTAGCATATGAGGTACTTTCAGTTGATTGTCACTCAAAGGTAATTGGGGTTCTACATATATCAGCACAGCGAGATGACTCTAATAATAGAAGGACACAGCTATGTTAGTAGGAATACTTGGAGGAAACAGAGTCTAGAGAATGGCTAAAGCTGGTGATATTTATAAAGTTATGTATAGCAAATGGGCAGCACTATTCTGCTAAATGTGACTATAAGGCAAATATTGTATTCTTATTATGATTTTCTGTAAAGCAGCTTTGAACTGGTTGACTTGACTTCCTACCATATGTTTTAGTTATAGTTGTCTCTGCACATTAAGCTGAGGAGAAACTATCTTAACAGAATAAATGACATATTTCACCTTAAATACACTGTTCATAAATGATGGGAACACTTAATCATCACAGTATAACACCAAGTAAATTCAATTTCACGGATATCAATCAGTGCAGTTAGGAAGCATAAGTGATTGGGAGTCAGTTTTCATGCTTTAGTGGAAATGAAAGTAACAACAGGTGCACTGGAGAGGCAACAGCAAGACATGCCCCAAAAAGGATTGATTGTTCAAGTGATGACCATAAATTGTTCTCTCCTTATTCTTCCTGACCTGAGGCATGTTGCACAGGCCGTCCTGCTCCATACGTGCCATCGCAAGGAGGTTTGGTGTTTCTCCCAACACAGTTTCAAGAGCAAGGATAGGCCTTTACATAAGGAGAGCGGGACAGGGATGATGTAGGGCAACAACCCAGTAGCGTGACCAGAATCTGCTCCTTTGTGCGAGGAGGAAGAGGAGGAGCGTTGCTATAGCCCTACAAAATGACCTCCAGCAGGCATGGTGTGTATGCATGTCCAGATGTTGCTACTGACATGAACTTGAATCATTGGATCAACTTGTAATTTCAGCCTGTAAAGTTGTTTGCATAGTTTTTTGGTATCATTTTGAATCCAGGCCTCAGTGTGTTGATGATTTAGATTTTCATTGTCTGAGATTATAGAATGTATATATAATAAAGATTTTTTTCAAATTGAATATTTCATTCATTGAGATCCAATGTAGCTTGCATTGTAGCTAACAATTTTTTTTATATTATGGGTAAAGTTTTAAAGTAGCTTCCTCAACACTGCTAGAAATACAGAGACACTGCAGGGACACAGGTAATGGAAGTACCGATGAAAAGAGATTGATTCTTTATCCATGGACCAAACAAAGATTTTATATTCTTCCAGAAGTCAGCCACACGTTTAGGGACTCATTCAATATCAATCATCATCTTCCTGTCTTGTGTCCCCTAGAAAGATTTTTTTTTTTTACCTTTTAAAGTGCATGGAGGGAGCAGAGGTGGGCAGCGATATTGGAGAAACATCGTATTTGATCCAGAACTCTTTCTCTTGAGGCAGAAGATGACGTATTGTTCTGACTCGCTCACCTATAAGAAGGTCTCTTCCATAGCTGTCCACAAGAGTAGGACAACAGCTGACACATTAACGGTGACTTATGAACAAACATGACAAACTACAGCTTTGCTTTTGCAGTTCTCTGGGAATCATAAGTGCTCTTGAGCAAAGATAAATTGGTGGTTTGGGGGGAATTGTCTTTATTTACTCACTCTCGTGTCATTCCAAAAAACACAAACTGTTCTCATTTTGCATTCCACAGAGAAATATCCTCATACAGGTTTGGAATGTCATGAGGGCGAGTAAAATAATGACAGAAGTTTTATTTTTGGTAACTCTTTTTTTAAAGAGTGACCAAACAACCGGAACAAACACAGACGATGAATGTGACAAACTTTCATGCAGATCTTCTTGAGCTGACAGTACTAAATCCAGTGAAAGCAGGTGTAATGTAAGAGCTTTGCTTGTTGTCACCTTCACCTCCATGCCAGGTTTTATCGAGGATGGTGGAATTTGATTGACGGCACACTACACCTTCACACGTTTGCTTTGACAAAGAATGCAGCTCCTTTGCACCCATATCGCCTACACCGATAGAACAAAAAGTCCTGACTGGAACAAGGTGAGTGACGCCTCATCTTGATGACAATTCAAAGATGGTAAAATGGAACTATCAGCCACTCCATTTGTTAATGTGTAGGCTTACAAAAAAAACAAGTGTACTTGCTATACGTTGAATTTTTGGACAAATAATACACAAAATCATGCTGTTAAAAGAATACAAATTCGGTTGAAGCTGTTGTGAGACATTTTGGTACTTTATGGTTAGACTTTGTTGAAGTCACAATATAACAGAAGTAGCAACAGATAATTTGTTATTGTGATGTATAGCCAATTGATTTATAGTAAAAGAAAAAAAGGAGGGCGGGGATCAGTCAGATGGAGGCAGAGCTGAATACAAGTAAGAAAGGGGCGGGGCTTATGTGGATTAAATATTCGAAACCAGAAGATCGAATCTACATTGTAAATAATAATTATGAGTGCCAAAAAATGATGATTTGTACAAAATAAGATCAATATGCATTTAGAAAAAAGTTTAAAGACATGCCCTCTTTCTGAATTTCCTCCAAACGCATCAGCCAACCCGAACACCTGAAAAGCAGAGAAAGCTTTCTAGCTGAATAAAACAGGGCAGGACACGTCACCAACTTGTTGCCATCAGAGATTAACTTATTGATAGTGATCTATGTAGATATGCTTGGTATTTAAAATGCATGGTATTTTAAAAAAAATCAGAGCTAGCATTGAATAGCAATTACCTCGTGTAAACCATATAAACTCATTAAAAGCTCTCTTGCCTCCATGTTACAGCCCCCTGTAGTTCATTTTTTCTAATTTAATTGCAACGTGAACACAAACCCTGAACCAGAACCACAGAGAAGCTTGCCAAACCATAGAACAGCTGTTTAAGCTGCAGTGAACTCTGCACCCAATGTGTTTAAAGCCTCATTATCATATTAGCAGAAAATGACTAACAATGACAAAACAGGACTAGTGTTCTTGGATTAATTGGAGCTGGCGCATTACAGCACAACCGAACAGGCTTCTTGAGGCTTGTAAAGCAGAGTTAGATGTCCTGCTGTGAAGGTGGAGTGCTAAGTCAACTCTAATCCACTTAAGATGGCTCAACATCATGACCTGCTCAATGCGCACAGTGCCTGCTATTACCATTTCTCATGCTTAACTCCGAAAACCTAGCCTTTTTGTTTATGATCGTTTTCATCCTGAATACTTAGTCACTTTCATTTTTGGCTGAATAGCAATTTAAAAATGTTCTACTCAAATGGTTATAGAAATCACTTCAAATTCCTTTCTTTCAGATTTTAGAAAAAAAAAATACGAACCACTCAGAAGCCCCCAGTAACCGCATAGCAACCAATCAGAACACCTTAACAGCCGCATTGGAATGATTGCTAGAAAGCACCATTAACTTTTTTTTTTTTTATCTAATGGAAAAATCCAGTGTGTGATCATATATAAAAAGTTATAACCAGCTCAATTAAGATTGTAGTATTTATTAGTAATCTACTCTTCAGCATACTTATTTACGAACACATTCATGCATCGTGAGATATATTTTAGCGGAGTGCTGAGTCATCTTCAATAAAACTTGGCTTAATGTGATGCTGGATGGTGGCCAGATCTCCTCCTCTGCTCAATATATCACACATGTATAACCACAACAAGACTATGCACATTACACCATCCATCCATCAGCATGGACGAGAGCTGCCGCCCCTCCTCTTCATCTTTGTCGGAGAGTGGAAGCACCTGTAAATAATTTCTTTTATTTTGCAGCGGATTTTTCTTTCGCCCTGGCAATTGTGTTCGTTTTCTTCAGAGGGGGCCTGAAATACAGGAAACTTGTCTTGGCAGATCCCTGGTTTTGTTTTAACAACTTTATTTGCAGCAGGTCTCCAAACTGAGATTCTGTCAGCAGACAGCTTCGAATACAGAGGTAATGCATTAGCATAATGAGAGTAGAGGAGTTCAGGTTTTCACCTCACAGTTCAAATCGTTGAATATTTTAAAAGTGGGATGATATTTAGATATCTGCTCATAAATATGCCGTAAACTATACAAGAAACAAATTACCATGGGTAAAAGTTGCAGTTTGTGATATGTACCAGGTCATTTGCTGAAGAAAAGGTTTAAATAGAGAGTTAAGGGACCTGATTTCAAGGGAAAATGCGACTAGCCTGTGTAATAAAATTTGAATTCATACAATGTTAATCATATAAAATTGTGTGATTATTAGAACAAATTATGCATGTAGGTCCTCCCCTAAACATACCCATCACTGGGGCAAAAGCAGACCATACAAACACCATGCAAATTAGCCACCAATTCAACAAAATATCAAATAGTTACAAATTTATAGCTATAATGATAACGACAGAAAAATATAATTTGAGTCTCTTTCAGAACAATTTTTTTTCCAACTGATGAACAATAAAACAATTGTCAGCTAGTCAATATCCACCGGAGATCAGAGATCAAATATTTGCAGCAGTAGATGAACGTAGACGTAACTGCAGCGCACCAGTGAACAATGTTAACGTGTTTTTGTGCAGATGCTAATGTAGATGTCGCTATAGTTATCGTTCTTGGTGAACGGCCCTTGTAGGGGAATTTACAGTTAAGACCCGAGGACCAGATATGTTGAATGAAGACCAGGAGTCAGAAGTGCAGTCAATAGAAGAAATTTTAGTGAAGTTTAGTTTGCAGTTTCATCAGCAGAAGCCAGCTTCAGGTCTCACAAGGAGTTCGTAGGCCGCCCCCAATTACAATAACATTGTGTCACGGTTCGCAGAGTCATTGTCTCCTATTACTGCCTGTGTATGCATGCGGGATGAGTGTGGGGGGCGTGGTCACTGATCACCGCCACCGCTATCATCACACACACCTGATCCTTATCTCCTATGCCTATTTAGTGCTCTCTCACCACACCCTTGTTGTCGAGTCGTTGTCTCTCCATGTTCCACGTCGACTGCTTCAGTGTTCCTGTGTCCCCGACTCCCGTGTCTGCGTCTTCCTGTATCCAGCGTCATTGTCAGCGTGAGTGTCAGCGTCAGAGTCAGAGTGTCTTCGTGTCCCAACCTGCTGTTCCGTGTTTCACTCTCCACGCCACGCACCTTGGATTACTCTGCACTGCACCGTCCATCGTCTGCCCATTGAGTCCCTGTGCCGCCTGCTTCATCTGGACATTACCTCTCTGTCACTCATCTCATTCAATAAATATACATTTGCATTTGAATCCGGCGTTGTGTTTTCCTGACAGAACGACTCGACCAGAATGGATTCAGCGAATGTGCTCGACTGGCAGGAATTCGTTTCACACAACATGGCGCACCTGGACAGGCAGGAGGAACAAATGCTGGCCGCCGGGCGCGCCGTACAAACGCTCGCGGCGCAGGTGTCCGAGCTCACCAGCAGATTCCAACAGCTGCCTGTTCCCGCTGCGCCAGCCCCACCCCCCGTTCCTCCCATCATCAGCCGTCCCGCAGGGCAGTCGGAACCCCACCTCCCGCCTCCTGAACATTACTCCGGTGAGCCTGACTTTTGCAGATCATTCATTACAAAATGCTCCATTTTTTTTTCACTCCAACCACAGACCTATGCTACTGAACAGGCAAGAGTTGCACTTGTCATCACACTGCTCTCGGGACGGGCAGCTAAATGGGGAACGGTGGTGTGGGAAAATCAAGACCCATGCTGCTCCTCGTTCCAGACCTTCTCCAAAGAAATGAAGAGAGTTTTCGACCGGTCTGCGGTCGGCCGCGAGGCAGCTCGGAGACTTTCAGACCTCAAGCAGGGAGACCAGTCGGTCTCCGATTATTCCATCGAATTTCGTACACTCGCGGCCGACTGCAAGTGGAACGAGGAGGCGCAGTGGGACAGGTTCCTGCATGGGTTGGCTGACCGTGTCCAACGTGAGATCTACGCCCTGGACCTACCTCCGCGACTCAACGACCTCATCGAGCTGGCGCTGCGAGTGGACACTCGATTGGAGCGCAGCAAGTTCCGTCTCACTCCAGCAGTAGGTCCAGGGTCACCGACGACACTCTCCACACAACATCCCGGCGCGGTCAGTCACGATCATGAACCCATGCAGGTTGGTCGAGCTCGGCTTTCCCGGGAGGAGAGAGAACGTCGCAGAGCCCTGGGGCTCTGCATCTATTGTGCCAGAGAGGGACACTTCATCTCCCAGTGCCCGGTAAAAGGCCCGCGCCCGCCAGTAAGGAGGGGGCTACTGACGGGCGCTATCAATGTCAATCGGCCTCTCTCATCGACTCTCCTCCCGGTAAGACTTCAATGGGCCAACACATCTCATCACTGTCAAGCACTTCTGGATTCTGGGGCTGAGGGCAACTTCATGGACTACTCGTTGGCACTTAGACTCAAGATCTCCACCGAGCACCTTACACACCCCATTGCAGTCAACGCTTTGGGCGGACAAAGCCTACCGGACATTTCACTTAAAACCACTCCCCTCAGCCTCACCACCGCAGGTAACCACACAGAGACAATTGACTTTTTCATCACGGACTCCCCCCTGGTTCCCATCGTCCTCGGTCATCCCTGGTTAATCAAGCACAATCCCAGGGTTGACTGGGGACACAATAACGTCTCGAGCTGGAGTGATCAGTGCCATGCCTCTTGTCTTGTGTCTGCATGTCCGTCTGTGTCTAGTTCTGTGTTGCAGGAGGAGCCGATGAGTCTGTCTAACGTGCCCCCGGAGTACCTCGACCTGAAGGAAGTGTTCAGTAAGTCTCGGGCTGCTTCTCTTCCTCCGCACCGTCCCTACGACTGTGCAATAGATATCCTGCCAGGTATGTCTCCGCCTAAGGGCAAGTTATACTCGCTTTCCGTTCCTGAAAGGGAGGCCATGGAGAAATATATTTCTGATTCTTTGGCTACCGGGTTCATCCGCCCCTCTTCTTCTCCAGCGGGGGCGGGATTCTTTTTTGTGGGGAAGAAGGATGGATCTCTGCGACCTTGTATTGACTACCGAGGGTTGAACAACATCACGGTGAAGAATACCTATCCTTTACCGTTGATGTCTTCTGCCTTCGAGAGGTTGCAGGGAGCATCCATCTTCACAAAATTGGATTTAAGAAACGCTTATCATTTGGTTCGCATAAGAGAGGGGGATGAATGGAAGACAGCATTTAATACCCCTAGGGGCCATTTTGAATACTTGGTCATGCCTTTTGGGCTGTCCAACTCCCCAGCTGTCTTCCAAGCACTCATCAATGACGTGTTGAGAGACATGATCGATCAGTTCACGTATGTTTACCTGGATGACATACTGATATTTTCCTCGTCTCTCCAGGAACATGTTCAACACGTCCGGCGAGTGCTCCAACGGTTACTTCAGAATGGGCTTTTTGTCAAGGCGGAGAAATGCGTTTTTCATGCACAGTCTGTTCCTTTCCTAGGTTACATCATCTCGTCGGAGGGAGTGTGCATGGATCCCGACAAGGTTAAGGCTGTGATAGAGTGGCCAACCCCGGACTCTCGCAAGGCCCTGTTGAGGTTCCTGGGGTTCGCCAACTTCTATCGGCGTTTCATCCGCAACTTCAGCCAACTAGCCGCTCCTCTGACAGCCTTGACCTCCCCCAGAACGACGTTCAGGTGGTGCGACGCCGCCGAAGCGGCGTTCTCCAAACTCAAGAGCCGCTTCGTTTCGGCTCCCATCCTGATCGCCCCTGATCCCACACGTCAGTTCGTGGTGGAGGTCGACGCATCAGAGGTGGGGGTAGGTGCGGTTCTCTCCCAGCGCTCTCCCTCAGACGATAAGATGCACCCCTGCGCGTTTTTTTCCCATCGTTTGTCCCCAGCGGAACGCAATTACGACATTGGTAACCGGGAGTTGTTGGCAGTCAAGCTAGCTTTGGAAGAGTGGCGTCATTGGCTAGAGGGGTCAGGGGTGCCTTTTCTAGTTTGGACCGATCACAAGAATTTAGAATACATCAGAACAGCCAAAAGACTCAACTCCAGGCAGGCTCGGTGGGCCCTTTTTTTCGGACGTTTTGACTTTTTACTATCGTACCGTCCGGGTTCCAAGAACATCAAACCCGATGCTTTATCGCGTATTTTTGATCGATCCGAGCGCCCGTCCACTCCCGAGTGCATTTTTCCTGAGAAACTCATTGTTTCCACACTCGTATGGGAGGTCGAAGCGAAGGTCAAAGCGGCCTTAGAAGGGGTAACGCCTCCGCCCGGGGGCCCACCAGGTCGATTGTTTGTGCCGGAGGAAGTGAGATCCGAGGTCATCCGATGGGGCCACTGTTCCAAAATAGCTTGTCATCCAGGGATCAGTCGTACTAACTTTTTAGTTAAACAGCGATTCTGGTGGCCAAAGATGGCCCGCGACGTCCGAGACTTTGTGTTGGCTTGTTCTGACTGTGCCCAGGGTAAGACTTCCAACCGTTCTCCAGATGGGCTGCTCCAGCCGCTGTCTGTGCCTTCGAGACCCTGGTCCCATATCGCGCTAGATTTTGTCACCGCCCTCCCACCCTCCCAGGGTAACACGGTTGTTTTGACCGTAGTGGACCGGTTCTCGAAGGCCACACATTTCATACCCTTACCCAAATTACCTTCTGCTAAGGAGACAGCGGCGTCTGTCATTGAACACGTCTTTCGCATTCATGGCCTCCCGACAGACGTGGTCTCTGACAGAGGGCCCCAATTTATATCCAAATTCTGGAAGGAGTTTTGCAAGTTGCTGGGGGCGAGTGTTAGTCTTCGGGTTTCCATCCCCAGAGCAACGGCCAGACTGAGCGAGCCAATCAAGACCTCGAGAGATGTTTGCGGTGTACTGTGTCACAGAATCCCTCTTCCTGGAGTCAACAGCTCCCGTGGGTGGAGTACGCACATAACTCGTTGCCAGCGTCGTCCACGGGCCTTTCGCCGTTTGAGTGTAGTCTAGGGTACCAGCCACCTATCTTTCCCAGTCTGGAATCCGAAGTCGCGGTCCCCTCCGCCCACGCCTTCATCCAGAGGTGTCATCGCACTTGGAGTAGAGCCCGCGAGACTCTACTGCAGGTGGGAGCGCGCACCAAGGCCCAGGCCGATCGCCACCGGTCGAAGCCTCCCGTCTACGTCGTGGGTCAAAAAGTGTGGCTTTCTACCAAGGACATTCCTCTCCGCTCCGTATGTAATAAACTTGCTCCCAAGTTCATTGGCCCATTCCCTGTCACCAAAATCATTAGTCCGGTGACAGTCCGCCTCAAATTGCCTCCTGCGTACGGGAGGATTCATGCCGCCTTTCATGTCTCCAAAATAAAGCCTGTTATTCGTTCTCGCATTAATCCGCCCACCCCGGTTCCCCCACCGCCGCGTCTCGTAGACGGGGAACCAACTTATTCGGTAAACCGTATTCTGGATTCGAGACGGAGGGGACGTGGATTCCAGTACTTGGTGGACTGGGAGGGTTACGGCCCGGAGGAGAGAAGTTGGGTACCTGCCAGAGACATATTGGATCACTCCCTTATCGATGACTACAATCGGCAGGTAAGTACCCCTGGGAGCGTCGAGAGACGCTCCTAAGGGGGGGGGGGGGGGTACTGTCACGGTTCGCAGAGTCATTGTCTCCTATTACTGCCTGTGTATGCATGCGGGATGAGTGTGGGGGGCGTGGTCACTGATCACCGCCACCGCTATCATCACACACACCTGATCCTTATCTCCTATGCCTATTTAGTGCTCTCTCACCACACCCTTGTTGTCGAGTCGTTGTCTCTCCATGTTCCACGTCGACTGCTTCAGTGTTCCTGTGTTCCCGACTCCCGTGTCTGCGTCTTCCTGTATCCAGCGTCATTGTCAGCGTGAGTGTCAGCGTCAGAGTCAGAGTGTCTTCGTGTCCCAACCTGCTGTTCCGTGTTTCACTCTCCACGCCACGCACCTTGGATTACTCTGCACTGCACCGTCCATCGTCTGCCCATTGAGTCCCTGTGCCGCCTGCTTCATCTGGA
Source organism: Rhodeus uyekii (assembly GCA_037043235.1). Taxonomy (NCBI): domain Eukaryota; kingdom Metazoa; phylum Chordata; class Actinopteri; order Cypriniformes; family Acheilognathidae; genus Rhodeus; species Rhodeus uyekii. Next base: position 356,466 of record JAWRVZ010000154.1, on the reverse strand, counting down.
CATTACCTCTCTGTCACTCATCTCATTCAATAAATATACATTTGCATTTGAATCCGGCGTTGTGTTTTCCTGACACATTGTTACAGCAATTATACTCTAACAGAGGGTGCTAACTACGTCAATGATGACGTTTAAATGATTCTGATTGGCTAAGAAAGAAAGAAAGAAAGAAAGAAAGAAAAACAAAACTAGTAATTTTCCACACAAGAGCAGACAGTCGGAAGCATATCTTCGTTGATCACGTGGTTGACGGGTTCGTGACGTGGCTTGTCGAGAACAACAAGTTTTCTGGTGCCAGCTAATCACCTCACCAATACTGACCATATTAACACACACACATACAGCTTCTCCAAGGCTGAACTCGGCTCAGGCTCCAACTATAAACCAAAACATTCTGATAACATTCTCTATCTATTGAGAAGTGCTCACAATATTCATCCTTACTCGATGGAAAACGACAGAAAAGTAAAGAAAGGTTTTTAACTAATAAAAAGCCCTAACTTGATTATAAATCACTCTTTACAACTCATTCAAATAAGAAAGGGAAAAGAACATATGAAAAATAAAACAAAGAAACATATGAAAATTAAGACAAAGAAAAGAATATAGGTACAAATAAGAAAAATGAAAGAATATATATACAAGCGGCAATGGATTTCCGAATAGTATCCTTCAGTCCCCCCTTATAAGGCCAAATGTGTAGTAAAACAACACATCTGGGCTATCAATTAATGCCGCTACAAATTGATATATTCACCCTTGCTCTAATTCCGGTTAAAATTGTATAAAACAAAATATGTTTTCCCTTCACAGACTTAACTGGAACAGAATATCTTACAGAGCACAGAGTGTGTTATTGACCTTCAAAACAAAAGACATGGTTGTATAAACATCTTACGCTGTTATGAATCTTGGCTATTTTAGTTTATAATCAAATTAAATGGATTTAAAAATTAAATTTTTATTCTCTAGAAGCCGGAATAAATGGGAAAATAGTGTTACATCCCCACACCAGGTATTAGGTTAAAAGTGTCACGTCTACTGGTATAATCACCCATCATTGCATGAAAATATCAAGATATACACTTTGTTGTTGTTGTTGTAGTAAATAAACCAAAAACAAAACAATTTCCAATTCATTGTAGAATACACAAAATAAGAGGGTAAATCTATTTCACTACACCAATTAAAATCAAAGGTGGTCTAAATAAAAATAAACAATGAAAGAATAAATAAATCCCATAATAATCCGTCTTAAGCTTTGAGTTTCTACTGAAAGTGTCATTCATTTAACAGGCAAATAGCATGTACCATCTTAATTGCAGAACATCTTAAAATTTTCTTTTTCAAAAACAGAAATAAAAAATGAAACAAATTCAAATAATCATTTCAATAATTATTTCCACTGAAACAAAATAATCTCACAGTATTCAAACCATGTTAACATTCCAAAATTCAAAATCAAATAATAATGATTTCCTTTAGTCAATTTTGCTCTCAGTATCTCAGCTTGTTAAACCTGCTTATGCGTTATGACCAAAATCTAAACCCTTTCATTGTCATTTGGCTCATCAGATACCCATTAGGTTTGCTATCTTTCAAATGTGTTATAAGTTGAACAAGAACTGTCAGATTTTCACAATATATTAATTTAAAAGTGTTCTTAAATTGATCCAAATTCATATCTGAATTTTTCTGTTCACAACGTTCATTTTATTTATTTTCATTTTAATTACTTGTCAAGGTATTTCTCTATCAAATGTTTAGACTTTCTGATCCCACAAATATTATCAGCATTGCCTCAAAAACAAAAATATGATATTAACTCAACTCAACCTTATTTATAAAGCACTTTCAACACCACTATGTGGAAACCGAAGTGCTAACCAAATAAAAATTAATGAAAGCATAAATAAAGCATAATACACACTAACAAACGGCAGATTTCAAAATACTTTCAAATGCTATTGAAAACAGATGAGTTTTTAGCACACTATGAAATAAACCGAGAGTAGAAGAAGATTTATCAGAGAGAGATAGTCTTAGAGCTGCAACAGAGAAGGCCCAATCACCTTTGCATTTTAGGCGAGATCAAGGAATCATTAGTTGTAATTGATCTTTTGAACGCAGGGACCTATTTGAGTGATGCAGAATGATTAGATCTGAAATATTCTCTGGTTCTAACCCATGTAAAGCTTTAAAAACATATAGCAACACTTTATAATGAATTCTGAAACGTATAGGAAGCCATTGTTGTTAGATAAGCACTGGAATGTGTTCTCTCTCTTCGTAGTTAGAAACCTAGCAGCTGAATTCTGAACGAGCTGCAGGAGAGAGAGAGACCTGACTCACACCCAGATACAGTATAGTAATTCAAACAAAATAGCATAAAGGCACGCACAATTTTCTCCATGTCATAAAAACAGAGGATAGACTTCAACTTAGATATAGAGCTAAGATGATTAAAACTATTTTTAACAATGCATTCATTTGGTGATCAAATTTGAGCTCAGAGTCAAAAATGCCTCCTAGGTTTTTCAAACTATAAAGATTTTTCCCTGAAAGGAATCCCGGGCAGTCAATGACATCACAAAGACATCCCTTATTACCAAATAAAATAAACTCAGACTCATTCATCTGGAGAAAATTGTTAGCCAGCACTTAACGTTATCTAAACATTCAAACAAAGATTGAATGGATACTTGATAATAAATGTGAGAGTCATTAGCATACAAATTATAATGAATGATATATTTTTCAAAATCACTCCCAAAGGGAGCATATAGAGGGAGAACAAAACTGGCCCCAAATTGAGCCATGAGGGACCCCATACAAGAGAGGGGTAACGGATGAAAAGAAAGTCCCAGGATTGACTAAAATAAGTCCTATCTTTTAGATATGAGTAAAATCATTCCAGGGCTAAACCCTCAATGCCAACCACATCTCAAAGACAATCAATGAAAATCTTATGGTCAACGGTATCAAATGATGCAGTTAGATTTAACAGTAATGAAAAACAACTCGTGTGTTGGGCTAGAAACATACTGTAAGAAATCAAAAGGCTCTAATCAAGGTACAAAATCTTTCACCAAGGGCTTTAAAGGACAACAAACATTTATGTTGAAGTCTCTCAAAATTAAAAATATTGTCAAAAGAAGGGGCCGTAACCAATAAAAGTTCAGAAAACTCATGTATAAAATCCCCATTCCTGTTTGGAGGTCTATATATTAGGGCAGATAACAGATTTAGACGAATTCAATATTATTAACTGAGTTTCAAACCTTCTAATTACTCAGTAAGTAAATGTTCTGCCCTTGAGTTTATCTTTAAAAATATTACTTGTGTTTTAATCCCCAAGTCACACAGACAGTCTCATAGCTGCTGTTTCATTAACCCTTTTGTATGAATGGCTGATCTAATGTCATGCATCCTCTTAATGGATGAAAATCAATAAAAACTTTTTATAAGTTTTATTCACTCTGATCGCCCACCGGCCTTTCATAAATGTGAGGGTGCTCTCTGGATAATTTGTAGGGTGACTTTAGCCAATGTGTCACACTATCTCTGCCGTCAACTTTTATAACATCAAGTCTATAACACTCGGATCACTCATAGTTGATAGTATTTAAATTTAGACCCTCAGTTGAATTTAGACAAGGGTTTTAAACCCCATAATGGACGGCTATCTTCAGCTTCACAATTTCAACTTACACAATTATTTAAACTAATCCAGAGAATAACTTGAAATTAACATCATAAATGACAAAATTAGTCATATTTACCACTAGCAGACCGAGCTGGATATTCAGTCCAATTAAAGCTCGTCCCATGTTTTGTATCGTCGTTTCATCAGATCCCATCAGAATTATCGGCTTCTGTATAGATTGTCAATTCACTTAACCCATCTGTAATGATCAAACTATCATTCCAGAGGTTAATGACACACATATTCACACTATGGGGACATACAAAACTCACACACACTCAGACATGAATACAAATCGCTCATATTCAAGGTTTACTTCTGTTATTTATTCTACAAAGATTTAAGCTTTAAAATCTTCTCTAGGTTTAACTTATTCAGTTTAAAAGTGTGTTTAAAAATGTCTGTTTATACTTGTTTTTAGAAAAGTTTGCTAGGTTGTTTTAGTTCATTTATCATTTTGATAACAGAGTGTCATACCCAGCCTCCACTCACAATCTCTCTCTCAGCCAACAGTTTTCCTCAGTCTCTTAAGACTGTAACTTTTAGGCAGAATGCAATAGTAAATTATTTGCCATTTAGAAACCATAATCATTCACAAATTTTTAAAATATAAATATTTAACTCTCAATTAGACCCATTTTGATAATCTCAAATAAAGTATGCTAGGAGCATTACTAAGTTTACTTTTAGTTTAAAAATTCACCTTTGTTATCCAGACCATCTTTAATCTGTAAAAATGCTCTTCATCTTTAATCACCACCATGTCTAACGACCTGCAGGAGTGAAAACTATGATAGAGACATATTAGTTCAGTTTCACTATTAATTTTCAGTTCTTTCCCATAAGCCAACAAAAAATAATAATGTTCTTGATATTATAAAGTTTTGTTATTATCTCCTCAACAACTGAAGGTCAGTCACATCATGTTCTCAGCCAGCTCTTGAAAGCACATTCCCATTATCTCTTTATAAACAACCTCTTCAGGGACTCCCCCTGGCATCTTCTACAAGTTGGGGGCACTTGTCAAGGAATGCGGTTGCAGTGACCTGGTATGGAGGAACTCAGTTTTGGGGCAGACTTCTGCAATTTAACAGGTCCCCCCTCTGAAGGATGCTGCTAGCCAACCACAGACATCCTCTCAACTCTCATCCAGCTGTCACAGAAAACATCTCCCTTCCCCTGTTTTTGGGTAGATGCCCAGGAGCGGCGGCGAACCCCTGCCTTAGGTTGTCCCTCTACGTGGCCATTAGGGGATCTTACCCGTCTTTGGGCCGAACGCCCTCATGCTCAACTGTACCCCATTCATTCCCTTTGCGGATCTTCAAGTTTTCTTCAGGTTCAGGTATTCTCTGGAACTTAGGGAAGGCACATTCAAGAACCACCAGAGTTATTTCGACTGCCTGATAGTGTTCAAAATAGGGAGACCGGTTAATAACAGCAGTATGTTATCAGTAAAAGCTATTAACATATTCAAAACAACAGCATAGCTTATTCTCTGTGTTTAATCTCAGCATCGCTATCACCATTGTCTACTCCATCAGCCTTGTACCATGGTGGAGACTAAGATGAGACAAAACAAAAATTACTGGTCATAACAATTTAATCAAACAATTTAATCTCCCTTTTATAATCAGGTCTTCATTTTTATTTAACTTATTTAAATTTATTTTAAAACTCCTCTTTAAAGGCATTTAGTTGTTGAAACTTTTAACAACAAATTTAATGTGCACAATCATAAATGTGGACCTTTTAAAAGTTTTGAACTGCCTGTAACATGATTTCCTTTAACGTCTCTGTGTCTATGATTTTCACTGGAACACTTCCTGTAAATTGTTTATCACTGACTCAGATAACAGCATTTAGCTGACTTTGAATGAGAGAGAGAAACTCTGGACTGGATTCAAGGACTGGAACACTGCATTTTTGTAAACATTTAACATTTATCTACTTTATTGTGACTGGCCTGTTTCAGAAATCTTTGCCAAAACTACGTTTTCAAAGAATTATAATTTTTATAGTTGTCTTTTTGCGAATTACATATTACTGAAACTTCCATATTTTGAAGTCATTGTCTGTAATTTTACGCAATTTAACTCTTCCATTCACTATAAAAATTCTCATTACAAATCCTTCTTTCAAAAAAATTCCTCAAGACTTATTTTTGTTCTTTTCCAGACGAAAACGTAAATGTTGGTATATTAGACACCTTCTTTTCAAATCTAAACACCAGAAATGTCACTTTATCACATCTAGCAGACATTTATATCGTTCAGGCTCTTTCTTTGCTCACACTTTCCAATCAAATTAAAACTAGGAGCATTTTCTTACTGAGCTCTGAAATTTTGCTTTTGAAAAGCAAAGCTGTGTACAGCCTTTAATATCTTCTCTTCTCCGTTTCGTTACTTTATCATGACTTCCAACCTTATTTTTACAATCAGAATTAAAAACACAGACTGACCAAATTTACTTTGAGAAGCGGAGCTGTTTACAGCATTAAATCTCTTCTCTGTTTCATTATTTTATCATGACTTCCAACCTTGTTTTTACACTCAGAATTAAAAACACAGACTAACCATTTTCCTCCTGAGCTCTGAAAATTCACTTTGAGAAGCAGCGCTGTTTACAGCATTTTTTTCTTCTGCTTACTTAACTAATCAGTAATAATCAGACTACTCTGTTATTGTTAGCCATATTTTAGTCAAAGTTAATACTCACCTGAAGTCATGGTAGGAAGAGATGGAGGCGGCGATCTTTGAATAACACAGCTGTGGCTTCTGCGTGATGAAACTACAAAGTATACTACAAAACACCAAGTCACATATCCTGATCCAAACCAATTCGGGTCACAAAATTTTCTCGTAAAATTTACTTTTGCAGGAATCGTTCCAGATGCATCCCTGGCAAACAAGTTAGCCCTATATTTATTTCTTATTATTTATTTTATAACTAACTAATGCTTTAGTCCCTAACTGCCTGATTCACTAAATTCGGGGTACCCCTATCTGAAGTGGAAGTGATCAAGTCAGGTTCACAGTGACACGGACCTGTGGAACATGGAATCTCCTTGTGAGATTCTTCTGGATTCTAACCAGCATTCCTATCCAGTGTTCTATACACTTTCCCTTAGAGACTTCCCCAAATCCCTTTTAAAGTGTATTAATGCGATGCCTTCCGGTTACGGCGTCCCTGGCATTTAACCAGTCCCATACGGATCCCAGCGACTATTACACCATCAAAACCGAATGATCATAAAAATCATAAAGCTGGTATAATTATTTGTACCTCCATTCTGGTTTTAAGCAGTTTCGGTACTCCCCACTCACTTCTGAGTGGAGCTCTCCCGATCCCCTGTCCAGTCACTTCCACTCAGACAGCCCTAACACTTTCTACCTTGTTTGTTGTTCGACCAGGGATGTCATCGAAGAATGAATTGCCCGCATTCTCCACCATTAACTGTAGGGGAATTTACAGTTAAGACCCGAGGACCAGATATGTTGAATGAAGACCAGGAGTCAGAAGTGCAGTCAATAGAAGAAATTTTAGTGAAGTTTAGTTTGCAGTTTCATCAGCAGAAGCCAGCTTCAGGTCTCACAAGGAGTTCGTAGGCCGCCCCCAATTACAATAACATTGTTACAGCAATTATACTCTAACAGAGGGTGCTAACTACGTCAATGATGACGTTTAAATGATTCTGATTGGCTAAGAAAGAAAGAAAGAAAGAAAGAAAGAAAAACAAAACTAGTAATTTTCCACACAAGAGCAGACAGTCGGAAGCATATCTTCGTTGATCACGTGGTTGACGGGTTCGTGACGTGGCTTGTCGAGAACAACAAGTTTTCTGGTGCCAGCTAATCACCTCACCAATACTGACCATATTAACACACACACATACAGCTTCTCCAAGGCTGAACTCGGCTCAGGCTCCAACTATAAACCAAAACATTCTGATAACATTCTCTATCTGTTGAGAAGTGCTGACAATATTCATCCTTACTCGATGGAAAACTACAGAAAAGTAAAGAAAGGTTTTTAACTAATAAAAAGCCCTAACTTGATTATAAATCACTCTTTACAACTCATTCAAATAAGAAAGGGAAAAGAACATATGAAAAATAAAACAAAGAAACATATGAAAATTAAGACAAAGAAAAGAATATAGGTACAAATAAGAAAAATGAAAGAATATATATACAAGCGGCAATGGATTTCCGAATAGTATCCTTCACCCTTGAGGGGGAATTGCTTTCGTACCAATTCCAAATCTACCGGAGTTGATATGTTTTCCAAACAAACACGCCAAACTCTGATGTCAAATGATGTGTCTCCAAAAGATCTGTAAATATTTCATTTCAAAATCTGTTCTTGCATTATAAATCACAATGGAGTAAACATATAGGTAAACCCAAAATACTACCTGACTTGCCTGACATTGGAGAGGGTTAAAAAAAAGAAAAAGCAGGGACAAAATATTGCTTGAAGGCTGTAAACTTAGCAAGTCTTCCATGTGTGCCCCTGGTGTCAAGTCCATTTCATCACTGTTTAAAAGTTGAGCAGGACTGTTCTGGATAGCTGAAAAATAAATTCTCCCCTTGGCTATATGGAGGGAAAATCAGCTTATTTGTGATTTAGGCGTGAGAATGAACCAAATACACTCCGGGGAAGAAAAGTGCCTTGGGATAGAGAAGTGTGTAAGATGCCACGGAAACTTTCATCTCCTTACCTTCTTTTGAGCGTTAAATCTTCCAACAACTTCCTGAGAATGTTTCCTCTAGGTTATGTATCGAAAGCATGTCACTTCAAGGCATCAAACACTTAAAAACAGAAATAAGCGCTATATGTGTAAATTTTACAGTAGCATCTGCCATTTTATTTTAGTTCAGAGCATGATTTTTTCAATGATTCAGATGGTTAAGACAATGATTTAGATTTATTATTTTGTATTTAATGTTTTACAAAAAGGATATATTTTAGATAAATATTTTAATAATTTCTTTGAAAATTCCTGTACAGAAATTGGTTGACATGGGCATTTTTTACAGCACTTATTAAAGATAGTTACTGTTCATTTGTTTATTCATAATATAGAAACAAATTTTGATTTATAGCCTACAATTTATATTTAGAAAATATCATTAAGATTAATAAATTATATATTATATATATATATATATATATATATATATATATATATATATATATATATATATATATATATATGGTAATTATATATATGGTAATTATATAATGTAAGTTATTGCAATAGCCCAAATAATCTTATTGTAAAGTGTTGCTCTCATTTCCGTCTTAAAGGAGAAAAAATTCTGCCAGTTTGAGAACCAACCATGTGTTACGTCTCACCCTTTCTGTCTAGGAGTAAATAGGGAGTGACGAACAAATTAAATTGAGAGAGACCTTGAGGATCTTCAGCTCTCCCGTTCCAACAAAAACAAAACAAAAATTCAAAGAAAGTTGGCATGTGTGCCTTTTATTGTTTCATCAGATGGGGATTAAAACAAACAATTACCTTGGGAGGAGGAAACCAAAAAATACCTCTACCTAAAGGAAAAATAACATTAACTCACCTGTACACAAAAAGAAATAAAATAAAATACATATACCTTCCCTTTCTCTTAACTATTGGTTAAACAAGAGAAACGATACCCACAAACATTTAACTTAATAATAATTTAAATCAACTCATATAAACGCCATGACTCACATACAGTAACTCAATGTGACAACTCGAGAAGCGCAATACGCCCTTATTCATCTAGAACTGGTGGGCGGAACAACCTCAAATATTGCGTTTGTTTCTCTGCCTCCTCAGCGTCACTTTGGCACTTGAAAATTTCTTGGAAAAATAATACACAGAATGATCAACACCCATATTGTCTTCTTGTAATAATACTGCTCCCGCCCCGACTGAACTTGCGTCTACATGCAGTTTAAAGGGGCGATGGAAATCTGGAGCCTTTAGAACAGGTGTGTAACAAAAGATCTTTAGAGGACAAAAAGGTACACTCACACTCATTCGACCATATAAATGTTCATTTATCGCTGTGCAGTAAGTGGGGACACAACACTAGAGAAGTTTTGACAGAAGTTTCTGTAATACCCACACGTTCCGAGAAAACGACTCAACACACATTTATTTAGTGGAGATATGGATAGTCAAGTATAGAAGAAATCTTCGCTTCTACAGGTCTCACAGTTCCTTGACCCACTTTCTTCCCTAAATAGGTCACCTCTACTTTCGCAAACTCACATTTTGCAAGTCGAAGAAGCGTCAGACAATCAATTAAAAAACAACAGCAACTCAAGATTGTTCACATGCTCTAGCCAACTGTTTGAATACAGCACCATACCGTCAACATAGGCATCACCGTTCAGTACATCAGATAAAACCTTCTGCATAAGCCTTTGAATCATTGGAGGCGCATTTCGCTTCCCGTACGCAAGGACAGTACAGTACAGTAATATACATATACAGTAGTACCTCAAGATACGAAAGGCTCAACTTACGAAAAATCCAAGTTACGAAAGCAAAGACGATAAATTTTACTGCTCTACATAAGAAAAGTTTTCAAGATACGAAAGGTTTCTGAAAGTCCGAGATTCGCCCCATAACAATTTTGATACTCGTGCCGCACGCCGCCATCTTAGTTATAGTAAACTCGCCACCATCCTCCTGCTCTCCCATTGGTTCCTGATGCTAGCCAAGCCATGAGATCCTTCTCTCTAATTGGACAGCATCCCTCCCATCATGCATCTTCTATACGTACGTGCTGGCGTGCTTTAGCTCAGCCACTCCGCACCCAAAACTTTAAATTTTGTATGTGTTTTCGTAAAGTTAAGTGTACGTACGTACGTTATCTGCCGTTTGTCCTCCTCCACCTCTGCCGCCACTTTCGGAGATAGCCTCACTCAAAAGGTAAGCTTCGACTGTGGTAAGGTTCTTTAGTCACGGAGAAGGAAGGAGGCAGGGTCAGCTTACTGAGACTCACGAGCTTTTATTTCTTTAGAGTCTTAAATAAATCAAAACACAAACAAAACATAAGCAGGTGCGTTTCACTCCCACTGTCCCGCTTCTCTCAGATGAGTCACGCTTCTCCCTCTGAGTTCCGTGTCACTCGCAATCTCTCTCGGTTTCGGTTTCACTTTCGTTCGTGAGCCTCGCGTTCACCGCTTCCGTGCCGACACGCGTCTCGCCCGGATCTCTCTCTCCGTCTTTCCCTTCCAGGCTGTTTATATCCACGCCCCCCTTGCCACATCGACATTTTACGTTATTTCATTGTTTATAGGTCAATTTAGCTTTATTATGAAATTTAATGGGGTGTTTTTGGAGGGCTTGGAACAGATTAGCCATTTTACATGTAAAATGTTTTCCAAGATACGAAAAACTCATTATACGAAGGCCGCCTCGGAACGGATTAATTTCGTATCTCGAGGTACCACTGTATATTGAAGAAAGTTGTCTTTTGCCGCTCCCATCCGATCAATACAATCTTCAATATGAGGCAGTGGGAACGAATCAAGTTTTAAAAGATCGGTAACCTTCCTGTAATCTGTACAAAAGCGATGTGTGGAGTCTGGTTTAGATGCGAGCAAACATGGGGAGCTCCATGGACCCATGTTTTAATAGATATTCTACCTTGGCCTTCATAATATCACGTTTTTTTATTTATTTACTCTATATGAATGCTGTTTCACTTCCCACCTCAATTTTATGACACAATACTGATGTTCTGTTAGGAACACCCAAAAACAGTAAGGGAAAAGACTGGATCAACTTACTCACATCCCCATACTGGTTCTCTGACAAATACTCAAAATAATGACAAATCACTCAAAACATTAGAATTTTTCAAATGAGTAGAAGTTTGAACAACATCCTCGTCTTCTACAACACAAGGGCAAGTTACGGTGACTGCTGAAGGAACTAATGGGAGGTCAGTAGACAGGACAGTTTTTGTTTCCCGTTCCAAATAAGCCTTAAGCATGTTCACATGGCAAACCATCGTCGACGATCAAGGGTGTGAATAACGTAATCAGTTTCACTCCGTATTTTTCCTATGACATATGACCCAAAAAACACAAGAACTGAGTCGCCAACCTGAAAATTTCTTTTGACACTCTTTTTGTCAAAACTGCTTTTTCGACTGAGCAGTAACTATTTGAGCCTTAGCTACTTCACACGCTTTATAAAGTCTCTCTCTGAAAGAACTCACGTAACCCAAGAGAGAAGACACATTTTTTGTCAGGACTACACCCCAAAGAGTCCTGAACTGCTTCTCTGGCAGCAAATAACAGAAAAGGCAACCTTTCAACCCAATCTTTGCTCGTTTGCAAGCAGCATTGAGAGTTTGATGGATCCTTTCTAAGGCTCCTTGTGACTCAACGTGATCAGGATTAGATACCTTGTGCTAAATTCCCAATTCCTTCAAAATCTGTGTAAAGGTCTTAGAAGTGAAATTTGCTCCTTAATCGCTTGTAAATCAAGGTAAACTGAACATAGTAAAAATAAAAAAAAAGTCTGTCACTGCTTTCTGTGCTTTCAGGGCACACAAGGGAATGGCTTCAGGAAACCTAGTGGTTGCACACACTATAGTTAGAACATACTGGTGTCCTGATTTAAATTTGGGCGGTGGACCCACGCAATCAACAATCATTCGATCAAATGTTAGTGGTTTTGGACACAGAGGGGCAACTGGCACCTTCTGATTAGGCTTGCCAACGCACTGACGTCGCACGAGCGACAGAACTCTACAACTGATGATTGAAGACCAGGCCAAAAGTAATATTTAGTAATATTTTGAAGAGTCTTTGTCACTCCTAAATGCCCTGCCACTGGATTTCATGTGCCAGCTTCAAAATTGGAATGCGATACTTGGTAGGCAAAACAATTTGAAATGTCTCTTGTAAACCTCTTTTATTGTAACGCGGTTTCCATTTTTGCATTAACACATCATTCTCCCACAAAGTGTCTTCATCTTTCACACTGACTGCTGTCTTCACACATTCTGCCAAAGAAACATCTGATCTTTGCTTGGCGGCTAATTTCTCCTTACCAACATTTAAAGAAGTTTCAGGCAGTAGTGAAATCTGTCACTCGCTTTACACATGTGACTTTGACTCTTCAGTCTTGGACTCTTTATCTAAGAACATATCAAATAAGTTAAGAACTTCTCAGAAAAAAAGTTCTTGAGCCAGTGTTACTGCACAGGCTGGAAAGACAGAAGGAAACTGAATAGCCAAGTCATGCTGCTCTGTCACCATGGGTTTATTCATTACTACCGGACTAGAAAAAACTGTCACCTGCAAGGTCATTTCCTAGAATCATGTCTACTCCAGCAACAGGCAAATGTTTGCGAACACCCAACTTAATGCCAGAGACAAGATCCGATTTTAACTCCACTTCATGTAGAGGCACCTGTACACAACCCATCTCTATATCTTGTACAAAACACATCAGTCCCGGTATCCCAGATTTTTCAGAAAAAAATGTAAAACACTCTTGGATGAATGACTGAAAAGAACCCATATCTCACAAGATTATGTATAAACTTATAATCAGATATTGACACTTGCCCATCTAAACTGAATGGTTCATAACCAGAACTCTGAGCGTCCCACAAATTTGGGAGCATCTGTGTGAGCACAACACTTTTCTTTCACGGCCCCATTCTTTTTATTTAATTTGTTACACTCGGATATTAAATGTCTAGAATCCAGGCAAGAAAAACACGTCGAATGCCGACCATTTGTTTTGGGCCAAATGGCACTTTTCCATGAGCGAGAAAAACTTTTTCTCCCACAAACTGATCAGCAGATGAAAAATTAGAAGTTGACACCTCTTGAAAACTTTACGATGCGTAAGCATAAATTGATCATGTATTACCACAGCCTCTGCAAGCGTTGATCCTTTCTGCTCATTTAGGTGTTACACAACCTTTTCAGGAATACATTTTTTAGCTAAATTAACTCACAAAATTCATCAAAAGTGTCAGATTTACTAGACACATTTACTTACTTTACCACTTTTCAAAAAGCGCTCTCTTCTCTCTTCCAAACACAACATACGTTTGTTTGAATGTCTTCGTTTGCAATCGAAACCTCTGACGATATGCTTCGGGAACCAACTCATATGCGCGAAGCACTGCCGATTTTACAACATCTACCGTTTTACCTTTATCAAGCGATAAGATTGACTCACCAACGAGAGTACATTGAGTAACAAAGCCCCCATATCCTTAGGCCAATTGTGCTTACCAGCTATCCGCTCAAAGGTTACAAAATAAGCGTCCACTTCGGCTTCTCTGTCAAACACAGCTGAAGCCAGAAAGGAACTCACTGATGAAAGTGGGAATGCCACAGCAGAGGATGGCTGAGAATGAGGTGTTGGCACCGGCTTTTTATTTAAGGCTTTCGCTTCTAGATCTAACTTGCGGAATTGGATCTCACGATCCCTCTCTGCTTCTATAATGTGCAGCCTAATAATTTGAGACTCACATTCTCGCTTTTTTAAGTCGAATCTCAAACCTGGGATCATATGATTTCATCACCTCATTATCTGAAAAAGACATTGCCTCTGCCCCACCCTCCTGAGATCTTAAATACCAGCATCTACTAACTTATCATACAACGTTTTTATAACTTGTTTAGTAGCCTCTCTCACCACCTGAATATGAAAAAAAAAAAATCCACAATTAATAATAGATCTTTCTTTCTACAACGTTCAAAATCCTTGGTGGTAGGAGAAAAAGTGAAGGCTGTTAAATCAAGTTCCATTTCCCATCTCACACGAGGACACTCTTCCTTTTGGTCTTTCTACAAGACATACCAAACAACAGAAATAGAGAAGAGTAAATTTAACTTGCCAACTTTTTGGTTTCAATAGAAAGGCTTTCAACTATGTCGTGCGGACGAGCCCCCAATTGGTACGTCTCGCACTTTCTGTCTAGGAGTAAATAGGGAGCGACGAACAAATTAATTGAGAGAGGCCTTGAGGATCTTCAGCTCTCACATTTCAGAGCAACCAAAAAAAAATTGTTAAGAAAATTGGCATGTGTGCCTTTTATTGTTTCATCAGATGGGGATTAAAGAAAACAAATAAATAAAGCACAATATAAACAAACAATTACCTCGAGAAGAGGAAAATTAAAATTCCTCTATCAAAAGGAAAAGTACCATTAACTCACCTGTACACAAAAATAAATAAATAAAATTCATATACCTTCTCTTACTCCCTAACTATTTGTTAAACAGGAGAAATAGATGAAGGAACACAGGTGGCAATCGTTAACCTATCAAGTGAAACACAGTAACAAAAGGAACAGAGAGAAATAAAAACACAAATCCAACACCACTCCTTACAAAAATAAATAAACAAAATTAATACGTCTAACGTAACATGTCATACAATTTACGAATGATAAAGAATAATAAGAATGATAATATATTTACTTTGTAAAGCTTGTCACGATTCATTAATTCGTTGTCTCCTAGTTACTGCCTGTGGGTGTATGTGAGGTGAGTGTGGGAGGCGTGGTCGCTGATCACTCACTCATCATCGTTATCCTTCGCACCTGACATCAATCTGCTCTGCCTATTTAGTTCCCTTCTCACCCTCACCATGTTGTCGAGTCGTTGTTCTCCCTGTGATCCCATGCCTGCCTTTCCTGTGGTCCTGTGACATCGTGTTCCTGAGTTCCTGTGTTTCCTGTCGTCTTGCGTTCACGTTCACCACCACACTGGGATTATTCACCGCACTCTGTCTTCACCGTCGAGCCCTTTGAGTCCCTGCGTCACCGCCAGCCATTTCCCGGACTTTTCTCATTTGTGTTTCCAATAAACATCTTCATCTTGCTATTGAATCCGTCTCTGACTCTCCCTGACAGAACGACTCGACCCACCATGGATTCAGCAAGTAACCCCAGCTGGCAGGATTTTGTATCCAGCAACATGGCGCGCCTAGACCAGCAAGAAGAACAGATGCTGGCCACTGGGCGCGCCGTACAAACGTTGGTGGCGCAGGTGTCCGAGCTCACCAATAGACTTCAACAAATGCCTGTTCCCGCTGCGCAAGCCCCACCGCCAGCTCCCCCCACCACCAGCCGTCCCGCAGGGCAGCAGGAACCACATCTTCCACCCCCGGAACGTTATGCCGGTGAGCCTGATGCATGCAGACCATTTCTCACTAAATGCTCAGTATTTTTTTCTCTCCAGCCACAGACATATGCATCCGAACAAGCCAAAGTAGCCCTGGTCATAACGCTGCTCTCGGGACGAGCAGCTAAATGGGGAACGGCGGTGTGGGAGAACCAAGACCCTTGCTGCTCCTCGTTCCAGACCTTCTCAGAGGAGATGAGAAGAGTCTTTGACCGGTCAGTGGTCGGTCGCGAGGCAGCACGCAAACTGTCGGATCTGAGACAAGGAAACCGTTCGGTTTCGGATTATTCCATTGAGTTCCGGACACTCGCGGCCGACTGCAAATGGAACGAGGAGGCGCAGTGGGACAGGTTCCTGCATGGGCTGGCTGACCGCGTCCAACAAGAGATTTACACCCTGGACCTTCCCACGGGTCTTAACGAACTCATTGAACTGGCGCTGCGAGTCGATGCCCGGCTGGAGCGGGGCAGACTTCGATCACTCCCCTCTACAGGTCCAGGGCCCTCTGCGATACCCCCCCACCCACCATCCTGACGTGGTCAGCCCCGCCTTCGATCCCGAGCCCATGCAGGTTGGTCGAGCTCGGCTTTCCCGGGAGGAGAGAGAAGTCGCAGAGCCCAGGGGCTCTGTATTTACTGTGGAGGAGAAGGGCACTTTATCCTCCACTGTCCAGTAAAAGCCAGCGCCCGCCAGTAGGGAGGGGGTTACTGACGGGCGCCATCACAGTCAACGGATCTTCCTCAGCGACTCTCCTCCCGGTAAGACTTCAATGGGCTCATTCTTCACATCACTGTCACGCACTGTTGGATTCCGGGGCCGAGGGCAACCTTATGGATCGCACTCTTGCACATCAACTCAAGATATCCACCGAACCTCTCCCACGTCCCATCGCCGTCAACGCCCTAGGTGGCCAAAGCTTACCGGACATTTCTTATAAAACCATTCCCCTCAGCCTCACCACCGCAGGTAATCATATTGAGACCACAGACTTTTTCCTCACTGACTCCCCCTCGGTACCCATCGTCCTCGGTCATCCCTGGTTAGCCAAACACAATCCCAGGGTTGACTGGGGACACAACACCATCATGAACTGGAGTGATCAGTGCCATGCCTCTTGTCTTGTGTCTGCATGTTCGTCTGTGTCTAGTTCTGTGTTGCAGGAGGAGCTGACGAATTTGTCTAACGTGCCCCCGGAGTACCTCGACCTGAAGGAAGTGTTCAGTAAGTCTCGGGCTGCTTCTCTTCCTCCGCATCGTCCCTACGACTGTGCTATAGATATCTTGCCAGGTATTTCTCCGCCTAAGGGCAAATTATACTCGCTTTCCACTCCTGAAAGGGAGGCCATGGAGAAATACATTTCTGACTCTTTAGCTACCGGGTTCATCCGCCCCTCTTCTTCTCCGGCGGGGGCGGGATTCTTTTTTGTGGGAAAGAAGGATGGTTCTCTGCGACCTTGTATTGACTACCGAGGGCTGAACAACATCACGGTAAAGAACACCTATCCCTTGCCGTTGATGTCTTCCGCGTTCGAGAGGTTGCAGGGAGCATTTTTTTCACGAAATTGGATTTACGTAATGCATATCATTTGGTCCGCATAAGAGAGGGGGATGAATGGGAGACAGCATTTAATACCCCTAGGGGCCACTTTGAATACTTGGTCATGCCTTTTGGGTTGTCCAACTCCCCAGCTGTCTTCCAAGCACTCGTTAATGACGTGTTGAGAGACATGATAGATCAGTTCACGTATGTTTACCTGGATGACATACTGATATTTTCTTCGTCTACCCTGCTGAGGTTCCTGGGGTTCGCCAATTTCTACCGACGTTTCATTCGTAATTTCAGCCAACTAGCCGCTCCTCTGACAGCCTTGACCTCCCCCAGAACTACGTTCAGGTGGTGCAACGCTGCCGAAGCGGCGTTCTCCAAACTCAAGAGCCGCTTCGTTTCGGCTCCCATCCTGATCGCCCCTGATCCCACTCGGCAGTTCGTGGTGGAGGTCGACGCTTCAGAGGTGGGGGTAGGTGCGGTTCTCTCCCAGCGCTCTCCCTCGGACCATTAGAACAGCCAAAAGACTTAACTCCAGGGAGGCTCGGTGGGCTCTTTTTTTTCGGACGTTTTGACTTTTTACTATCGTACCGCCCGGGTTCCAAAAACATCAAGCCCGATGCTTTATCTCGCGTTTTTGATCGCTCCGAACGCCCGTCCACTCCCGAGTGCATTTTTCCAGAGAAACTCATTGTTTCCACACTCGTATGGGAGGTCGAAGCGAAGGTCAAATCGGCCTTAGAAGGGGTAACGCCTCCGCCCGGGGGCCCACCTAGTCGATTGTTCGTTCCGGAGAGAGTCAGATCCGAGGTCCTCCAGTGGAGTCACTGTTCTAAGGTAGCTTGTCATCCAGGAATCAGTCGCACCAGTTTCTTGGTCAAACAACGATTCTGGTGGCCGAAGATGGCCCGTGACATCCGAGATTTTGTATTGGCTTGCTCGGTTTGCGCCCAGGGTAAGACTTCCAACCGTGCACCAGATGGGTTGCTTCAGCCGCTGTCAGTGCCTTCGAGACCCTGGTCCCACATAGCGCTAGATTTCGTCACCGCCCTCCCACCCTCCCAAGGGAATACGGTCGTTTTGACCGTAGTGGACCGATTCTCGAAGGCCGCACACTTTATACCCTTACCCAAACTACCCTCAGCTAAGGAGACAGCGGCAGCTGTCATTGAACACGTCTTTCGCATTCATGGCCTCCCGACAGACGTGGTCTCTGACAGAGGGCCCCAATTTATTTCCAAATTTTGGAGAGAATTTTGTAAACTACTGGGTGCGAGTGTGAGTCTGTCTTCGGGTTTCCATCCCCAGAGCAACGGCCAAACCGAGCGGGCCAACCAAGATCTCGAGAGGTGTTTACGGTGTACCGCGTCCCAGAATCCTGCTTCCTGGAGTCAGCAACTCCCGTGGGTTGAGTACGCGCATAACTCGTTACCAGTATCATCCACGGGCCTGTCGCCTTTTGAATGTAGTTTAGGGTACCAGCCACCTATCTTTCCCAGTCTGGAATCCGAAGTCGCGGTCCCCTCCGCTCACGCATTCATCCAGAGGTGCCATCGCACTTGGAGTAGAGCCCGGGAGACTCTACTGCAGGTGGGAGCGCGCACCAAGGCTCAGGCTGATCGCCACCGGTCGAAGCCTCCCGTCTACGTCGTTGGTCAAAAAGTGTGGCTTTCATCCAAAGATATTCCTCTCCGCTCCGTTTGTAACAAGCTTGCTCCTAAATTCATCGGCCCGTTCCCTGTCACCAAGATCATTAGCCCGGTGACAGTCCGCCTCAAACTACCTCCCGCGTACGGGAGGATCCATGCCGCCTTTCATGTGTCCAAAATAAAGCCCGTTATTCATTCTCCCATTAATCCGCCCACCCCGGTTCCCCCACCGCCGCGTCTCGTAGACGGGGAACCAACTTATTCGGTAAATCGTATTCTGGATTCGAGGAGGAGGGGACGCGGATTCCAGTACTTGGTGGACTGGGAGGGGTACGGTCCAGAGGAGAGAAGTTGGGTGCCTGCCAGGGACATACTGGATCACTCCCTTATCGATGACTACAATCGACAGGTAAGCTCCCCTGGGAGCGTCGAGAGACGCTCCTAGGGGGGGGGGGTACTGTCACGATTCATGAATTCGTTGTCTCCTAGTTACTGCCTGTGGGTGTATGTGAGGTGAGTGTGGGAGGCGTGGTCGCTGATCACTCACTCATCATCGTTATCCTTCGCACCTGACATCAATCTGCTCTGCCTATTTAGTTCCCTTCTCACCCTCACCATGTTGTCGAGTCGTTGTTCTCCCTGTGATCCCGTGCCTGCCTTTCCTGTGGTCCTGTGACATCGTGTTCCTGAGTTCCTGTGTTTCCTGTCGTCCTGCGTTCACGTTCACCACCACACTGGGATTATTCACCGCACTCTGTCTTCACCGTCGAGCCCTTTGAGTCCCTGCGTCACCGCCAGCCATTTCCCGGACTTTTCTCATTTGTGTTTCCAATAAACATCTTCATCTTGCTATTGAATCCGTCTCTGACTCTCCCTGACAAAGCTTTCATGTGAAGTCTCAAAAACTTTGTCTGTCTGCAGAGAAACTTTTTCAGATAACGTCTCTGTGTGCTCCAATCTCCAATCCTAATAGAGGGGACTTTCTATGTCCAATTAATTGTTAAGCCCAGTAATGCACACTCACATCTTTTGTTATTAAGGACATCCATGTGTGCTAGCAGGATAGCTAAATGTCAACCTCCCATGTTCACGTTCCCCTAGCGGGATGTGATAACGTTCTGTCTTATTGCATTTAGAGCTCATCAGGTTTGTCTTTTATCCGGGGTGTTAATGGACCACTTCACTACTTATCAGTATGTTCAAATAACCCACAAAACTGAGGAAATGTCATTGGCGCTGACGTTGTGTAGCACGTTTAATGTGAGGGTGTGGCAAATGGTGTGAGGAGAAGCCAGATGCTGTGCAGATTTAGTCAGACTATCATAAAGCAATCTGCTTTTACGTATGGTAGTTGTAAAAAGTTCTGATGTTGTGTGATTGTTTGACCTACCTATACTTTGTGGAACAAAATTGGTGAAAAATCCACAGAAATCTACTAAATTAAATTTAAAACAACGGTAAATATCTGCAATTTCAGAATAAGGAGACAAACTGACTGTTTACATTAACCTCACAGAAATGGTTTAGAATTTTTTTATTTATTTATTGGTTTAGGCACGCACTTGAAATTATTTTACTATCAATTTTGTACCAATGTACCCAAACTTAATATGTGTGTCACCTATAAATTGTCATTAGTGCGTGCAAGATGAAGGCACAAAGATGAGAGGAACATAACAAAGCATTTATTTAACAATGTTTATTTAATAAATCAACTGAATACAATGAATTAAACTGCACAGTAAAGATGAGAACAGACCCTGCCTAAGGCAAAGACAGGGCTTAAATACACAGAGGATGATTAGGGAAAAAGGAACAGGTGACAAGACTAATAAGGTAATTAGTGATGAGAAACCCACAAAGACAGGGAAGACAACACCATAACATAAATGGTGCAGGATCTTACATTTGCCGTATTTAAAGGGCCAGTCACACAGCGAAAACACATGAATTACGCACGAATTACACACAGATTTTCGTAATTCATTGGTGGAAGGAATGTGGACCGTCGGTGATTGTAAGTGGATGTGCGTCGAAGGCGGTTTGTGCGTGATTTTGAGTTTTGAACGGTTCAAAAAAATTGACGCACATGTGCATCGGTGTGCGTTATTCATGACTCGGTGTGTAGTTTATGCATCGAGTATGAGTGACTATGCGCGGGACACGCGTCGGCCGTCAGTGCTTATGCGTCGGAACTGGTTCGAAACCGCACCCTTAACTTGTATTTCTTTTAATTAGTTTCATGTCCGTGTTCATTTCCAGGTGAGAATGAAACACAAATTTGAGACTTTTGTATCCCATTTGCATGACTTTCTGAAATGCATACATGTTCTACACTGTGCTGATGAACCACAGCGTCCTGAGTGTTGATTCCTTGGCGTAAATTCGAAAGATTTGCATTTAATCACACGATCTGTGGCCATTTGAATATAGGCACCTAAACTCATGATTACATGAAACTCAGCATGGCGAGAAATACAACAGCGTGCACAGACAACTGAGAATAGAGAAAGGTAAATTAAATGTTGGTGGGTCTGAGGAAACAGAGATCTGTTTTCACCCGGAGCCGAGAGGACAGTGATGCTGCAGTGAAAGTACAAAGAGAAGATTTCAGAGTTGCTGAGGGAGTATGAGAAACGGTTTCAGGTCTTTAGCGAACTCTAATTGCAAATTGCAGTTTTCGCAAATTTACATAATAAAACACACATACTTATGTATA
The DNA here is from genome assembly GCA_037043235.1 of Rhodeus uyekii. NCBI lineage: Eukaryota > Metazoa > Chordata > Actinopteri > Cypriniformes > Acheilognathidae > Rhodeus > Rhodeus uyekii. The sequence continues at coordinate 334,679 of JAWRVZ010000154.1, read as the reverse complement.
AACAAATTTTTTTTTAAAACAACTGCCACTTAAGGTTGTGTGTGAAGTCAATTCATGTTTTCAGAATTGCTTCCCAGAGTTGGAAAATGAATTTCAAATTATTGATTTTTGATTTGTTAACATGCAGGACAGTGTTTTTAAGTTTCCACAAAACTGTGACGAAATGCTTTGCATCATTGTAAAATAACTGACCATTTTTTATGCATAATGCACTTAAATAAATGTTAAACTGAGTAATGGTGTTTTTGAAATTGCACATACTACGCAGGTTGTTCATAATATATTCTGTAAAAGAACAATTCATTTAATTTAAAGATTTTTATAATTTAGCCACATGCTCATTGTGTTGAAGGCTTCCTACCAAGCGTAACGCCGAAACAGGTCATAATCAAATCATAAGTAGAAATGGCATCAAAGTCGGGAAAGTACAAAGATGGGTTAGAGAAAGTAGTACATGAAAGATACAATGCTAAGGTAAGCCTAATCAGGGCATTGATCCGTACGAAACTGGCAAAGGAAAATTGACGAGTGGCGTCCAATGCCTCCTGGACATTACCTACATAGACATTTTAAATGATTTAGTAAACACGAAAAGTGCTTACACTTTAGAGGATTTGAAAAGTTACAAATCGCTTAAAGCTTACAACCAGTTTGTCAATGGTTGGGTTAAAGACGTCCTTGCCATAGAAGTGAGCAACAACATGTTGGTTAATGCAGCAATAAGTTGAGATTCATTCCCTTTGTCCAGACCATTTAATATAGACTGACTCGTAATGTGTTGTCATCGTTGTATATCAGATAAATGTAAGGGGCTTTTTTATTTAACCATTTAAACACATATTTCTTATGAAGATGTTGCAAAAGTTTAGATATGCATGTATTTCATAAAAAAAATTCTCAAAATAACAGAAATTCACTGGAATTTTCTCTGCAATTTACGTACGATACTCAGAGAGCATGAATGACACCATTTTTAAAACGGGCATTGTTGAATCAGCCCATGGTGATTGTAAAAAAAAAAGTATTGATTGTAAAATAATATTAATAATGTTAATGTTTAATAATTAATAATGTTATTTTATTTTTTAGCAATATAAATGTGGATGCATGTTTGAATTATCAGTGTTAAATACCTAAGAAAAGTTATGTTGGTATGAACTGAAGTTTACGTGCACTTTAAGATTCAAATCAAAGATAAACCGACCACAACTTATGACAACTGTTTCATTCACTGTACGAAATAACATATATATATTCTAATATTACTACTGTTAATAATAATGACATTAATCGATACAGTATTGGATAAAAGTACCTTGTATGATGTGATCTGAGCAGATTTTTTTAATGCTTCGACGGCAGTTATTTTCTGTTTGCTAACCATATCCTTTGTCTTCGTTTGCTCTACTTCAAATCTCCTCACAACAGGTATAGTGTAAAAAAATATGTTTCACGGAATCGCCTGCACGGTTTGTACGATCTTTGACCCAGCGTGTATTAACCATTGTGTGACTGCAAATTGTATTCAAGTGAAACACACATTGCCCCACAGAATGGCTGATGACCGTACAGGGACGTATGTGATGACGTCATGTGGGAACTATGTATTAAGCATTTAAAAAAACATTTAAAACAACTTTGAAAAGGTTTCCGCTCTTACCTGTGAACCAGTACGGTCCTGAATCAATCTAATTAGCAGCGATGTTCGCTTGGTCAGATTAAAGGTCAGGCAGTTCTCTGAAGCATGTCTCCTGCAGTCCCAGCCACGCAGGTGTGAGCAGGTGTCAGACGCAGTCAGGCAGAAATCTATCTGTCTGCTCGCGCTCCTTAAGGCCCGGGGGAAAATGAGCAGCATCTGCTGAACAGGTTCATCTGTTGTAAAATTGGATGGCTGCGTCTACCCACAGTCCACCTCAACTCGATGAGAAAGGGAAAATAAAGACAGTGATTTGTTTGATGCTTCTTCAGTCAGTGTTTGAAATTGACAATTGTATCTGCTAATAATAGCGTGCAAATGATGTTTGAACGAATAACCAAGGTCAAGTCACTTTTTTGTTCTCTTAGTTGTCACGAAATGACTGTTACGATATTGACAGTAAATGAAACGGAGCATGCTATCATGATATGTTGTTTTAGCTAAATAAAAATGCCTTTATTAAAGGGTTAGTTCACCCCAAAATTTAAATAATCCCATAATTTACTCACCCTTAAGCCATCTTGGTGTATCTGACTTTCCTCTTTCAGAGTTGTAATGAAAAATATCCTGGCTCTTCCAAGTTTTACAATGGGTGTGAATGGTAACTAATTTTGAACCCCAACAAATATAATAAAAGCTGGTTCTTATACTTTATCAAATTATAAATGTGGATTTAAAATATATGTATATATATATATATATTTTTTTTTTTTTTTTTTTTTTGCAAAAGCACATTGCTTCGCTTCTGAAGGCCTTTATTAGCCCCCTGGAGCTGTATGGATTTATTTTATGATGGATGGATGTGTTTTTTTGGGCTTCAAAATCTAAGGTACCATTCATTCCCATTACAAAGTTTGGAAGAACCAAGATATTGTTTAGAATAACTCTTATTTCTGATTCTGTTTGGTTAATAGAATAAAGTAATATACACCAAGGATGGCTTGTGGCTGTGTAAGATATGGGTTAGTTTTAATTTTGGGGCGAACTAAGCCTTTGAGCAGGAAGTACTAATCTAGTGGGCTAAGCCATTACTTTACTGAAGACACAAAGTGATATTGTCAGGTTTAGGAAGTGAGGACTCAAGGATGCAGAAGATAATGGGGATTTATTGTAACAAACAAAAATAAAACAGAAAACCACCCCGAGGGTGAAAAACCAGACTAGATCACGAACAGAAATAGGACTAGAAAAAGACTTGAGCACAGGATGCACAGCCATGGAATGCCGTCGAAACAGCACAAGACAGCAGACACTGGGAGAATAAATACACACAGGAGGGGTATTTGATAGGTAAACAGCTGGGTTAAAGTTAAGCAGGGAACAAGGTGGGAGGGTTACACATTGACGAGACATGAACATGCAGCCAATGCGGAAGCGGATCGCTGCATGTTCACAAAAACACACAGACAGCACACAGCAGGTGAAAAACAAACTGTGTGCGACACGAAAACACAACATGAAAGCAGCGGCTGATGTAAACACAAACCGCGTACTCAGAACACTGCACACGGACCCGAGAGAACGCAGCTCGAGCAGAGCTTGAACCGTGCCCACTCACAAAACATAGAGCTCACGAAAACGCGGATCCACTCGGCTCGCGCACTCATGACAAGGACGAACACATGGGTCATGAATATCCGATCCCCAACACAAACCAAAACTAGACAAGACCGTCTGGGGATCGGACACTATAACCCGCACACAAGGTGTTACACAGACAAGCATGCACGCCACTCGAAGCCACGCACGCACACACACACACACACAAAACTCTACCACAACACCAAGAAAATACTAGATCGAATGTGGCAGAACCCTGACAGATATAATGTGATATGCATTTTAAAAGACATTTTATTTACATTTTGTATGATTAAGAACAAATGTATAGTATCATAAAGCTGTTTTTCTTATTTCTAATCAGGCACTAAATTACTAAATCAGGCACCTATAGTGTTCTGGTGCAGTTTGTTGAAACTCTGACTAGACACCAAGTTAAACCACAGCCAATGAAGACAAGGTCGTAGCAAGGTTGATCATTTACTTTATCTTGAACATATAGCGTGTGGTGAAAACTGTAATAAAATAATACAATAACATTCAATTATACACAACTATAGCAAACAATAAGTGCTATTCAGAATGTAGCGGCAGTTATAATAGCTGTTAGCAACAATGCTAGCTTGACTTTAATAACTCCTTAAAGATCGTTTATTGTAACAAATATTTGTAAATATATAATCGTAAACATGTCTAATGTCTCCTCGATCAACTTACAGCATTGCCTCTATGACAATTTATAGTGGATGAACAAGATTGAAGTGTCTGTTTTGGTGTTTTCTAACGGAACTAGAAACTAGAAAAGCGCTAACCGGAAGTGACATCATCGCATAGCGAATTATATTAATGTTTACAAATAAGTATGAAAAACAGAAAGATAAATAAAGAACTTTACGACCAGTGCAAACAAAAAATCAAGCATATATTAGAAAAATGATATTCCTTAAAGGACAACACAATACCGATAAAAAAAAGTTGGCACAAGCCACAAAAACTGATATGGGACTGACTCCCATGGAAGACAGCCGCTACGTCTAAAATCGAATACTTTCTTACAGTATAGTATGTGAAAAACACTACGCCAAAAGAGTAGTATGTCGGAATACATAGTATTTGAAAACAGTATGCAAAAAATACCTCGAAGACCTACTACTAAGAATCAGTTCAATGGATACTTTACTACACCATGAGGCCATGGGAGAGGATTTATGAATCGCTCTGAAGTAACACAACTGATGCTGGCAACCCCATGGCTGTCGTAGTGCATCCGAATTTCATTCATACTAGCCAGAAAATATTAGAAAATATTTTTTTAACAGTCATGAAGTAAATTCAAATTCAAATCCGCTTCTCTTACCAAAACCACACATGAAAACATGCATAACACACGAGAATATAGTTAGACAATTAGTTGTCCAGGCAGCTGTCACTGTCATTTATTATAAAACTGTGACCTTATTAACTCTTCAAAACAGGACTGTATTGCTGTGGGAACTTTTGAGGCTGTGAAGTTTGCAGAACATGTGGTCTATTAAGTTCTGCAACCTCTTGATTAAATGTAGATTCTCTTTGTTTTTGTTGTTTTGTTATTGTTTTTTGAAATGCCACAAACAATTGAAGGAAGAAAGTTACTCAGGCATATAATTTAAGCAGTAAAATTAGTAACAGATGGAAGAAATAAAAGGATTACACAACAGATACTGCTGCTTGGAAAACTCAAAAAATGATGTTAATTTAGTTGTCTGTAAGAGGAACCAGGGGACTCTGTTTTTGAGCTTCCTTCCACTCCAAACTGTTTTGTATTGATCGGCGGTGCATTTTGAATAATCCTCAGCGATTTTTGGCGCTGTTCTCCCAAAGTCCCTGACAATCTGTTTCAGCTACGCCTCGCATCCCCTGGAAGTCCTACAGGACCACCGGCTAACTTCCCCAGCTCAGCACAACCAAAGCAGATCAGAATCTCTTTGGGAAATTTATGTAGTCTTGGTTTTTGTTGTCAGGTTGCCACCTTTTTGTTTCTCCCACGATGCATATGCGTGTTTGGATGAGGAAGAGAAGGGATGGACCCCTGATTCCTGAGGGATTTCTGCTGAGGTTTGCTTTCATGGCACTGTCGATAGCAATTACCGTGCAAGGTTTCTCCCTAAGCATGCCAGGGAAAGATGTCGGCAGCCTTGTGCTCCTTCATTAATAAGACCGGAGAAAGTTACCGTCAATATAAAACGCCTCTGACTCTAAGAATTATGTCCGGTCAACTCTCAGGAGGATAAAAGAAGACACTGACGGAGAATGAAGTCTACGAAATGTAAAGCGAAGTTTCAAAAGACAGAAATGCTCTTTGTCCATTCTTGAGGGTAAATTTGATTTGAATTGGCCCCATCCGACAGGAAGTTGAATTGGATTGAGAGGAATAGAAACTCACCGTACTGTAGCTCAACCAGTAGAGCATTGGTGTTTACAACGCCAAAGTCATGGGTTCAATTCCCAGGGAAAGCAAGAAATGATTCAATGTGTTCAATGAATGTAATATAAGTCGCTTTGGATAAAAGCGTGTGCCAAATGCATAAAGGTAAATACATTCAACACAGGTAATTCATTCTGGATATTGATCTGCCTATCTAACTATCGTTTTTTGTATCCTTTTGCATGTCTAATCCACGTATAAGGCTCTAATTAAAATTACTGCAATACTAATCATTTATGCCAACTACTAATTTCATACTTTATTACATTTCAGTTCGAATTTAATCTCCGTGTCCTGTTTGCTACCACAGTTCAAATTAGGGATTGAACTGGAATTTAAAAGCGACTGAAACCACTGTTTCCATCAAGTTTCCAACTGCATAAACAAAACCAGAAGTGTGATTTAACAATTTTTTGGGTCGTGACCCACCAGTTGAGAACTGCTGATGTGAAGTGGGACTGAGGGACATTGGCTGAAGTCGTACATATAATTACAAAAAACACTTTCCAGCACGAGCCATGGGACTCACATTTCACCCGTTGTTCAATATCCACAGCTCTGTGAATGCAAAGTTCAGCAATCCATCCGTCAGCTTGGCCAGATTTTCAGATGTTTTGATGCGGTGACTTTCCAGATCAATAATTAACAAGCGTTCCCCTGTAACAGAAGCGTTTAAAATGGTAATTCATAAAAGGTTCGCCCAGAATCTGCCTAATTTTGGTGATTGACACTTCACGAAATGTGTCTGTAATTTGTTTTTCCAACCCTCGGATTCAATGTTCCACCAATTCGATTCCTTGCACAATGCACAAAATTACGAACGCAGGATTACGAATGAATCTCCTTTACAGGTTGGTGAGCTGTTCTCTCATTGTTAGTTGACTGATTGCAACATGTCCTCTCAAACATTTAAGAAGTCAATCAAGACTTTTAAGAAGCAACTCTGTGGACTTTTACCTGGTGCCATTATCATTTGTCAAAGTCATCAATACATATCAAGCTGGCACATATTCAAAAAGAGTTAAGAATGAGGCTCTATTCTCGTTGACGCCGCAACAATAGATTATCAACCTCTCATTTTGTCTTGTTTTATTAATGTTTGCGTCTTTTGTTGTTTGACTAGTCTGTAGATATCTCTCCTTGTCCTTTTGTCCCTTATGAGATGTTGGAGAACTGCAAGTCGTGGTGGCATTAAGCGAACCTGACCGAAGCGTGAAGCATAACCATCCCGTCCTGATTGCAAACCAACTTAATAACCTCTATCATATGAACTGGTGTTGTGAAACCGATGAACTATGACCAATCATTCACATGATTGGACTGTGGGGGGGCTACGCTTGGGTGGCCCAATAAAAACAGTTGGTGCTGAGTCGCAGTATTTATATAAAGGTGGGACAGATGGCTGAAAACTCTCAAAACCCCCACAGTTCATTACTTTAGAGGTCTCCGTTTGCTTGCAGTTGTGTTTGTTCAATACACAGACAATAAACAACAGTCAGTGTGAGAGTCCCACCCTCACGTTTGCCCTTTAAAGCAAAGCGGGCCGTACAGATGTGGCAGGACACCCAATGCATGCAGATGACGCGCTTTTAAACGGACGTTTCTGCTCAACAGAAGGCCTTCTTATGAGTGTGTGTTGTAAATTAATACTTTAGGGAAGGATTTGTGTGCGTGGAAGGTGGAAGGAACGGGTCATGGCATAAAAGCAAAACATGATGACAGTAACTCATAATGCTAATAGCTGGATTAGCATGAACACAGTATAGATAAATCCAATTACCCTGTAATGCTCACCGACTTGCAGATTTATGTAGTTTAGTATGCACATTTTCTGCCTCAATGCTGCCGGTCACAGTTATTCATTGCTGTTTGCTTTGTAAGCACCAGAAGTGGCTTTCCGAAACAACACACACAAAAAAAATATGTTTGCAAGGTCATTTGGAGCTTAAAATTTGGGCTTGAGTAATTATTTTTCCCTATTAATTTTTGTGTCTTGTCTTATGCATTGATTCAATGCCACTTTAACATAATTGCAGGCCCTTTTGCTTCTTTGGCTTGTTTGTCAGCACTAACGATCAGGAAGTGAAATGTTTCTTTTGAAAGGTTTTGTTATTTCATATGGTTAATTATATCATATGATTGAAAGAAATAGATCACCCAAAAATGTAAAAGTCTGACAGTATTTTGTATCTTCTTTTCCCTTCACTACTATTGAAATTTTGAAGTCTCAGTCAAGATTGTGTTTAGGTTCAGAATTTGTGCCAGAATTGAAGTCAATGATATCAAAAGCTCATTGATTCACATGTGATTAAAGTGAACTTGACTAGCAGTTCAAAAATGTGATTGCAAATGACGTTGGAGATCTGCAACGGAAGGGAATATTCTTAGTTATGAGTTCAAAAGATGTGGAGAGTATAGTACACAATTCAAAATAACTACTTTTTTGTTATTTTATGGTGTTTTTGGATATTTTGGACACATTTCATCTCCACGAACTGCTGTAGAGCTGCTGTTGCATAGAAAAAAATAACTCTGTCGGCATTTGGAACGACATGAGAGTGAGAAAATACTTACAAAATATTTTTTGACTAAGTTATTTGGCTATTTTATTGTGTTTTTGGACAGCTGTCATAACTATAAACACACGCTAATTATGTTTCACAAGGGGAAAATGACTGCATATGCATTTGAAATGACATATGGATGAGTAAATATTTACAAAATATTCGTTTTTGGCTGAACTATATTGGGTTATTTGTTGTTTGTCCTTTTTTTCCAGCTGTTATCATTATAAACTGTCACTAATTATTTTTCAGAAATAAATAACTGCATATGCATTTATAAAAACTTGATAATGAGTAAATAATGTTAATTTTTGGGTTGAATATCCCTGTAAGTTAATGTAAGTTTTATTATAGTGTTCATATAAATGTGTAATTTTCTAAAACATAACTAATAACAATAGCAGTGAATGAGTCATTAGAAAATGCATGCAGTTCCACTAAATAATTTCATTATAAGCATTTTGTTTGTTAACAATGCTTAGTAATTATTGCCGTAATAAGTTTTATCATAAACACTGTGATATAAAGGCAGCATTTGTTTGAGTGTTTAGAATCCGCTGGATGAAAAGCCTGGATGATGATAGTTATTGTGCATACAGATGATTATGGACTATTTATAAGAGGTTTGAGGCCCATAATTTTCAGCTTGCCTTGTCATAAATTGCAATTTTGTGTGTTTTCCTTACATCAGCACTCAAACCAGCCATTAAAACATAGTAAAACTACACAAGGTCACAAACAGAAGCACAAACTCTCGTAATCAAGGTTAACATTGTGAATCTTGACAGATTTGGTGATGAAATTACATATCACCGGCCCCCTGCTAAAAATAGAGCTGATTGAAATAGACATTCCCCATGATTCCTAGCAAAACGGCATGGCGAAAGGGCCCAGGGTGTTTTTCTTCCTTTTCAGCTATTATGGTGGGCAAAAAGGGCAAAGGCTGATCTGAGCGCAGTGAGTCTTCACAAGGAGACCTGTGGATCACATGGTGCCATCTGATGTTTTCTAGAAGCCTGAGGACCGTGTCAGAGAGTGATTCCGGCCCCCTGGGAGAGAGCAGGCTCGCCGCTGTGTCCCGCTGTCCTCTCAGACAATAGGAAGGGTAATGGCCTCCCTAAGGCCTTTCCTATTCAGTCTGATTAGACCACCTGCATCAGAGGAGCCGCCACTACAACAATTAGCTCCATTTATCAACCTCACATCCTTGAGAGAGGGGCTGTTGGAGAGAGAGTGCAAGAGAGAGAAAAATAAAAGGAAGGTCTGAGTGGAATCGAATGAAATGTCAGAAAGAAGACAAGAGCAAGAACGGAGACAATGGCACGCAAATTGTCCAAAGACGACGGGGAAAATGAAGGCTGATGAGAGATTTGATGAGCAAGCGCGCCAAACCAAGAACATTGTCTCTTTTAAATACGTTTTGACACAAGTGCAATGTATGTCAGCTAGTAAACAAGGACTTGCATGTTTTTTACATGAATAAAAGAGAAATTTCCAAAAAGAGGTTACATACTATTCTGAAGTTTTTTCTCTTTCAGGAACATAAGTTAGGCATCTGGACTCATTTTTTGATGATATATACTCCCGTTTTAAAGATGACCCAACAAGCACAGCGGGTGAGTTGGATTAATGCATTTTTCATGCAAGTTCAAATAGACCTAAAGTGAAAAACATAGTTTTGTGGTCCCATTCCCACTCTTCCCAGCATGCACTGTGGCATGAATAATTAATGTGGCTGCATCCTTTGATCGGTTGGAAGTTTCATTTGTACAATTGATGTTCCATTTTGTTTTCACTTTTAGTAACTTAATGATTCGAATATGGTGCAATTTAAAAGCGTGTAGAAAACGAGAAAAATCATAACGAAAATCTGAATCTAAATAGGTAAATGTAAAACCGATGGCAGATTTTATGTCATGCCAAAACGTTTTTTTTTTTTTTTTAATCTCATATGGCAGTGGTCTGTTTCATTGTAGTAAATAAGCTTGTTCGATTTGTTGACCAGTTAAAAAATTGTAAGGTAATTTGTTTAATTGAAAATTAAGAATTATTTTAGAATTTTCTTTCTGAAAGAAATTCTGATCATTTATTTTTTTCTAAATTATTCCTTTGTTGTCATGCTAGGAATTCTAACTCTAAATTATATTATCACACAGTACATATACATACAACATATATGTGTGTGTGTGTGTGTGTGTGTGTGTGTGTGTGTGTGTGTGTGTGTGTGTGTGTGTGTGTGTGTGTGTGTGTGTGTGTGTGTGTGTGTGTGTGTGTGTGTGTGTGTGTGTGTGTGTGTGTGTGTGTGTGTGTGTGTGTGTGTGTGTGTGTGTGTGTGTGTGTGTGTGTGTGTGTGTGTGTGTGTGTGTGTGTGTGTGTGTGTGTGTGTGTGTGTGTGTGTATGTTCAGTTGAACAAAGACTATGGCCTATACAACTGTTCTGTAGGAAATATAAATAGATGGTCTAGCCGGCAAGCTGAGGTACTTCATCTTGGTAAAAACGAGTTTTGAGTGGAGCAAGTGCCGAGAGCAAATGTGAGAAATGTGTGTAAAGATTCTGGAGTAACTGTTGTTTAAGGACTAACCTTGACACCGCTGTGCTATAAATGTGAGACTAAATAGCTCAGTGCAGATGTACGGCAGCGATGGGCAATTCCTCTCTACGGGTCTCCGGAGAGATCCGCAACTGAACTGAGAGGAGACGCGACGCAGAGACCTCACTGTTTTATTTTGGCTAAATATAATATGCTATATTTTTTACGTGCTTTTAATTGTACAGGAGGTATTTTTCATGTAAAAAAGGATATTACAAACCAGGCTGAAAACCACAAAAAATGGATCACCCTCTCAAAGACTACTTCAGAAACTCTTCCAACTACTTTCCTCTTGAGGTCAGAGCCAAGTTGCTGCCGCAGTACGCTCCCATGTGCCAAGCAGGAAGATCTTATTTCTCATTGCGAGTTCTAGAGCCGTCATTTACCCAATTACGCCATTCTTGGTATTCCGGGCCATATATGGCCAAGGTAAAGCACTTACAATGCATCAACATGAGGACTTTGCTAATTATCAGCCTCTGAAGCCATACTTCATAATGGAGGGTTTGCAGAGTGCAGGGGTCTCCAATTCCCTCTCGGTCCTCATGCCCCCATAATCCCCTGTCTCATCACTGCTGTCAGGAAGACAGTATATCCATCGCCTGGAACTGTGGCCTTCGCAAAGTCCTTAATTAAGTCCTGATCACCCTGTCCTCTCTCCCTGGCATTACTGTGTTTAATTTCCTGCCTTCATATCTCTAACCCTCGCCAATATTTTATTAATCAAGTTTCGACTTGTGGCTGTGTTTTGAAGGGGCCATGCTCTCTCCCTTTTGCTCCTATCAACAAAAAAATGATGACAGTAAAGCTCTATCCATCGATTTCACCATTAAGCAAGGCTTAGCCAGAATAATTCTGTTGAAACATTGCTCAGGGCTTCGTTACGGCAATATTTAGATAACGCATATGTGGATTAGGCTTTCCAATCTGCAGGTGCTGATCGTGTTTCGGGGACCTGCACACGGTTTTTCCACAAATAAGGTTGGAAAATTGAAAGGCTGAATTTCAGGGAGTTTGTTTTCTGAATATTGAATGAAACTGATTTTGACTTCAAGTTTAAATTTTATCAGTCTTTTGGGAAGATTGCCAATCTCTGTAACAGCCAGTTGAGCTGTCAATTTGCTATGTTTTATTTTATTTTTTACTTCAGATGGTGGAAAATATTGACATTCTGCTTTTCGTTAATGTGTTTTTGGCTCATTCATGTAAATTAGAGAATGTAGTGCATCAGGTATGACATATATCTTTGTGGGCCACCCCGAAAGATAGCATCACTGATGAGAACCCAAAATTATTTTTCTATTGGTTTTTGGATTATTGCAGAAAATAAACTGTGCAAAATATGGTGAAAACATTTATGAGTTTTGAAGCCTAAAAACAATCAGTAGAAGTATAAAACCAAAGGAAGGCAATAAATGAACTATCCCACAGTCACATGACTTCAGTGACATCGTCATTGAGCTTCCTTTAATTAAAACCTACAACTTTAAAATTCTATGTTAAAATAGTTTGCAAGAGAGTGAGTGTAAATACAGCAAGACGACTAGTGAGTAGATGAGTTTCTCTATTCTGTGTGATGACATTTAATGATGACATCCGCTTTTTTCTATATGCATAAATGCTTAAAAAAATCATGAATGTGCCACTGATGTAGTTTATGTTGTAGGATAAAATGTGAAAATATCTTGAGCTTGTGTTCATCACAGACCTTATTTCCCAATTGAATCCAGGAACTAGTTTGCTTGTTTTAGGACTCATTTCTGCAGTATTTTATTTAAAGTAAATGTAAAAAGTCAGTCGCTTTTAAGTACCTTTGATGTTCAGTATGAACATATAAACTAACCATTTTTTGTAACTCTAACTTTTCATTGGAAGACAAGGATCTGCTGTGTCAGTTTCATGTGTCCATAACATCACCTCCCCTAGACTTATGTTCTGAGATAAAACAATACACTTCTGGCCAGTTTCACAGACAAGGCTTAAGCTGACATGCATGTTTGAGCTGTTTTAACTGAAAGCAACTTGCACAAACATTTCTTAAAATACGTTAGTGCCATTGTTTTGTCTCAAGATGCACATTAGTTTTTGTTCTAAGGCAAGTTTATAAAAGCTACTTAAATGTCCTAATTGAACTATTTGTCCATCATGGCTTCCTAACCATCCCCATTCTCTGATTGGCTTCATCTCTCTGTCTCCTCTCCACCAATAAGCTAGTGTGTGGTGAGCGTTCTGGCGCAATATGGCTGCCGTCGCATCATCCAGGTGGATGCTGCACTCTGGTGGCGGGTGAGGAGATTCCCCCCCCCCCCCCTCCCCCGTTCATATAAGCACTTTGAGAGACTTTGATAAAGCGCTATTTAAATGTAATGAATTATTAAGGCCTAATCCTGACTTAATCTTAGCCCTGTCTGTGAAACCGAGCCAATAAGTCTAAATGAATACTAAGCCTCAGATATGTTCTGATTGGCTATGATTTTGATATTTTAAAGAGTGTTTCTGTATTTGCTCATCAAAACATTGAATAGTTTCATCATGAGGACAAAAAAAAATATTACTACCTTATTTGAGTTCCTCGGAAGAAAGAGTCATAGAGGATTTGAACGACATGAAGGTGAACAAATTATTTTTGGGTGAAGCGAGTCTTTTTTTCGGTCCTTTCATCAAACTTTAGGACACGCCAGCAAATCTTCATCCACTTACCTCTGCGTATTTGTTTTCATACATCAGGCGTGTCGAGTACCTGCTCGCAGACTGAAAACAAACAAACGTTGTATAGTATTTGAGGAGACTGCGAGACATCTCTGAGTGTGTACAAGCACTCTATCAAATCTCAAAACCAACAGGGTGCAGAATTCACTTCCCCATCATACCAGCCCGCCATGGAAGAAATAAAGATCTTGACATCTTTTGATACACCGCATCCACAGGTGGCCCCAGTGGAGCTCTTTCAATTCAGATTGCATGACTGACATCCCTCTTCGTGTGAAAGAAGGGCAGGACTGTGATTTTCAGGAAGGTCGACCGGAGAAAGATGGACGGTTTGCAGCACAGGAGTTCTCGGGACACTGTGGGCTCTAATTTCACAGCTGAGCTGCGTTTGCTTCCATATTGGACCAGGTTTCAGATAGACGTGCCTCGCTGACGGGCTCTGACCCAGGCCAAGATGGTGTCAGTAAGTATTTGTTTTATTTTTTCTCTTTTACACCTCTGCTGTCAGATTCATTACCTTGGAGGCATCCATCTTTTCAATGTGACAGCACATATAACAGATTGTCATGACAAGTGTGTTTTTAATTTTTTTCCAATGTCAATGTGAGACGTATGTCATCTGAAGAGACAGTTATGATGCTATTATTCCAGTCACATATAGTTTTTCTCTAAATAGATGGAAGCACAAGGGTAATACGTTGACAATTGGCAAACCGATAACTGTAACCTTGTGGAAATGTGACTGCAATATCTAAGTCCTGTTAAACGTGTCTTCTGCTGTGTCTTTCCCTACAGCCGAACAGACAGAGTACTTCAGATATAAAGAGCACAAATGGATCTTAGAGGATATATGATACATGGTATATGGTTTTCCATTATTCATTCAATCGATCCGGCAGAAGGTCCTCATAACTGATATGCAACTTTAACGAGAATCCATGAACCTTTACACACAGGGATCTTAAGAGATGGTCTAATATACACATATATGCCTGAAAAGTGGTTTATGCATAATACAATAGCATGCATGTGAAACACGGCTAAGAATTGAACAAATGCTTCTAACATGGCTCAGAGGAAGATAAAAATCAACATCTTTGTGTCAGTTTTTCTGATCATTATGGGGTAATACAAGACTTTTTCACATGGAATTCAATTCATATCTTGTGAGAAAGTGTGACGTTCTAGAGCAATGTATATAAAAACTGAATGTATAGAGCACATATGTATACTTTGTGTATATTTATATATATAAATACAGTAGAGTGCAAAAGTCTTAGACATGGTAGTATTTTCACCATAAAAGAAGGATTTTAAGCCAGTCATTTCTATCATTTGCTGTAGTATGGCAGTAGGAAATATTCGTTTCCATTGCAAAGCATCCCTTTTTGCATTACTTGTACTAATTCAATGAGATTTCTGTCTGCACAAAGAGTCTAACAACAGCTCCACAGTGCTTCACATGGAGATCTGATCTCACCATCATCAAGTCTGAGAGAGACTGCGAGAGACTGACGCAGTTCTTCTGGATTTAGTCTGTCTCGGTTTGTTCTGTTTCTTCATGTAATCACAGAGAGATCAGATCTCCGTGTGAAGCGCCGGCTGTTGCCAGACTCAGACTAATTATTACAATTAATGCCGAAATGAATGTTTGGAAATGTAAACTGATATTTCCTACTGACACACAACAGCAAAAGATATATAATAAATAAAGGCAATGCATCACAGGAAGGAAAGGTGTCAGTTAAAGAGAGGGAGAGAATGAGACTTAAACCCCTTTTTTGCGGTGAAAATACCGCAATGCCTAAGACTTCTGCACAGTTCTATATATTATACATGACTACTTCCACTCTGTCTGTCATCTTGTTCTCTTTTAGGTTGACGTGTTGGTGGCTCAAACCCGTCGACCTTCCAGACCTACAAGCTTCGGTAAGTCCAAGTGAGTCTAACCCATGTGACGAGCCAAGATTGTGACGTGCCAAAGAAAGGGGCCTTGGGGGGTATCACAGGACATTTACTTCCTTTGTCTTTGTATCTCTGTTTCATTTTTCTAGCTTGGTCATTTCACCCCTCTGCTCGGCCCAGGCAGGCACTCCCTGTGGTGGCAATCACCTTGCTGAGGGAACCCTATTCAGTACAGTGGGTATTTTTTGCCAGCCCTTCGGCTTCAACCCGACACGCTGCAATCTTTCATGTGGACGCTGCTGTGCCACATTCTTAAATAAAGGCAATGCATCACAGGAAGGAAAGGTGTCAGTTAAAGAGAGTGAGAGAATGAGGCTAATGACTCAAAAAGAACAGTGAAAAAGAGGCATATGAAAATGCTACAAGGTATTAAATACAAATAGTTAGGTATCAATATATAGGTATCAAAATATTATAACGTGCAGTATAAAAATGGATATTCTTCTTGAAAGTCTACATGGAACAGTGTATTTAAAGTATGTGTTTGTGTGCATTCAGAGGAAACTTTATGCGGAAAAACAATTTTTACTGGAAAATATGTTACTGGAATAGTAGTATGATAACTGTCTTTTCAGATAAATATAAAGCTTCTCATGTGGTCCTGATTACATTAATTTTAAGAGAACAGTGCCATAGAGTAACCTTAATGCAGAGATCTTTAGCTCCAGTGATTCTTCTTGATTGGGAACCATGAGGAGTCATGAAACAGCAAAAGATCACCAGTTTCCATGACGTGGTAAAGGAATGAAATTCTTCCAGCTGGCTGAGGGTGTTTTTCTGTGAAGGTTGCATTTGTTCTAAAAGCTTATGCAGTGACCATCCATGCCAAAGCAAAACCACAAAATGGGCATAATATTCTGTCGCCAAACGTTGCAAACTTGGACACGCGTGACAATGATGGAGCCCCAGCGAATGGGCTTACACGCCACATTTGGTAATTTGCACACCTACCTGCACTTCATAGCAGCACAATTACTGAGTGTCTCCAGGGCAGCTGGCCTCTCCCATCCTCATTGTGCACCTCTCCAGCCCTGTCCAGCCACGGCTGCGATGCCGTGAAATGGGCGTTAATTCTCTACCCTATCTGTACCATGCAGAGACTGTTTTAATGCCTACATATGATTTTCACTCTCTCTGCTACAATCATCCAAACGTTGAGCGAGAGAGAGAAAATGAATGGGTAAAAATGAAAACATCAAACAAACCTGTGAAATGCAAAACAGTGCAAGTTTTAGAGGTGGTTGTTCCCATCAGTGGGGCTTAATGAGAATTTCACCTTCCAAGTTTGAAGGTAATGGTTGAAAAAAAGGCATTTATTTATGAAAAATTAGGAGCTGAGCTATATTATTCAGTTAGGTAACCCTTGACTAATGGAAGGTACGGCCAGTATTCCTCTGTGTTGTCCATGGTCCTGAAATCAACCAATATTCATGAGAACATGCAACTCTAGAGAAGACGTTTTCACTAAAGTGCAAAAGCCGGGTTGTATAGGGGCATGGGTGTATATTTATAGTAAAATTAAGCATATCTCACCAATATTATTTTTAAGTTTTTGATTAAAGTGTTTTCTGTAGTGTCAAACCTAAAACCTTGTAACTTATGTTCTTATCAACGTTCTTATTCAGACTGGACCTTCTTAAATCCCCAAGGTACGTATATTTTGTATGCAGTATATGTATGTACATTTGTGTGTGTGTGTGTGTTCATATATTTATAGTTCTATGTTATTTTTTTTTTGTCAAAATACTGAGTTCTGTAATGAAACTCTAGCATAGGCTTCTTAAGTCAATCTGCTTGCAATCACATCTTTCTCTATGAGGCACAGTTGATTGGTTCCTGCTGTATCGGTACTGAGCGTTCTGATCAAGCTTCAGATACTTGATGCAGTTGCAGTGCACTTTCAGAAACCCTCCACCCTCCCCAGCTCCACTTGTATAGATCTGCCACAGGTAATTCATGTATGCTATATTGTACATCAGCAGTATGTCTTACGTGCTCACAGCACTGTGACGTGTTTGTACAGTAGTACCTCAAGATACGAAAGGCTCAACTTATGAAAAATCCAAGTTACGAAAGCAAAGACTTTACTGATTTTACTGATTTTACTGCTCTACATACGAAAAATTTTCAAGATACGACAGATTTCTGAAAGTCCGAGATTCGCCCCATAACAATTTTGAAACTTGCGCCGCCATCTTAGTTATAGTAGACTCGCCACCATCCTCCTGCTCTCCCATTGGTTCCTGATGCTAGCCAAGCCATGAGATCCTTCTCTCTAATTGGACAGCATCCCTCCCATCATGCATCTTCTCTACGTACGTGCTGGCGTGCTTTAGCTCAGCCACTCCGCACCCCAAACTTTACATTTTTTATGTTTTCGTAAAGTTAAGTGTACGTATGTACGTTAACTGCCGTTTGTCCTCCCCCTCTGCCGCCACTTTCAGAGATAGCCTCACTCGAAAGGTAAGCTTCGACATTTTACGTTATTTCATTGTTTATCGGTCAATTTAGCTTTATTATGAAATGTAATGGGGTGTTTTTGGAGGGCTTGGAACGAATTAGCCATTTTACATGTAAAATGTGTTCCAAGATTCAGAAGACGAAAAACTCATTATACGAAGGCCGCCTCGGAACGGATTAATTTCGTATCTCGAGGTACCACTGTATTGGCAGTAGCCATGCCAAACACTCCAAGAGATGCCATGACAGATCTCTTTGTACTACTGTGCAAAATATTGCTTGATATTCTTTTATAGGGGAAGACGTCCCTAAGCAATGATCGAGGACCAAAAAGCGACAGGAGAAGACATAGCAACTGAACTCAGAGCAGCAGAATAAAGAAGTCATCTCAGAGTCCAAGTTCACAAATGGTGGAAATGGAGTGCGCTGTAATTCATCAGCATCATCGAGTTCATATATTTTTCTGTACACTATGTAGGGTCCATCAGAAGGGCTGCGTTTTTGAATCTCTGCTCTGGAGAAACTGTCTTCACCTTTCACTTTAATAATCAATAATTGATATCAGTTTTTGTCATTCAGTGTTGCGCCTCCTGATTAATTTTAATAATGTGAATTTCAAATGTCAAATGTTTTCTAACTTCATAGCTATCATCTCAGTGAGATTCGATAGCACAAGCCACGGATGGATACAAGAGATCTGCGTTTTCTCTTCCCTTTTTACCCTGTCAACAGTAAATAGTCAGTCAGCTCATCTTTAAAGATAGAGAAGCTGACCACACTGCAATCGTGCATACATCCAGAATGACATGATGAGCATTGGCACCTGTCGCAACAAGTTACTCGACTCTCAAAAGTGCCCCCACCCCCGTCTGAACCAGGTCTTCATTTAAGTGTAAGCACCATGACACTGCCTGGAAAGCGGAAAAAGAGCGCATACACATACACATGGACTCTGTTCCTAACAGATGGGACACTGTCTGTTCTACGAGGGCCCGCCGGCATGTAATAGTAAGTGCTCCCTTGTTACAGAGAGCATCGGCGCATATGCAGGGTCTGAAAGGCCATGTTAATATGTTAGAGGAGAGAAGCTCCATCACAAAGAGACAGTTGAGCCTGGCACTCTCGTGAGATTCCTCATATTGTCATAATAAACTTCCGTAAAAATACAATAATACCCAGCTTTGAAGTATTAACCGGCTCTCCCTCCACATTGTTCTCTCTACCATCTGATGAGCACACATGCGTCTGTTTTTCGATCGCCTTAGACAAAACAAACAATAATAACGGAATAATCGTAATTTCCCCCGTTGAGGATTGAAATGAGTTGGTGGCTGAACTAAGGCTCCACACAGTCACGCTTTGTTGATTTGGAACACTCTTTGTTATGTGTGTGGTGAGACTGCATCAGGCTCTCTTCCCGCTGGCTTGCCAAACAGAAGCGCTATGTTTCCCTCTGCTGGACGGGTTGGGATCAGCTTCAGAAGAGAATGTGGCTGAGCTATAGAGGAACATCAAGAAAAATGCCCTCATCCTTCCAAAGTCTTGAGAACGGTGGTCAGATCCATTGCTCCAAAGTGCTTTAAATGGACTGATTTTTACCTCACAAACACAAGCATGTTTACGGACCTCTAAGCAAAGAAACAGCTAGTGTACCTTCCTGAGCATAAGTGCATTCTGAGGTTTGTTGATAGGTCTTCCCAAGGCTGATATCCAAACATAACAGGTAAGGCCGAACATACTTGATTGCGTATAGTCATGTTATGACAAAAGCTGTCATAAAAAGCCGTGTTCTTTCAGAAAACCTTCAGAAGGGATTTCTCAGCAGCCATTGTGAGAAAAATTTTCTCATGAAGCCACTGACAACTGACAAGATTAATTAATCGGAAGCGCATTATAATTGGGATGACTGAAAATTTTGTCTTTGATTCATAACATTCCTTGAAATGGACATGGATGCGATTCAAATACAGCAGATAAGTCCAATTCGACTGTCTATATTCATGCTATTTAGACATTTGTTTTCTCTGATATAACAGTGCTCTTCAAACCTTCAGAAGGGATTCCTTACCAGCTCTCACGAGGAAGAAAGCAGGAATTTGTCAGAAAGCCATTTTTATGTTGGACCGTTTCCATTTATTTGAGACAAATTTCCCGATGTGAAAAGCCAACCAAGCTAAATTCATTATGCCATAAAATGTGGATTCTGCAACAATGCTCTTTCAACCTATAGAAAACTTCAGAAAAGATTCTCAGGAGACAATTTCCATGAAGCCTGTTCACCATCGGCTGAGAAGTTGGAATTAATAAGAGAAGCATTATTAATTAAATGACGTTTTTTTACTCATAGTTACATGTAACATAACATGTTTTAGATCTGAACGTAGTAGCAAAGTCTCTGGCTGTACTTGTGATGTTATCAAAGCTCTTCTTTCCCATCCAGCAAACACCCCAACCATGGAAAAGCGTTCAGAGGGATTTCCCAATGCCGCACGCCCCTCGAGAGATTACATTTCCCATGGAGCCTCCGGTGCTAAATCAAGTTCACCAGCAGCTGAGAAGTTGAGAGAACAATCGCTGTAAAGACAATCATTTTGGTCTTTACACTTCTCAATGTGACCGTTTTGCTATAAACCTTTCAAACACAAGAAAATGTATTAAGCTTGAGTGAGCCAGTTCAAGTTTTTAGTTTTATTTGATAGCATCTAATGGGTTGACATAGACCGAAAAAGTGCATGAATGAACTTTAACCAGAACTCCATCAATCCTTGAGTCATCCGGTCCACTCCAGTGTGACTCAGAATCAATGGGAAAACCATTATTATGGGAGTCGTCTTGACATTTATATCAACAATTAATACTTTTCTGACATGGGCACATGGACAGGTCTCGACTTTGACAGAATGATAATAGCCTGAACTTCTAGAAAAGAAGGTTTTACTTCTCGACTGTAAAACCCGGGCTTGTACACGTGAACTCGTTCTTTCTGACTGTGTCTATGGGAAGTCCTTGTGATGGAGTAGGTTTGAGATGTGTTTATTTGTGAACTTCTCAACCTTTGCTCTTCTAAAACAACACTTTCACCATCATGGGTGCATCTCTCACTTTCCAGTCAAAGGGGCGTTCTGCTGGGCCGGTGTTGATGCTGGAGTGCTTTCGTAAGGGCAAGGCGATCTAGGTCATACCCTTGATCCTCGAAACAGTAGAGCCTGTGGGGAAACTCTTGCTAATGTCTTCAACTGGTGTGACAGAAGGGAAGATGACTGTTAAAACTGATCAAGGACCAAAAAGCAACTCTAGAAGATGTGGCGACTGATGAATAAGTTCACAAATGGTGGAACCAGTGACACTTTTGACACCATTGTGAACAGGGCAGAATAATTAATCAGCATAGACAATTCAGACCATAATAGAAGATTAAGGTATAAGGCCTGTCAATCATAATGGCACCATGAATTAAGATCCATTTGTGTTTACATGTGTGAAATATTAGACGGTCGACTGGTAATCTCGTGAATTTCTCACAGCTTTTATGCATAATATGATGATCCTTCAGCAAACATCTCAATATGCTGTAGTACTCAAGAAATGTATTATTATTTGTTAAATATTATTATTATTATCATCAACACATTGCTTGATATTCTTGTGTAAGGGAAGACGTCTCAAAGCAATGATCGAGGACCAAAAAGCGACTGGAGAAGACCCTGATCTCAGAGCAGCAGAATAAGGAAGTCATCTCAGAGTCCAAGTTCACAAATGGTGCAAATGGCTCCGTCAACATTGTTGTGAAGAGTGCGCTGTAATTCATCGGCATCAATATTTAATACTATAACAAATATCCAGGAGAGGAAGATGGAGGTGCAGAGAGCATAATGGCATGATGAATTAAGATCCATTTATGTGTACATGTGTGAAATATTAGACGGTAGGCTGTTAATCTCATGATTTTCTCACATCTTTTATGCGTGATATGCTCTAAAAGTCTCTCACCTACCGTCAACAAAATGAATTCTAATAATCCTTTGAAGGCTCAGCATCTCAGTGAGGGTTCTTGTTGGAACGTGGGAGAGGCATTAGTGTGAGATGAACAAGATAATAGGGGTGGAGAGAGTGAGGGAAGGGAACTGTGTGAATGAGAGCGCTGGGCGCTAACGCTTTCCTGTGTTATTTGCCCTCTGATAAGCCTCACGGTGCGCAGCAGCCAAGACTTTTATTCTCTTCTTTCCGTTCTCTTTTGCCTTTTTTCTTCTGTTCCCGTCTCGTTCTATTACTCCCTTTCTATCACTATCTGTCTTTCAAGTAGTAAAGCAGCACTTTCTGAGAATGTTCAATCAAAAAGAGGTGAGAAAGCAGGTGACTGTTGGACGATGGGCTTTGGTTTTAGCCCATGGAGTGAGTATTAAGTGTATGATTGCAATCATCTGCGAGAATAGCCTTCTTGCGTTTCAGTCTAAAATGTTTCCCTCTTTGTTCCTGTGTCGAAAACCTGATATCAGTGTGTGTTCTTTTGAATGGGCGTATTTTTATAGATCGAAAATTTAGTGTTTGTTTTTTTGTGACGATTTGAAAAGAAAGAAAGAGGAAAGCAGAATCAGAATATCAGCACTAAAACTAGTGCAATCTGTCATTATTACATATCAAATGCTATTCAAAAAGTTGGGGCCAGTTTGTTTTGTTTCAAATGCTCACTAAGACATTTAGTCATTTATTTGACCAAAAATACAGTAAAATGTGATACAGTAAGCCCTCAGTGCATCGCAGATTTTTCAAAAATATTCATTGAAAAATAAAAATAAAACAATACCGCCATATCGGCACCCGTATTGCGGAAAGCAGCATTGCTTCATCGGGATGCGAGAGAAACGGTTTCCCAGGATGCCAGACAAAGAGAGAAACTCTCTCTCAGAGGCTTTGAACACGCCCACGGGCACTCAGACAAGACACGTGATTGGTTCCTGGCGCGAGATCGACCAATGAGAGCATGAGTGGAGTGGGAGCCTCTCGTCTCTCAGAAGCAAATGTTGATGATCCAGTACTTCCCGATCTGATTTAAAATCCTCATTATACCAGTGCAGTAACACCATCATCATCATCATCATCATCATCATCACATTCATGGAACCGCACAGGTCTGTCATTGCTGTCATTACTGGAGTCAATCAATAGAGTTTCCTGAAGTTCAATCAGTAGAGCATTGGTGTTTGCAACACCAAGGTCATGGGACAATCGATCTGATTGTCAATGTGATCCTTGAATGCAATGTAAGTCGCTTTGGATAAAACCATCTGCTAAATGCATGTAACTTTACTTGAAACAGCAATACGCTATAACATAGCACTATAAAATAAGATTACTGGCAGTCATTCTAAAATATTGATATGTGTTTCTAAATGGAGATCCGTAATCCGTAAAAGGGGAGCAGAAACCATCACAGGGATTCACAAAAATGCTAAATAAAATAAGAGTTATGAAAGAGAGGATTATCCAAAACTACATTGTTTCTGTTAGTAGCATATTGAACCTTCTAAACCTTTCCTGATGTCATTTAGAATGGGGTAGAGGACTGTGCAAATAAAGTTCTACCGCTAATATAGATGTCATTTCCTAGTAATAGCACTAATGTCATCATGGTACCGGTTGTCATGGTAAAGCTCAGGCTGTAATTGTTGTTTCACTGAATTTTACATCCATTAGTGGCAGGTCAAGGGCCGTTTGTCCTCCAGCCCCTGAAGACTTCATCAGTGAGGCTTTGATGATGCTGATGATGCATTAGCCAAATCTCATATGAGGATTTCAGCCCCTCCAGGAAGCTCAAGCTAATCCATATGAATTTCCATCTGTTCATATTTTAGATGGGCCTGATTTGGTGTTTTTCCTGCAGGTGGGAGAGGCTGAACGGAAGCAGAGAAAATAACCCAGATTAAGTTGAGGTAATGGCACTCATGCACTCCCTTTTGTGTGCACACCATCTGCAGTTTTTACAGGGCGCCATACAGGGGGAGTAAATTTTTCATTGCATCAGGAATGGGAATAAGATGGAGTGGAATAATCATCCTTTTTTCTCTTCAGCTACTCATTTCACCATCTGATTGGTGTCAGCCAATCAGCTCGAGTCGATGTTGGCTGGTAATGAGGTGTGCTGAGCGAATGAGCTGTGGTGGCAAGAGATGCTTCAAGAACTGATAGCCCACCCCTTCCTCCTCGCTTTCCTCCTCCCCGCAACCCATTCTGCACATGTGTACATATGGCCTATTTTCTGTGTTCAGTTGCTTAATATTCCTTTTTTCGACAATACAAATGAAAGGTACTTTTTAAATTCTGTTTTCCTACAGTATATTAACACATTAGCACTAATACTACAGTTACATTTATGCGTTTGGCAGACACTTTTATCCAAAGATACCCATTGATATTCTAATCAGTTCTTGCTTTCTCTGGGAATCGAACACATGACCTTTGGCGTTGCCATGACGCTCAACTGTTTTAGCGCCAGGAAAACTATAATACTAACACACAAAATAAATTAGTACATTGAATTTCAAAATTAATATAGATTTGAATGTTATTTTTAATTATGTAATTTAGAATGAACATTTTATGTTAATGGGCACAAAAATCTATATTAACACAAATGTA
Source organism: Rhodeus uyekii (assembly GCA_037043235.1). Classification (NCBI taxonomy): domain Eukaryota; kingdom Metazoa; phylum Chordata; class Actinopteri; order Cypriniformes; family Acheilognathidae; genus Rhodeus; species Rhodeus uyekii. The sequence continues at coordinate 310,034 of JAWRVZ010000154.1, read as the reverse complement.
CATGTAATTCTATACGAGTTCACACTACGTTATGGTCATGATGGACTCAAGGACACAGAAGTTAGTACTCAATACAGATTTATTGAAGTCAGGACACGAAACAGTGAACTGGTGGACAGGTGAAAACACAGGGAATGGTGAGAGGCTTAGCTGGAGTGGAGAACACGAAGAATGTCTTGGAGTCTTAGAATACGGGGAACCAATCTCAATGAAGCCGGGTGTAGCGCAGAGTCGAGATGCAGTCTGTGTAGCAAGAGCTGTGACCAGACACTGAGTGTGGGGTGAGGGCTGGTGATAAAGGGCTTCAGTGATGGGAAACAGGTGCTCACTATTCAGGTGATTGGGAACGAGTGGGCGGAGCGTTGGAGTCTGGTGCAGGGGGCGTGGCTGAGTCCGTGACAGTTATTAATGCACATTAAATTTAATTTTATGCACTTTAATTTGCGTTGCATTAATGTAGATCAATTGCATTCATGTGCGTTTCAATGGACATTAATGTGTCGTTATTGAATATTCATGCAAATGGTATTTGCATTAATATAAAAATGTCCAACAATATAGAATTTGGAATTAAATGCACATTAGTGTGCGTTAATATAGAATTCAGTGTACATTTAATGTGCATGAAATGTTGTAATGAACAGTATATTCTACATTAATGCACATTATACTATTTTGAACTCTGAAGTGTATGTTATCATTTACTGCTTAGTGTACATTTTTAAAAATCATATTATTACAGCAGAGTCTCGACCAGTCAGCACTTTTCTGCCGTTATCTTTTATACACTGTACCGTTCAGTCTTGCTTCTATTATCTTGGTTAGACGATCTGTTTGTTACTATTGCACAAAACTGTCACAAAACTGTGTTGAGTTTAAAGCCTTAGTTTCAAACTTGTCTGTTTTTGTATGTACCACAAGTGAGAGATTATTGATTATGTAGGTCACTGGTTATTGATTGATCAGAGTGGAAATGAATCCAAACAAGCTGTTGAAATGCATCGTTGGGGTTTAATGGATTAGCGCCAGAGCACAGGAGTCCATCTACAGCATGATCTTTGCATTTCCAAGTTGAGTTGTTGAATTTTTCTCACACAGCCCTCAACATCTCGAAATCTTAAGTTAAGTGGAAGAGGCTGTGCATTAGCGCGTTGATGTGGCAGATAACTAGTCAGAGTCTGTCAGCCCTTCAAACTCACTGAGCCATCTATTTCCTTTTAACTGAGAAGCTAGTTCCAAAAGCTCTCCACGAAAGCAGAGCTCTGCAGGCTGAGAGGATATTTTGCCCCTCAAAATATGTGTGTTGGTCTGGAGGAAGTTGACTTGGGACTCCACACAGATGGCATTGACCACAGGGACCGGATAAAAGAGCCAGATTAGGAATGGCTGCAGAGACCCTGCTGGGGTGCTGGTAGAGCTTTCCATCTCTCTCTTGCTGTCTGTTTCTCTGTCTTGTTTGTAGGTTGGTGCATGTAGAGAGGCTCCAGTTTCCCACTCCCTCTCTCAAGCCCATTTACTGCCATTTTACAGCTCATTTGGGTCCAAGTGAGCAACATGCCAGCACCTTCTCCCAGTTCTCAGTGACCCACTTTCAGCTCATGCGGGCCAATGGAATCAGACCCTCGAAAGAAGGGCAGATGCATCTGACCATGTCTGTTTTTTAAAGTTATGTACTTGTGCCAAACTGCATCAAGATGTGTGGGCTATCTCTTGTTCACATAGGTAATCTCATATTGGTCACAGTATGACAGGAAAGTATTAAATATTCACTATTTTCCGCATCAGAACACAACAAAAAATGCATGCTGAGTCCAATGCCAGTTTCCTGGAAAAGGTTCAGATCCCTGAAAGAATTCAGTATCCAGACAATTAAAAAATCAGCCCTAGTTTCTGAAAGTGATTGCGATATAATATTGTGGATTGCAATATTTTACGTTTTTTTCAGGATAGGCCTTCAGAGAGACTTTCTAGTTAGTGTCCAAAGTTAAACATGCAAGCTTGTGCTGTGGGTGTTTCTCGAACTTCAGGCAGTTTTTTATCCCAGGAGTTTTGTTAGATTTTGGTCAATAGAGGCAGATTTGATCTTTTTCCTATTAGACTTTATTAGTAGTATTTCCAAGTACGCAACAATGTCATTAAATAGCTAGAGATGAAATTTGACAACGAATAAAACTAACGTTTTTATTTCTGCCATTTCCAGTCAAGCTGTAATGGTCAAATTATGAAAAAAAAACTTGTGCTTATTTAGAATACATAAAATGTTAGCAATGAAATGAACCATAGCCGTTTTATTCCCAAAATGTTTAAAATGTCATTTCCTCTGAAGAATGATATCAAACGCAATTACATCATTTGAGATCCTTTGACAAATTGCTCATGATGTCCCTCATTTGTTATCGCCTGGATAAAAGCATCAGATGAATGAATAAATGTAAATGAGAATGTTCTTCCAGAAAAAAATACGCCGAACAAAATCTCCCTCCAATCTCATTCCTAATCTCTTCCTCTAGCTGTCTCTCCATCCCTTCCCTCCCGCTCCCTATTTCCATCATCCACTTGTTTATAGATCTGTTTCTGTGTGTCCACTGCCTGCGATCTTTCATCAAAGCAGGGCCGGTATTACCGTTGTCTCTCTTTCCAGCGTTTCTTGCCTCCCTCCCGTTCCCCGAGTCTTGGCACACACTCCTCACAGGCTGATTTAAGAGGGAGCATTACAGTGCAGGAGATGAAATTATTTCATTCCTCTCCTCTACTGCTCTCTTCCCGCTCTTGATGGGGTCCCCTGCTGCTTCAGAGGCACGTGGGGAGAGACGTGTCCTGCGTGAAAAGCAGCTCGCTTCTAACATGCGTTTGACCCTTCGTTCCTGCGGCAGAGGGAGCGGCTGCTTTCAGCATCAAATGATTAGTGATCTGGGGCCCTAGAGGCGTGGAACTGAGCTCGGTGTACGCTCAATTTTCTGCCATCAGTGAACAGTTAATGTTCGCCTGAGTAGTAACACACACAATGGGACTAGGCAACCTCATATTCTCAGGGTGGGCATTTTAACAGGCGACTTTGATTCTGCAACTGAATTACATTATCAAAACTGGCCCCAAGAGGTTGTCAAAACTTATAATAGACGGTTTTGTTTTCTGTGGTGATAAAACAAAAATGGCATTGGCTTATTATGTTCCTTAATTAAATGGAAAAGACAGTGTTATGTGTAGGAACCATGTGTGAGTATGAAAGTATGTTTGCATTCAAAGTTATTAAAGTATTCTAAATTTAGGATCCACTCAGTGAAGCTCCTGACGGCCTTAGATGTTCAGCTGAAATGTTTAATATAATTTGAAACCGTGTTAACTGAAGCAGAAAAATGTTTCTCATTTTCACTTAGTTTAACTTGATGTACTAAAACAGATAAAACTCAAACTGAAACAGTAACAAATTACTAAAACTTTCAAATGAAAATACAAAATTATAAATGAAATTGTTCATTATGTTCAATAATCTATTGTGACGGCTTTTCAGTCGTCCAAACAGAAACTCAGAGGCGGTAGTGCAGTTTTGGGCGTTTTATTTGCCAAAACAATAAACTCAAACTCAAACTCAAACTTGTAGCATCAAAACTGAAACGAAGGCTTGCAGCAGGTTTCTCTCGGATGCTGTCTCCGCACTCCCTTTCTCTCTCTGGGCGCGGCTATTTATCCCGTCTCTCGTGTCACTGCAAAATGATCACACCTGTTAGTACTCGTTAATGGAGGCGTGTTCCTTTACCATTAGCCCTCCCAAGACTCCTCCTCCGCCTGCAGCAGCCTCTAGACCACGCCCCGGCTGCCACATACCTCCACCGCCCGACTCAGGCCGGGGAGCCATCCGGCCTGCCACCCACTCCCCCCCCATTTCTGGAGAGGAAGTCGGCCACAGCCATCTGCGCCCCCGGCCTGTGGATCACCTGAAACTTAAATGGCTGTAACGCCAAATACCACCGGGTGATCCGCGCGTTGGTATCTTTCATGCGGTGCAGCCACTGGAGCGGAGCGTGGTCCGAACAGAGGGTGAAAGCCCGTCCCAACAGATAGTATCGGAGGGTGAGGACCGCCCACTTGATGGCCAGGCACTCCCTCTCAACCGTGCTGTACTTCGTCTCCCTCATTGAGAGCTTCCGACTAATGTACAGCACGGGGCGCTCCTCCCCCTCCACCACCTGGGACAACACGGCTCCCAGCCCCCTGTCCGACGCGTCTGTCTGCAAGACAAAAGGGAGAGAAAAGTCAGGAGAGTGTAACAATGGCCCACCACACAATGCAGCCTTTATACAGGTGAAGGCCTGTTGGCACTGCTCCGTCCATTGGACCGGATCTGGGGCTCCCTTTTTAGTGAGATCAGTCAAGGAGCTGGTGACATCCGAAAATCTGGGTATGAACCGCCTATAATAGCCAGCCAGCCCCAAGAACTGTCTCACCTCCTTTTTGGTCTTGGGACGCGGGCAGGCCGCAACAGCTGCGGTTTTCTCAATTTGGGGCCGCACCTGCCCATGTCCCAAGTGGAACCCCAGATACCGTACTTCCACCCGCCCAATCGCACATTTCTTCGGGTTGGCCGTGAGTCCCGCCTCGCGCAACGACCTCAGGACCGCCTTTAGATGCTGCATATGCCGCGGCCAATCATGACTGTAGATGATAATGTCATCCAAGTACGCCGCGGCATACGCCTGATGGGGACGTAGGACGCGGTCCATGAGACGCTGAAACGTAGCGGGGGCCCCGAACAACCCGAATGGAAGCGTGACAAATTGGTGTAAACCAAACGGAGTGGAAAACGCAGTCTTTTCACGGGACATTGGTGTCAGGGGGATTTGCCAATACCCTTTCGTTAGATCCAATGTCGAATAAAATCGAGCAGTGCCTAACCGGTCGAGCAGCTCGTCAACCCGCGGCATGGGATATGCATCAAACTTTGACACCGCGTTCACCTTACGGTAATCCACACAGAATCTGGTCGAGCCGTCGGCCTTTGGAACCAAGACTATCGGGCTGGACCAGTCACTGTGGGACTCCTCCACTACCCCCATGTCTAGCATGGCCTCTAATTCATCCCGAACTACTTTTTTCTTGTGTTCTGGTAACCGATAGGGTCGTGACCGTACCACCACCCCGGGGGTCGTCTCTATGTGGTGCTCTATGAGATTCGTGCGGCCGGGTAAAGGGGAGAACACGTCAGCAAAGTCCTGCTGTAACTGTTCCACGTCGGCCAGTTGGTCAGACGAGAGGTGCGGCCCACAGGGGACCGGAACAAAAGATTTGGGTGTTACGGTTGGTTCCGGCCCCAGCTCGTCCCTCTCTCCCACTGTCGTGGCCAACTGCACCGACCCCACCTCCCTCCAAGGTTTCAGGAGGTTGACGTGATAAATTTGACGCGTCCCCGCCCTATCCGGCCGCACTACCTCATAGTCGACATCCCCCACCCGCCGTGTGACCACAAAGGGTCCTTGCCACTTGGCGAGTAATTTAGAGCCGGACGTGGGTAGTAGAAGAAGCACTTTCTCTCCCGGAGTGAACTCACGTAGCTGGGTACCTCGGTTGTAGAGTTGGCTTTGATGTTCCTGGGCCCGGAGCAAATTCTCCAACTTGAGCCGCCCCAGTGTGTGGAGCTTTGCTCTCAGGTCCAGTACATACTGAATTTCGTTTTTCGCGTTTGTAGGCCCCTCCTCCCAAACTTCCCTAAGGATGTCTAGTACCCCTCTGGGTCGACGGCCGTAGAGAAGCTCGAAGGGGGAAAACCCCGTGGAGGCTTGGGGGACCTCGCGCACTGCAAACAACAGAGGTTCCAACCAGCGATCCCAATTTTTTGCATCTTCGTGAACAAACTTACGAATCATGTTCTTTAAGGTGCGATTAAATCGTTCCACCAGCCCATCGGTTTGCGGATGGTACACGCTCGTGCGAATAGACTTAATCCCCAATAACTCGTATAGCTTGCGTAGTGTGCGTGACATAAACGTTGTGCCTTGGTCGGTGAGGATCTCTTTCGGGATCCCCACCCGGGAGATAATGCGGAAGAGGGCGTCCGCAACACTCTTCGCCGAGATGTTGCGCAGCGCCACTGCTTCCGGGTATCGGGTTGCATAGTCCACGAGAACTAATGCAAAGCGATGCCCTCGTGCTGACCGCTCTAATGGCCCGATGAGGTCCATGCCAATCCTTTCGAAGGGGACCTCCATAAGCGGCAATGGGCGCAAAGGCGCTTTTGGGGTGGCCGGGGGATTAACGAGTTGACATTCGCGGCAGGCCGCACACCACCTGCGGACGTCCCCGCGAATGCCCGGCCAATAAAATCGGGCCATGATACGGTTGAGTGTCTTATCCTGCCCCAAATGCCCGGCCATCGGATTGTGGTGGGCCGCCTGGAATAACATTTCCCGACGGCCCTTCGGTACTAACAACTGGGTTATATCTTCCTTTGTCTGCGTGTCCTGCGTCACGCGATATAACCGGTCTTGAATTATTGCAAAATACGGGTAGGAGAGGCCCTGCGTGGGGTCTGCGCGGTGACCATCAATGGATTGCACTTGGTCAAAGGCATGCCGCACTGTTTTTGCAGGATCCACCCTTAAACAGTTCCCCTAATAGTAGCGGAAACGCTGGCCAATCGGTTCCCAAAATTACAGGGTGGCTGAGGTGGGAATTAACCGCTGCCTCCACTCTATGCTTTTGGTTCCCCAATTGAACTATGACCGGAACAAGTGGGTATTCCCTCACCTCCCCGTGTACACACCTCACCTTAACCATACGGCTCGTATCCCATGCCCCGGCCTGAATCAGTCGTTGGTGGATAGAGGTTTGGTTACATCCTGTATCCACCAAAGCCTGATAGGTATTTCCCCCGACACTTACTGGTACGTAATACTGCCCGGCTCGTCCGGGGGCGCTGGGTGGCGTCTCGGGGACCCGGATCAGGGTGCCCACCTCCATTGCGACGCACTGATCCCGGAAATGCCCTGGTTCCCCGCAACGCCAACACAGCGGCCCAGGCCTCCCCTCCGCACTGGGGGTGGTCGGAACAGCCTCCTGCAGGTGAAACGAGAGAGGGGGGTTAGTACGGGATACCGGGCCGGAGTCCACGGCTGACGCCCGCGGGAGGGGCACGGGTCGGGCCCCTTGCCGGGTCCTCGGCGCCGGCTGCGGTCGTTGTCCTTCCCTCGGCCTGGGAAAAGGGAGAGAGGGCGCCGAAGCAGGCGAAGACAGGGGAGGGGAAACAGAGGGAACAAGAGATGGCGTTTTGGTAGCCCCATACGCGGCCAGATGGTCCTCAGCCAATTGGACCGCTTCCTCCAGCGTGGCGGGGCGGTGGCACTGAACCCACTCCGTGGTATGCTTCGGGAGTTGCCGACAGAATTGTTCCAACACGACCATGTCGATCACTCCGTCGACGTCCCGAGGCTCCGCGAGTAGCCACTGCCGGCCGGCGCTCCGGAGTTGTTGAGCAAAGGCAAAGGGGGACCCCCCCTCCTGGAGAGTGAGGGACCGGAAGCGCTGCCGGTGCTGTTCGGGGGTGCGCCCCACCCGCTGTAAGACGGCCCTCCGCAGGTCCGCGTAGCAGAGCAAGTTCTGGGCCGGAAGTTGCTGCGCCGCCAGCTGGGCATCTCCAGATAGCAAGGGGATCAGTCTTACGGCCCACTCCCCTTCAGGCCAGCAGCAGGCCCTGGCAGAATGTTCAAAAAGCTCCAAGAACGCCTCAGGGTCATCCGCTGGTCCCATTTTCTGCAAGGGCACCTGGAGCGGCGAGGGACTGGCGGATGAGGGGGTTGCCGCGCCGGTGCTCAGCACATCCCGCAGCAACCGGCGATCCTCCTGCTGGAGCTCCATCAGGGCCTGGAACTTTTGTTGATGTTCCTCCCTGATCTCCATGAGGGCCTGATGTTGTGCATGGTGCAGGTTTGCAAGCGACCTCACCATTTCCTCGAGCGGGAGTGACTCCATCTTGCCCTTGTCAGACTCCTGATCGTTCTCCCGGGTTTCGGCACCAGTGTGACGGCTTTTCAGTCGTCCAAACAGAAACTCAGAGGCGGTAGTGCAGTTTTGGGCGTTTTATTTGCCAAAACAATAAACTCAAACTCAAACTCAAACTTGTAGCATCAAAACTGAAACGAAGGCTTGCAGCAGGTTTCTCTCGGATGCTGTCTCCGCACTCCCTTTCTCTCTCTGGGCGCGGCTATTTATCCCGTCTCTCGTGTCACTGCAAAATGATCACACCTGTTAGTACTCGTTAATGGAGGCGTGTTCCTTTACCATTAGCCAATCAGGGTTGTTGATTCTGCATTCGATTCAGTCTAAATGAATCGCTGTTCAATAGAATCAGTTTAAAAGAATGATTCGTTCATAAATCATCCCTGAGCAGGTCTCTTTTTTTTCAAGGAACAATATACTTTTATTAAATTTCATTCATCAGTGTAAAAAAATAGTGTTCAATTTCCTGTTTTGAATCCACTGGAAATTTTGCATGAGAATGTTTTCTTCTCACGTAATTTTTTTCTAAATTGTTCTAATAGGTGTAATTACTTAAACTTTTGATTATGTACATCAACTTTATGTACTTAAACCAATTTTCCCTCAAATTTCTCTTGTCATAAACTCTTTAGCCTACTGCTAATGATGGCATCATCCAAATTGAAAGAGAATATTTACGCTACCCATTTTTCTGAGATTTGAGAATTATGATGGAGATGTAGGGTTTCAGGAAGCGAGGACTTAGTATGCAGGTGGAAGGGCTTTTTATTAAACAATAAAACAAAACTCAAACAAAACTACACCATGGGGAAAAAAACAAGACTGACTTACTAAAGAACTTAACAGACTGGACTGGACTTAACTTGACAAGACAGGACCTGACGGGCAGAATAACAGGACAAGAAAGACAAGGACGCGACACAGGACAGTAAACATGAAGGGATTAAATAGACACAGGAGGGAGGATAATTGATCTGGAAACAGCTGGGACAAATCAAAGCTTAACAGGGGAACAAGGCGGGTAGGGTTACACAATGATAAGACACGAACCAGCCATGAACCCAGCCAATGTGAATGCACATCGCCGTGTGTTCACAAGAAACAAGCGACAGTGCCCAGCTAGTGAAAACACAAAATGCGCGCAAAATAAAACACAACATGAAGAGTACGTGGCTCATGAAAACACGAACCGCGTGCTAAATATTACACAGACGAGAGAGAGCGCGACTCACGCAAAGCTTGAAACCGCACCCAATCACGTGACGTAGAGTGCGCGCTCATGACAATGACGAACACACAGGTCATGAATGCCCGAATCCCGACACAAAACTGAAACTGAAGAAGACCATAGTCTCGGGACCGGACATCAGGAGCCTGGAGCCTTTTTGGTGATTTTACAGCTCAACTATCCCCATTATAGGCGTGTGTTGTGTTATTTTATTTAGTTATTTTTATTATCTCATTTTTGCATTTAGTTTATCATTTAGTAGCCCTACATGATAACATCATTTATTTTTGGAGTGAACTGTCCCTCAATTTAGCTCTCGTATTTGAAATCTAGAGAATAGTAGAGTAGGTCCATTACATAATATATGAAGGGGCCGCGCAGTGGGATAGAGATTTTATTTCTGAAAGCAATGTCTAGTACCACAGTTCCATGTCTTTCAATCTATCAACCTCTCATTCCTCATTAAATCCTCTTTCTAAATGTTTGAGTAGTGTGAAGGGGCTCTCTGCTGGGCTGTAGAGCTTGTTCTCACAGTCTTGCTCGAATCACTAAAGTCCCACTGAGAAACTCCCAGCGCCATTTCTCAATATACCCTCTACTCTCATTCAATATCTCTCTCTTACACACACAAATGGACGTTCCTCATGGCTGACTCCATCATTATTCTGTGGAAGGCCTGTATTAAAGATGCATTTGCACGTTCGCGACTCAAATCTGACCCCAGCAATAGCTGCTGAATTATGGAGACCACCAATGGAGGTGTTTGCCTTTGATCTGATTTAGACTGTCTCACTCACACACATTCTCTCTATGCTTTTCTTTCAGGTAGGACTTAAGTCGCTTTTTCAAAGTGATGAAACAACGCTATAATTGTATGATATTATGATCATTTTATATCGCATCACTGCACTATCCCCAAAACTTTATGATGATTTAATGGTTGATTACCATGATCATCACACTTTCACTTCTTCATTTAAAGAGTGACAGAGGTCTTCACACATTATCAGTGTATATTTAATTATCTCAGAAGGAAATGTGAGTTTTAAAATGACTGTCATTTTTCACGTATTATTATTAATGTAGTGTGATAGGTTGACTTGAGGAACCTTTCAAGTAATCGTTCCGCCCGATTTCCACTCTTTTTCTCTGACGCAATTACCGCCCAGTCTAAAATCATGCTAAGCAATAATGACCCGTATTTTGGCTTTTTGGCTGTTTAGGGAAATTGCTCCTATCCCGTTCGATTCCCAGCTGTGTGATTGCTGCAGGGTCAGAGGCAGTGATGACGAATTTCTAAAATGACAAATGAGATATCGTGGACAAAAACACTGTAATTTTACTTGTTTCACGCCGCTCAGATTTGCAGTTTCAAGGCTGGTTCACACCAAGGACAATAACTAATGATAACAATAGAGTTTTAAAAACTGCTCTAAATGTAAAAGAACAGCTATAACAATAACAGCACAAAAACAATATTGCTGGAATCAGTTTCACAATGATTTTCTCCAGCTGATGACTGATACAACAGCCATTCAGAATCAATTCGGTTTTAAAGAGAACATTTAAAGCCACAGATGACAAAACTGCCGATTGGCCTACAAAGTGATGTTAAACCTGGAGCACTCAACACCACCTTACTTTAACAGGAAATTCTTTATAATAAACTTTTAGTCATACTTTCGGTTTCCAGTGAAGGATCCAGCGCATTGTAGCCGATGGCAAATGGCAGCAAAGACTCATAACTATATAGAAATTATGCAACAGAAAATCTAAGAAACCTCTGTGTTTGGAGTCAACATTTCAAACCGGAGGACCACGAACACAGTGTTTTAGGGCAAATGAAGAGGAAAATCTAGAAACTGCTATAAGTTCCTATGAGTTTCCAAACTATAAGTTCCACCCATAGCAAAATGTCAAGTACAGGTAAGAAAGCTTTTGCCATAGTTACCATAATGTTATTAAAGAGTAGATAAAGTGTGATGCAATTTTCTATCCTTAAAATAGATGTTTTGTTAATAACCCTTTTTCGATCCGACTGTTTGTGGGCGGGGATAAAAAATGGGGAAGGATCCGTTGTGTTCAAAAGACTTTTGCTGCCAAAAAATGTTGATTTTCCCTGCCCAGGTAACGCGGAGAATAAGTAAACATTGTAACAATACAAAGCGGGTTGAAAATTGAACTTTAATGACAAATTTTTCTGAGCTTATTGTCATTTTTTTTCTTGTTTTAAGCATCCATCACAGTGAAATGGATTATATTTATGATTTTAATTTGTAGAATGATGCACAGATAAATCACAACACAATTGTAAAATGAATCGAGTTCTGTTTACTTTTGACTAATGTTGACTTTTTAATGCGTCTGAACTGGTTGAAAGCAGAGGAACAGAGATGACGACACATAGGTGACAGACGGTTTCAACCACTTCTGTGTCTGCATGTGTGTGTGTGTCTTCTAATAGGTTGTCGTGGGACTACTTGGTGACAGTTGCGAGTTGAAGGTGACCACAGCAGCAGAATCATATTGTCACTGCCACTATGGACCTAATTATAACCTTCCATTGCCCCCCAGTGAGAGCGGACAGGAGAAACCACACGTCTCGACCAACGAGACAGACCCGTCCTGAGACGTTTCCCCATGTCCACACTCTCAGATACAAATGAAGTCTGCAGTTGCCTTCTTGTTATTGAGGGTACATGTGTGTATTTGATTTTGTATGTGTTTTCTCCAAGGTACTGAGATCAAATGGCCTTTTCTTGCAGTTGTCAGTGGCTCAGTGTGTGCTGTGAGCTTTCTTTAAATAACAAGAGGAAGTAACCACTGGAGGATACACTGTCAACCACAGGGTAGGCTCTAGGTAAGAGGTGAACGCATCCAGAGTGTGAATGTGTGTGGCTCAAGTAAACAACACATTAGAAGGATTCTCCCAAGGACACTTAAAATTAGAAATTAACTATTAATTAAGCAACACACCATCAGAATTACTAATGCTCTTTTTTTTAAGTACATCTTAATCTTACTTCATTAATCTTTCTAATAACAAGTTTAAAGGGATAGTTCACCCAAAACTTCTATCATCATTTACTCACTCTCGTGTCATTCCAAACCCGTAAGACTGTTGATCATCTTCAGAACACAAATTAAGATATTTTTAAGATATATTTTCATTGTGAGCTATGCAATTATGCTTTAAAAGAAATCATAGATTGTAAAACTAATCCAAATTAATTGAGCGCTTTAGTCCAAATTTTCGAGAGACGCAGTCACTTTATGATGAAGAGATTTAGGCCACGTCCACACGATGCCGTTGCATTCCCTATCCGATCATAAACACAGCGTCGGCGCAAGAAATATCAGCGTCCACACGAGACCACTGAAACCGACTGAATCCGGTGTAGTTTATATGCCAGACCAGTATGGGGCGCTGTAATTCTGCCACAGATAATACACTATACACAGAGAAGAAGACTTTGAGCATGCGCATTGTTGTTGCTGTTCAGTGTTGCCAGATTGCTAGTTACCTTTGGTCACGTCCGACCGGAAAAAAAGGCATTGGGCTGGTTGATAAAATTTGGGATGGTTTTTGATGCATAAAATTTATGCATCAAAACATTTTTCATTATTTATAAGAGTACGCACTTTGGGCTGGTATTTTTTTTAAATGGGAGGGTTTTAAGCTATAGTTGGGCTGAAAAGATTTCGACGCGGGTGCCAAATGGTGCCCTGTTCCTGAGAAAGCAGGTCCTTCCTCAAGAGAATGCGCCAGGGAGGGGCTGTCGCGAGGAGTGAGAGTTCTGAAAACCAGGTCTGGTTGGGCCAGTACGGCGCAACCAGCAAGACCTGCTCCTCGTCCTCCCTGACCTTGCACAGGGTCTGTGCGAGAAGGCTCACTGGGGGAAACGCATATTTGGCTCCAGATCAGCTGGACCACCTGGGGGTGGAGTCTCTATTCTCCCAGGAACGTGAGCTGTCTTGAGAGCGCGTCGGCTGCATGATTGAGCTCGCCTGGAATGTAAACGGCACGCAGCGGCCTGAGCCGATGCTGACCTGATCCCGCGACTGTGCCAAAATGAGCCAGTCGCTGAGATAATTCAGGATGCGGACTCCCACCTCCCTGAGGGGGGAAAGGGAGACACGGGGAGACAGGGACAAACCAAAGGGGAGGACCTTGTACTGGTATGCCCGACCCTCGAACGCAAAGTGAAGGAACGGTCTGTGACGAGGGAGTATCGAGACATGAAAGTACGCGTCCTTCAGGTCGATTGCTGCAAACCAGTCCTGGGAGCGGACACACGTGAGGATGCGTCTCTGCGTTAACATTTTGAACGGAGGCCTGTGTAGGGTCCGATTCAAGACACGCAGGACCAGGATAGGCCGTAACCCCCCGCCTTTCTTAGGAACGATGAAGTAGGGATTGTAAAACCCCTACTCCATCTTGGCTGGAGGGACAGGCTCGATCACGCCCTTCGCCAGGATGACAGCGATCTCCTCCCGAAGTACAGGGACGTCCTTGCCTGCCACTGAGGTAGTCAGAACGCCGCTGAACCTGGGGGGCCGCCTGGCGAACTGAATCGCCTAGCCGAGTCTGATTGTCCGAATGAGCCAACGAGACAGAGTGGGAAGCGCTAGCTAAGCCCCCAAACTCCGTTCGAGAGGTACCAAGGGGACGACCGATGAACCCGCAGAAGGGCAGCAGGGAGCTCTGAGGCCCAACCTAGGAGGCATGGCGTCCCGGAGTCGAGGCGGTGAGTGTAGTGCACTTACAGTCAGGTCCATAAATATTGGTACATCGACACAATTCTAATCTTTTTGGCTCTATACACCACCACAATGGATTTGAAATTAAACGAATAAGATGTGGTTTAACTGCAGACTTTTAGCTTTAATTTGAGGGTATTTACATCCAAATCAGGTGAACGGTGTAGGAATTACAACAGTTTGTATATGTGCCTCCCACTTTTTAATGGACCAAAAATAATGGGACAGATAAACAATCGTAAATCAAACTTTCACTTTTTAATACTTGGTTGCAAATCCTTTGCAGTCAATTAAAGCCTGAAGTCTGGAACAGTTCATCCATGCAAGTTGATTTACAAAAAAAATAAAAATTCTTAGATACTTCCCCTCTAGAATGGCCTTCTTTCTCTGATGATCATCGTCAGTTTGACAGCTTGGGTAGAACATCGGCTCCGACTGTCAGACATCTACGAGCTTTAACTGTGAGCCGAATGGAACAGATTCTAAATCCAATCGATTCCCTCCAGGAAAAAACAAGCACGGCCTCTATTTTTACATTCAGTATTGCTTTACTCTGAAAATACGTTACTATCCTGAAGTCAAGTCAGTCGCAACTTCCGGTTTACAGTGACTTTAAAAAAAACTCACAGTTGTCGAGGGAATGTCGATGTCACTTTTAGCTTATTTAAAAGTGTTTATTTTTTATTTGAAACCATTTAGGTGTCTGAAGTCTGCTGATTCTCCTAGTGGGTCCCGGCTGCCTGATTCTGAACCACTGATCTAAAGTATTCATGATACGTCCTAGTGCAAGACAAAACCTAATGCTCTTCTCTGTAGATGGACACCTATTTCATGTCATCTTCAGAAAATAAATCTTGGTTGAAAATAATTTATATATCAGGTTTGATTTTGAATCCAAGTGTTCTTACATGTTAAACAAAAACTGTCCCATTGAGCTAACATATGTTACACTTGTGTGAAACTATAAGTAACCAGGACAGCCACTGACACCCACTTAAAGATAATGATGGTCTTGTGCTTGTTTTTCCTGCCAAAAAATCAGATGCGATGCAAATAGTCCCTTTTTGATTAATGGATGTTATACAGTAATGTCAATAAGTCCCAGTAGAGTTTAACAATGCATGCAGGAACAGATACATGAAGATAAAAAATATGCATGCTGACATAATATCAAACATGCCCTGATTCCTAATTACAGCCTCTCTTACATTAGATGCACATCACCCAGCTGGCATCAATCATATTGTTTACAGTGACGCTCATCCTTTTGTGCTCATACAATGATCATTTATTTAGCCGTCCATCTGTGTTTGTTATAGGAGTGATAAGAAGGTGGGGGGTGTTTTAAATGAAAGCCGAGCAGCTAATGTAATTGAAATGAATCTAAAGAGCAGGTATATAGCGAAGCTCCACACTTTATGTTCATCATGACACGACTAGGCTTGGTTCATAATAAAGGCAGCAAAGATGGACTCAGATTTACGGTGTTGTGCGCAAGGAATGCAGTCAGACGAGGCCTGCAATGTCATTTTGAAGGTCGTAAACAATGTTGCAGCCCTCCGTGCTAATTTTATTGATGGCTTGCTTGTGCAAGAGTGTGTAAGAGAGAGTGTTTACAGTTGTGTTCCGGCTGTATACACTGAGATTCCAGTAAGTGAATGACAAATAATTATTGAAATTACGGCTTAAACATTTGTAAAGAATATATTATTTCATCAGCAGTAACAAATAACAAAGACAAAATTAAAAATGTTGCAAGGATTTTAATTTTTTTAATTTTAACTATTAAAAAAGTTTAATTTTGCATGTTTACACTAAAATTTCTTTATTTCTTTTTTTTTAGACTACCAATAGATGGTACTTTACTCAGAGTAAAAGAGACCAAGTATAATCAAATAATTTAATGGAATATTAATATAATTTAAAGGATGTTTTTTTACATTTTCAAAAATGTATAATAATTTTCATATTTAAAAAAAATTATAATAATACTATGCCTCTGGACAGTAAACTTGAACTTTACATACACTTTATTTATTTATTTATTTAATGCATTATACTTTCTAAAGATATAACAATTAATAGATAAATAGTATAGTGTATTATAACCATTTTTATGAGTGTATTACAGGACATAACAGACCTTATTCAGAGCCAGTATGAAAGCGAGGACTTACTGTGTTTACAGTGGCATCAGCCGTAAAAAGCTGTATGAAGCTCCGAGATCTCTATATTTTTCCACAGCTCATGTTGTCTGGAGTTTTATTGTCCACTGAAATTACACTGAAAGATATTTTTTTCAGTGTTTCATCAGCAGAAAAAGTCCAAAAACGCACTAAATAACAGCACAACCCACTAAAGCGATGTATGTCTATCCCTCACAGCCTCGCTTTCATTCCCGTTAAAAATCAAAGACGGCGCTGCTGTGAATCAGGTGAATTGATCCATTAAAAATACATATATAATGCATTATTCATAAATGCTTTAAGTAAAATGTTACCAAAACTTTACTTTGTTTTACTATGTTCAAAGTCCTAAAACTATTGATTCTGAATCCTATTTTCAATGTGAATTCTGACTTTTGAACCCCACTGTACGTGTTTACGTGTGTGTTTACACGAATGCACATCTCCTTGTAGCTCTTTTTGTGTTTATACCTGATCAGAGGCTTCGTAATCTATACGCTGCACCCCCGGCTCCCTCTCCATCCTGCTCTAAAACTCTTCTTTCATTTAAAGCTTAATCTCACAAAGCTCCACGAGCACATATTTTTCATTTGATTACCAGGGGCCACCGAGAGAGATGGGTGCCACAGATAGTACTATTGCCACGGTGATAACATCATCTCTATGATGATAAAACCATCTCCACAGCAACCCGTTCAACTATCAGGGTGGTTGGTAGGTGACGGTAAAAAAGGCTGTAGGTGCCATTAAATCGTCTGTGGTAAAGCATAACACTAAAACATGTCATCAAACGCTGAATTCTGGCTCAGTCTGCACTGTTAGATTACACAGCTGATATCAGAGCTGTTTGCATATGCAAATGCTTTCCACCACAGAGAGACGAGATGAAAAGGGAGTCTTTTATTCCAGTCATGATCCAGGAGTCAATTTGCAGGAACATTAGGACATCCACAATCGCTCACTTTCTTGATACATGAAATATCTCTGTGAGTTCATAGCAAGTTTATATTTAGATGTTTTCCCTCATTTTTGTTGTTTATTAATTGTTTTGTGAAAATTCCATCACAGGAATAAATGATTTTACATTGTAACAGTAATACAGGATTTTTGATCAAATGAATGCAGCCTTGGTGAGCATAAGAGACTTTTTTGAAAAACATTTTAAAATCATCATGGCAAAAATATGAACAGTGGTGAACACAATCATTTGGAAAACAAACGTATCCTATTCAGAAATTTTCGGTTGAACAAACAGCGTGACAACTTCCCCTAGTCTTCCTTACTGCTGGAACAACGGTTGTAACTTAAAATCAACACATTTTAAAGTTTATTGTTCTTCTTGCTAATATTAGATCTGTTAACTATCTCCTCAAAAAATGGAAGCTGACACAGTTGTTTCCTGTTGTATTATGCTCACACGTTAGCCACATGCACTTGCTAAACCCAGAGCCATATATGTATATGTATATATTAGATTCTGGAAGATTCTGATCATCTTCACCCCATAAAAGGCATAAGGTACTTTCTATTGGCCCCAAAGGGACTCTGCTATGCCCTTTAGTGGCTGGCTTTTGCGCTAATAACACAGCTTTCCTGAATTAAATTTCTCTCCATCTCTCTAACGAGGTAACCTTTCCAGATGCCCACTAATAATATTACATTTCCTCCTTTTGTGCCCAGAGAGGCCACAGGGAGAGCCTGAGCTCCTGGACTCTTTTATATGAGCTTGAAGACCAAGAGTGTGAGAAGTAGTTCTGTTAAAGCACAAATACAGGACTGGCCTGTCTTGCACCAGGTCTGTTGGCTGGTTTTAGAGGGGTGTTGAGCACTTTTCAGTTGGTCAGGCAGGGAAAGCATCTAGTCGCCCACGTTAAATCAGATAAACATCACTTAGGCCAGGCTGGGACACCATCTTAAACCAGCCTATCAGCTTAGGCTCGTTCTAATCTTAGGTGGTCGTTTTCTGGTTTAAAGCAGCTGACTGCCCAAGCTAAACACCAGTTTGGCCAGGATGGGAGACGGTCTTAGACCTGAAAAGCAACTAAGGCTGGTTTAAAAAGGTATTTTTGAGCAGGACTGTGACGAATGGACACTCAGGCTGGGATCCAATTGCATGTCTTTTAATAAGATTAGTTGTACAGGCGGGGAAGTCAGGGCAGGCAGAGAACAATCGCGGGCGAAATACCAGGCAGAGATCAGGACAGGCAGACAGGATCGGCAACGGGAAATCAGGCAATGGTATAAACCAGGGGTGGGCAAACTACGGCCCGCGGGCCATATCCGGCACGTTGGGCTTTTTAATCCGGCCCGCCGAACTCGCCGAACTTGTATCAAACCTCCTTCATTTAACATTTCCCTGTAATGTCACTCTGTCGCGGCTGCAAGCGGCAGTGGTGCTGAAGCTGAGCAGGCGTGTGTCGCAAACCCCTCTACACCCCCCTACCCCGTCAACAATCGTGAACCGCTCACCCCGGCCCCTCTGTCAATTTTAAGAAACCATTGTGGCCCGAGAGACAAATAGTTTGCCCACCCCTGGTATAAATGCTCAGAACTGTTCACAAAAGCAAAACAAGACTTTGCGGTGAGAGGGTGTGAGATGGAGTCTTTTAAAGTCCGGGTGATGGGTGTCAGCTGGAGCGATGATTAGTCCAATGTACGGGTTTCTGGGAAATGTAGTGTATGTGTATGTGTGTGTGTCAGTATATGTGTGCTCGCTCCCTCCGATGGCCAGAGGAGGGAACCACGGAGTTCGTCTCTGTGACAAGGACAAACAATAAGCTGCTAATAATTATGACAAAATCAGCTACAACTATGTAAAATAACAAAGTAATAAATCCATATGAATAATGTCCTAGTGCATTTACAAATCTACAATCAAATAAACCTTAGTTATTTCTTTCACCATTATTTGGTCGCACTCAGGCTCACTTTAAGAATTGTAGTTGCACCGTCTACAGCAGACATGAGGGCCGTGATGTGATGCGACAAAAGACGATGGAACCCATTGTTATCAGTTGTCTGAACTGGATGTGACATGACACAACAAATCCATGACAGTAAACTGATGCCTCATTCTATTTATGACGTACTCCAAGCACTTCTCATAGGAAGGACAAAAGGATTCGCAACGATCGCTATGTTGAGCTCAGTGTTTTCCGTTTCTAGCTGTTGAGGCGATGTGTCAAGTGTCACGTCCGGTGTAGACACAGTGGTTAAGAAAGACTTTTTAAATGAGATGCACCGTGTCTCGTCTGTTTTCATTTGCACCGTTCCACGCTCACAATTGTGTGTCGAGACAGAGTGAAATGGCTGGTGAGACGATTTCTAAGGGGCTTTCATTTTTAACACTGAGCTTTATTTTCCCGCTCTGCATTGGAGATGATGGTGGGAAAGAAGAGATGTGAATGAACACATTCAACGGCACTAAATAATCTACGGCTTAAGTGTAAGAACCCCAGAACGAAGGCTATAGCCACAGAGGAGGCTGATAACATGTCAGCTCAGTCTCCACGTTATCTAGCTACACAAAAGCACGGCTTTTATCCGTGCCACCGAATAGGCTCGTATCTGCCTTTCTAGGAAAAAGATTAGCAAGGCTGAGAAAATGTATCGCTCGTACATTCGTATTTGTTTGAGTCTATTTGTGTGGTGACACTTCAGAAAAGAAAAATAAACATCGATAAGTGAAGAGCTTTGGCAAGATTGCACATCTCATTCCAGGTATTCCTAGTTTTGTTTCTGATTTTAATGAATTACGAGTTTCTCCGTGGGCCATAATTATGCCATGATGCCAGTCCTGTCTCCCATGAAGAGTAATTTCCTCCCGTGAAAGGATCTAGTTCAGAAAGCTCCTTCAAAAGTCATCATTCAATGCTCTTTGTCTGGAAATCTGTGCAGGATACAGAGTGTACAAACAGCATTGGTGATGTGCAGTCGTGCGGGTTCGGAGACAAAGACATAGTGCCGTTTCTTTCTGCCTTCCGTCCCGGTTTTCCCCACAGCACGCGGACATTAATCACAGGGAGGATGTGGCATTGACAGACAGCTGGATATCCCAGCATGCACGCTGGGAGAACACTTCATTTTTCCCAACCTCCCTCCAACAAATTCCAACAGCTTGTACCCTAATTCTGAAACATTTTATTCCAGATGCTTTTAAAAATGTCTTCTAATAAGCATCATTTGTGGATGTGTGCATATATGACATTTTTCTTTCAAATTGTATGAAATATATCTTACAGTGTATGAAAAGGTGTATCTGGAAACCATCACGTTGTATATCAAGCATCGTCTTTGTGATTAATTGATTGTTGTGAGGTACTCTTTTCACTTTTTAAATTAATTAATGCATTTATATTGAGGTGGTACCATTGACTGTCCTCATTTATCTTAATTTTAACATAACTAAAACATAATTTTATATTTAGACTTTTTATCAACAATAATATTAATTGATTTATTGATTCATTCATTTTTGAGGTGCAACTATAGATGGATGAATTAGATAGATAGATAGATAGATAGATAGATAGATAGATAGATAGATAGATAGATAGATAGATAGATAGATAGATAGATAGATAGATAGATAGATAGATAGATAGATAGATAGGATACAGATGGATGGATGGATGGATGGATGGATGGATGGATGGATGGATGGATGGATGGATGGATGGATGGATAGATAGAATGTTCCAGAAATCTATCACAAATGAGCAAATGCTTGACTATCATATGAAACAAGACACATCAAATAGAAGCCCTGTTATTGTATAGTTGCTATCAGGGATTGCAAATGACAATAAATTGGTTAGTTTTGTAAATTCAACAGAGATACTGTATAAGTGCCATGCAGAGAAAGCAATCGGATGTGCATTTGTTCCACAGGTGTACAACATCTCACAGTTGGTTTCCCACTTATTTGAAGACTCATTATTTCAGGAAAACAGGTGGGGAAGTGCTATGGTGAAATCCCAGGAGAGCTCAAGCATTAACACGGCCCAATCAGACGGCACTTGTTATTTAGGGTGCTTTTAAGTGCTGCATTTTGTGATGATGTCTCTTCACTGATTGATTGAAAAAATCCTCACACTCTCCTGTCTCCATCTCTGTATCTCTCCAACTCATCTCCATTTTCAGATTCTCCCAAAGGATTTGTTGCCTTTCCTTGGGTTTACCAGGACTCAAGCCTAAGAGCTCCTTTTAGAGGAAATGAGCAGAAGACCTTAGATTTGCAGGTGAGCTCTACAAGTGTGCTTATACACATGCATATTGGTTTCTTAAAGATCATGTGACACTGGAATAATAATGCTGAAAATTCAGCCTTGCATCACAGGAATAAAAGGCATTTTACAGTGTGTAAATGTTTAAACTTTTACTCTTCTTGCTGTATTTTTAATCTTTTTGACCAAATAAATGCAGCCTTTTTTGTGAGCATAAGACACTTCTTCTTCATAGTGTAATTAATGACTGAATCTCTTAAAGTTGCATGGGGAATTTTTACATACAGCTGTCAATCATCCTCCATTACAACTTTAATGCGGCATCACGACTCAGGAGGGGTGGATCTCTGCTGGTTGGTCCTCTGCAGGCATGTTGTATATTTATGGAGGAGAGGGGCTGGCAACGTTTAATGAAGCTGTGCAGAACGGACCCGACAGGCAGCGCTTTCTACCACAGGCTCGCTCTAATCTCCGTTAAAATAAAAGATAATGAAGCATTTAAACCATCTGAACCTCTTTCAGCCTGTGGCCACACAGAGAGATTTGATATGGAGAGACAAGGCGAGAAGCGATCTGGTAAAAGAGGGAGGGAGGAGGCTGTCATTGTTGGGTCAGAACAGTTGATCAGCCTCAAGGCCTGCAGCTGCAATCTGTGAAAGAGGTGGGAAAGTTCCTGTGTCTCGGTTTGTGTGTGGAAAGGTTTGTGAATTTTTGAAAATGTGTGCACAAATATTGTAGAACGTGTCAAAAAAATTATTCAAAGTTGATTTCGTTATTTGAATGCCACATATATTGTCTAAATCATGTTTTGCACCAAATGTCCTTAGATTTATAAGAGGGCATGGTTTGTTTGTGTGTGTGTGTGTGTGTGTGTGTGTGTGTGTGTGTGTGTGTGCGTGCGTGCGTGCGTGCGTGCGTGCGTGTGTGCGTGCATAGGGGTGTGTGAATACAGCATTAGATAATAGTAAATATATTGCATTTAATAAAATGTAATAAAAAAACTAGTAGTAAACTAAATAGTAGTGTTGAGCCGGATACTCAGCTGAAATGAGTATCCGGTACGGATAAAGCACTTTTGCCGAGTACGAGTATTGTACGAGTAATATGAGTCAATATCTGTGCTCAGATTGAATAAAAATCCTCATTGGGTAGCTGACTGTGTCTGCGTACTGTGATAGGCTAGTCACAGCGCCCCTCCCCTACACATACAGATTTGCTGTGTCCTGCTCTGCTCACTTACACACAGAACACTGAGAAGAGAACAGTTCTCTTTCTCTCTCTCAGTCACTCATGTCTTTTCCGTAAACGTTTAGGGTTTCTTCAGCTTCAGGTTTGTTTTTTATTTTGGTTTGTTTTTAGTACTTGCTTATTAAGCAGTAGAGTTCTGGTAAACGTGGGGTTTGTTCAGATGTGGTGCTCGGTAGAATGCGACTAGCGTTGCATCTACTGTCGGAGTTTTAGTTTTTTTTACCGTCTGCTGGCTCTAACCAGTTTTTTACCTTCACGCAAAAAATAATGATTCAAAATTATGATTCCCTTTCAGGGAACTCGAGCTGTGTCGAAGCACTAGGGGAAATAGCCTTGCGTGAGTCACGTGAAGATCTATGCAACCAATGAGAAGCGAACGCGTGTGAATGCGTCACTGCCGGCCGCAGCCGGTGACGTCATGAGGAAGAGCATAAAGCGCGTCTGAAACCGGGGCGCGTCAGCTCTGAATGCCTTCAGCGTGCTGTGTCTGTGCGAGAGTGGTTTTTGAGACTTGATAGCTTAAAAAATCAAAGAATGAGTGTGAAAAGTGTGGCGAGAGATGAACAGAGTTTCAGACCGTGTGTTTATCCCTGTCCTCGTTTTATAACGGGCAGGGATACACATGTAATGTGTGTTATCTGTTTAGGAGTGGAACATGCACGGTCGGCTCTTGAGGGCGCCGGCTGTAAAGACTGTGAGCAGTTTTCTCTGCATGTTCTCCGCTCCCGCCTGGCGGTCTGTAACGAGGCCGCCCAGGCTAGTGTTCCCCGGGGTTCGGGACCTGCAGCGGCCGAGGCGTTGCGGCGCTCTCAGTCCTGGGGTTCACAAATGGATCTCGCTGAGGCTGCTGGGGTGGGTCCGTCCTTACCTCAGCCCTCACGAGACCAAACGGGTTCCAGTCACGGGCACTCCTCGGGAGATGTTCGTGCTGTGACTCCAACATTAGCTTTGTCGAGTTCCGATAGTGAGATGGACTTAGCTAGTGTTGACCCGGCAGAGGAGGCTTCGCCACTCTCCTCGGCGGCGTTTGAAGAGCTAGTTGAGGTTGTGGCGCGAGCTGTCTCTCGTCTGGATATTGAATGGCCGGCGGAGACCAGAAGCGCCCGTCCTAAAAGAAGTATGTTGGACGAGCGTTATCTGCCGGCTCGCGTCACTCCCCCGCGCCGAGCTATGCCTTTCCTTCCCGATTTGCATGCCGAGGTATCCAGATCGTGGGAAAAGCCAGCCTCTGAGAGAGTTCATACACGGAACAGTTCGATGTATACGAATCTCGCAGGGGCTCAAAGCTATTGCTATGGGGGGATGCAGAAGGTGGATGAGGCGCTTGCGAGCTACCTTGTGCCCCAATCTGCGTCCTCCATTAAAGCTCCGGCGCTCCCCTCCAAGCCGATGCGCGTCACGTCGTCTTTGGTGGGGAGAGCGTACTCAGCCTCTAGTCAAGCCGCAGCGTGCCTGCACACCACGGCTCTGCTGCAGGCTTATCAGGCTGAGTTGCTGGGGGACCTCAACGAGGGCGGCGGTATCGGTCCGGAGACAGTGGCAGAGCTGCGCCGGACCGTGGATCTGTCTCTCCGGGCCACTAGGGAGACGGCCTACTCTGTCGGTCGCTCCATGGCAGCTCTGGTGGCTACGGAGAGACATCTTTGGCTCAATTTGTCTTCCATCAAAGATAGGGACAAATTTGTTTTGCTGGACGCTCCTCTGTCCCCTTCGGGCTTGTTCGGCGACGCCGTAAAAAGCGTTGTCGACAAGTTTCAGGAGGCTGCACGACAGCAGGTGGCGTTCAGTAAAGTTATTCCCCGCCGCCCTCCACGTGAGACCGCCAGTCAAAGGGGGTCTCAGAGCTCTTCACACAGGGCCGCTCAAAAACGAAGTGTCGCCACCCGTCTTCCTCCGGCTAATCCCGGGGGGTCGGGGCGACAGGCTCAAGCCTCTGGCAAGAGGGGCGATCTGAGGGCTGTCCTGAGCGCTAAGAAGGCTAAGAGCAAGCGGCCCTGACGCCAAGCCGCAACAAGGTGGTGTATCCCTGGAGCAGCTGACCAGTCAGCCCGCCATGGGAAAACCACCCCCTCTGAGGAGGGTCCTAGAGCACTCCACCCGGGAATCCGGAAATCCCGGCCCAGTGGTGGACATGCCATCAGCACCAGAGGCCAGCCCCGGGAGGCTGGTTCCCCTAGTAGAATTCCGGGATGCGTGGTCACGGCTACCCGGTATCTCTCAGTGGGTCCTGCGCACGGTCACCTTAGGGTACGCCATTCAGTTCGGGGTCTCACCACCCCAGTTCTCGGGGGTCCTACAGTCTGCTGTAGGCCCTCAGCAGGCTCTGGTCATGGAACAAGAAGTAGACACTTTGCTGGCGAAAGGGGCCATCGAGTATGTACCCCTCGCAGAGAGCAAGTCCGGGTTCTACAGCCGGTACTTCATAGTTCCAAAGAAGGATGGAGGGTTGCGGCCCATTCTGGATTTACGTCTCTTGAATCGTGCGGTCAAGCGTCTAAAGTTCAAAATGCTAACGCTCAAACAGATCGTAGTGCAGATCAGATCCGAGGATTGGTTTGTCACAGTCGACCTCAAGGACGCTTATTTCCATGTCTCCATCCTTCCGCAACACAGGAAGTTCCTGAGGTTCGCCTTTGGGGGAAAGGCGTACCAGTATCGGGTGCTTCCTTTCGGCCTAGCGCTCTCACCCCGCACGTTTACGAAAGTCGTGGACGCTGCTCTAGCTCCCCTGCGGTCACGGGGCATCCGTGTCTTAAACTATATAGACGACTGGCTTATTCTGGCCCAGTCGCCGCAGTTGGCGGAGCAACATCGAGATGTAGTGCTCGCACACATAAAGGAGCTGGGGTTGAGGCTGAACGCCAAGAAGAGTGTCCTTTCTCCTGCTCAGAGAACCACCTTCTTGGGAGTCGTCTGGGACTCAGTAGTGATGTCGGCCCGGCTTTCCCCCGGGCGCATCCAAGTTATCTGTTCAGCCGTCAAGAGCATCAAGTTAGGCCAGCCACTCACTGTCAGACACTTCCAGAGGGTGTTAGGGCTCATGGCAGCGGCTTCCTGCGTCATCCCGTTGGGCCTGCTGCACATGAGACCCCTGCAGTGGTGGCTAAAGACCAAGGGGTTTTCCCCGAAAGGGAACCCGCTTCGCATTATCAAGGTCACGGGGCGATGCCTACGCGCCTTGAGTATGTGGAAGAATCCTTGGTTTCTGTCTCAAGGCCCAGTGCTAGGGGCTCTGGCTCGGAGAGTCTCTCTCTCGACAGATGCCTCCCTCTCGGGCTGGGGGGCGGTCTTGAGAGACCGCTCCTCACAAGGTCTATGGAACAGTCGGCACCAAACCTGGCACATAAACATGTTAGAGTTACTGGCGATCCGCAAAGCACTCCGTGCGTTCCTACCGGACCTTCGCGACCACCATGTCACTGTTTTCACCGACAGCATGACTGCGGTTGCGTATATCAATCACCAGGGGGGTCTGCGTTCGCGACCACTTTACAAGATGGCGCGACAGATCCTCCTCTGGGCCCAGGGAAAGCTGCTCTCCATCCGGGCGGCTTATATCCCGGGGGTCCAGAATGTGGGAGCAGACGCCCTGTCGAGACAGGGGGCGAGACCAGGGGAATGGCGACTCCACCCCGAGGTGGTGGAGCAAATTTGGGAAAGGTTCGGAAAGGCACAGGTCGACCTGTTTGCCTCGGTAGAAAACTCCCATTGCCCTCTGTGGTTTTCACTCACACATCCAGCGCCTCTGGGGCGGGATGCCGTGACGCAGGCATGGCCGAGGTTACGCCTGTATGCTTTTCCCCCGATCGCTCTGCTCCCGGGAGTTCTGGCCAAGGTTCGCCGGGACAAGGTCCGTCTCACGCTAGTGGCCCCCCACTGGCCGTCCAGAATATGGTTCGCGGACCTTGTGTCCCTCCTCGACGGGGTCCCCTGGGAGATCCCGATCAGGAGGGACCTTCTGTCCCAGGCGGAAGGTTGCATTCTTCACCCGCAACCAGGGCCGTTGAAACTGTGGGTCTGGCCCCTGAGGGGGCCCAGCTCATAGAGGCCGGTCTCTCAGCCGAGGTTGTTGAGACCATCCTGCAGTCCAGAGCTCCCTCCACGAGGAAACTCTACGCCTTGAAGTGGAAGCTCTTCACTTCTTGGTGTAGTGAAAGGCAGCTGAACCCAGTAACCTGCCAAATTGGCAAAGTACTGGAGTTCCTGCAAGAAAGATTTGTGGCAGGGCTGTCCCCCTCCACCTTGAAGGTCTACGTGGCTGCTATAGCGGCTTGCCACGTACCTCTGGGTGGGGTGTCCTTGGGCAGGGACCCCCTAGTCACTCGTTTCCTCCGTGGTACATTAAGGCTGAGACCTGCGGCACAGACCAGGGTGCCTGCCTGGGACTTGTCCATGGTACTCCTAGGCTTGTCCCAGCCACCCTTTGAACCTCTAGAGGGTATCTCTATCAAGTACCTCTCGCTAAAAACCCTTCTTTTGCTGGCTATCACTTCGCTTAAGAGGGTCGGGGACCTTCAGGCCCTCTCAGTGGCCCCATCATGTCTTGAGTTTGCGCCCGGGATGGCGAAAGCTTTCCTCCACCCGAGGCCGGGCTACGTCCCCAAGGTTCCCACTAATGTGGCTCGGTCTGTCACGCTGCAGGCCTTCTGCCCTCCCCCATTTGACGATCATGAGCAGGAGCACAAGAACAAGGTCTGTCCAGTGCGAGCACTGGACGCTTACGTTCACAAGACTGCCACGTGGCGTAAGTCGGACCAACTGTTCGTTTGCTTTGGGGCCCCCGAGGGTGCCCCAGCTTCCAAGCAAACTCTGAGCAGGTGGATAGTCGAGGCTATCTGTCTAGCTTATGAGTCGGCCGGACATGCTTCTCCTTTGAGGGTCCGAGCCCACTCCACTAGGAGCATGGCGGCATCCAAGGCTCTCCTCTCCGGAGTCTCCTTGCCTGACGTTTGTGCTGCGGCTGGCTGGTCCTCGCCGCACACATTCATGAGGTTCTACCAGCTAGACCTCGATGCCGCCCCGGGAACCAGGGTGCTCTCTCAGTGAGCTGGGACACACCCGGATGCTGACCTCGCTGAGGTGGCGTTGGCATAGCGTTCCCCTAGTGCTTCGACACAGCTCGAGTTCCCTGAAAGGGAACGTCTCGGGTTACTTATGTAACCCTGGTTCCCTGAGGGGAACGAGACGCTGTGTCTTGGCCTCAGCTCCGGGCGCATCCGGGCCCGCTTCAGGCATTCATGGCTGACGCGCCCCGGTTTCAGACGCGCTTTATGCTCTTCCTCATGACGTCACCGGCTGCGGCCGGCAGTGACGCATTCACACGCGTTCGCTTCTCATTGGTTGCATAGATCTTCACGTGACTCACGCAAGGCTATTTCCCCTAGTGCTTCGACACAGCGTCTCGTTCCCCTCAGGGAACCAGGGTTACATAAGTAACCCGAGACGTTTCTTCTCGTGTTGCAAAACTTGTTCTGTATATAGTTTGTTTGTTATCGTGATCAAAACCATTGATCTGAAGCTCAATGCTGATGCTGTCATGTAAAGTTTTCCAATCACCAAAAAATATAACAATTTCTGATCAACCCATATCAATTGCATGATTAAAAATAACATAACGGTTAAAGCCCCGCCCACGTCTGTGTTAAATCACACCCACTTCCGGGTTAGGCCCCGCCCAGTCCGAGTACATATGCAGATACAGACAATTCATATGGTTAACAGATATAAATACAGATACAGATAATGCTGTACTCGCGCATCCCTACTAAATAGTCTATGTTTAATATGAACAGATACAACTTTTCATTTTACAAATTTATAAGTCAATGTTAAAGATTAACTTAATAAATGCTTAAGAAATATTTTTCAGTGTTAGTTCATGTTAACTGATTAACTACTGTTAACAAATGGAATCTCATCGTAAAGTGTTACCAAAAAGTCCAAGTTGAAAATTAAGTATAGAGGTTATCAGAACACTCGGGTAATTTTCTACAAACCTAAAATGTTCCCATTTCAATAAAAAATTGAGATTCTCACAAATCTAACTTAAAAAGTCTTCCATTTTGTCTGACTAAAATGTCCACCTCTCTTTATCCCTTTCAGAGTTTTTGGATCATTATCTAATGCTATGCTTTTCGAATCTGTTTTTTTAGTTGCATCACTGAAATTGCTGCCAGGCCAAAGAGGCACAAGAGAAAACGGATGAGAGAAAGGCAGCAATGAATGTTTGATGGACAGAGATGACGAAAGAGTGGGAACAAAGATAGAATACCACATAACAGTGGTAAGAAAAAGAGTAGGAACATGTTTACACAGCACCACATGGTGTGTGGCTCAACTCTGTATTAAAATTACCTTTTCGCTTCAGCTCAGATCCATAAAACCCCTACAGCCAGCAGAACCCAGACAATTAATGTGTTTCTGTTATCCGGTCAGTCCAGCTCCATGTCTTTTCTGCTTTAGCCCTATGGAGCAGATACATCTCTGTGGGATCTGCCCTCACCAGCGCAATCAACCCAAACAAAGCCGCGTGATCAAAGTATACGGCAGCATAAACAAAGCTCGAGAGCCCTGCTCGCATCCCTCAAGCTCAGAGTTTTTGATGATGAAAAGCAACTGAGTGTTCTTGCATCTGAAAATGAACTATTTGAAAACATCATGGTAATTTATTTGGTGCATTTGAAAGAGATGATGCTAGTTTTAGTTTGCTGCATTCACTGAAAATGTACCAGACGTATAGAAATAAAGGTCTTGAAAAGAGATGGATAGCATGGTGTTGTAGAAGAACTTTCAAAAGTTGTTGCTTTAATGCCATAGAACCTTTAAAATTTCCTATGACACCATGATCCCTTAAGATCTCCTGTGCTGCGTACGCACTGTAAACTTTAAGGGGTCACAACCGCATTTAAATATGTAACTGCAATGATTGGCTTGGTGGAAACAACAGCAATGTTCTGACATCTCTTGTCAAGTCAAGTCAAGTCACCTTTATTTATATAGCGCTTTTTACAATGTAGATTGTTTCAAAGCAGCTTTACAGGAAAAACAATATAAACAAAGTTTGTTTGGCTGAACAGAAGCCCCAAAAGAGCAGGCGAATCAATACAACTGATGAATTTTAAGTGTTAAGTTTCCCCAACTGAGCAAGCCATAGGCGACAGCGGCAAGGAACCAAAACTCCGGCAGGTGACGTAACGAATGAAGAATAGAATGGAGAAAAAACCTTGGGAGAAACCAGGCTCAGTTGGGGGACCAGTTCTCCTCTGGCCAACAGCCAAACCGTGCATGATTATTATACAACAATTCAAGTCCAATATGAAGTCCAATTTGGTCTGGTTAGAGATGGGTTCATGATCGTCACAGGGGAGGGTCCAGTAGAGTCACGGTCTCCGCAGACACCCCAGGGCAGTGCTGTGCTCGTGTCCAGGTCCTTCATCTGATCTGGATACGGCCCGGATCCAGCTGACCACGGTAACCTCGGAATAAACAGAGAACAATATCAGCGTAGATGCCATTCTTCTTCTGATGTATCGAGTACATCAGGTGTTATGGGAATGTTCCCGGTTCCGGCTTATCTAAATTATGCAGCCTAACAATCATTTTACATGATTTGGATTAAAAATGTATGTATAATGTGTTATGTGTATGCCAGGTTGAAAAGATGTGTTTTTAGTCTACATTTAAACTGACAGAGTGTGTCTGCTTCCCGAACTGTAATAGGAAGACTGTTCCAGAGTTTAGGAGCTAAATAGGAAAAGGATCGCCCGCCAGCAGTTGACTTTGATATTCTAGGTATTATAAGCTGGTCAGTATTTTGGGATCGTAATAGACGTGAAGGACTATAATGTGTTAAGAGATCGCTCAAGTACTGTGGAGCTAAGCCATTTAATGCTTTGTAAGTCATTAGCAAGATTTTAAAATGTATTCGGTGTTTAATAGGAAGCCAGTGCAGGTTTGACAGAACTGGGCTAATATGCTCATACTTCCTGGTTCTAGTAAGAACTCGAGCTGCTGCATTTTGGACCAGTTGGAATTTGTTTATTAAGCGTGCAGGGCAACCACCTAGTAGAGCATTACAATAATCTAGCCTTGAACTCATGAACGCATGAACTAACTTTCCCGCATTTGTCTTAGATAGCATATGTCGCAATTTAGATATATTTTTAAGATGGAAGAACGCCGTTTTACAGATGCTAGAAACATGGCTTTCTTGTGTTTGGTATCCACTATTCTGACCAAAGTAAAAAACTCAATTCTCAGCAATCTTATCTAAAGCAGAGTCGACATTGTTTTCTTTGTGCTTAAAGGCTGCTTACAGAGTGTGCTCTTGCAGTCTTGCCATGTCCACTTGTTTAAGCTTCGCTCATTTTCAGCATAAAGCATTTCCAAATATTTCGTTTTTTACGGGGGTTTTCTTGTTCACTGATTTGCTTGCAAGTTCCTGCTACACTAATGAGTCAGGCTCGAACTACTTCCCCTGTGATTTCGTGCACGGCACAAACAGAAGCGAGATACATCTCTGATGCACATTAAAATCCGAAATTTAACATGCATCACAGTGTCTCTTGTCTGTCATCTCTCGTATCTCTCGTCTTTCGTACTGACAACCGCTTTTACAAAATTCTAGGCAGTGTGAATGGAACTGACAACTGTCGTACCTCATTAACAATGACGGTTGTTGGTTGTTAATGAACGACGAGGGTTGTCGGTTCCATTCACACTGCCTAGAATTTTGTAAAAGCGGTTGTCAATACGAGAGATGAGAGATATGAGAGATGACAACTACCGGTAGTTCCATACAACTAGCTTTTAATGAGGTACGATGGTTGTCGTTTTATACACACTGCCTAGAATTTTTGTAAATGTGGTGTTACACTCTGGGACGTGTGCAATGCGGAGAGGAAGTACGAGGAGAACAGGTTCCAAACAAAAACTCTATATTTGAAAACCGAAACCAAAATACTTTAAATGTTTTTTTACATTTTTATGCATTTGGCAGACACTTTTATCCAAAACAACTTACACTGCATTCAAGGAGCACATTGAATTAGTTCTTGCTTTCCCTGGGATCGAACCCATGACCTTGAGGCTGTAAACACCAATGCTCTACTGGTTAAGCTACAGAAAAACTGCAATTGTAAATACAATGCAAAACTTCCACTCATTGTGCAAGACAGGGAGATAACCAGGAACAGAGAGAGCCGGCATCCACACACAACATAACGTCAACATAACGTCAAAGACAAAGGAGCACAGGAGGGTATTTAAGGACAAACACAGGATAGGGAATTGCTGATGGGACTTAGGATCGTGATTAGTCACAAACGGGGACATGCAGGACCTAGAAGATACATAAAGTTACCTGGAAGGGAACAACACAGGACAAGACCGTGACATGTGGTTGTCACCATCTGCAATTTTGCAAGATAATTCAGTTGTACTAACCAGTTGATAAGTTGAATCAAGTGTGTTGGAAAATCTGATGTGCCTCCAGGAACAGGAAACATTGCATAGAGGAACCTTTAAAAGTTCCTATGATTTCATGTAAGAATTCTTCTATTTTACTATAGGAAATTAAAAAGGGGTTTTATGGCTTCATTGGAACCTATGAAGGTGCTGCACTCCAGAGAAGCCATAGAAGTTTGATTCCATAGAGAATGCGGAGAATACAACGAACTTTATTCATAAAATGAAAAACAAAACACTTTAAATAACAAACAAAAACAGCCCACATGTGCAAAACCTTACTGGGAAACTGAAATATAGGAATTCATCGAACCAGCATCCACACACATACACACTGGACAGCACCATCAACAACCAACAAAGACAAGGGAAACACAAGAGGATACAAGATGAAATGGGAAACACTTGACAACACTGATGAGGTAAGTGATTGACACAACAGGGGCTGGAAGACTAACAATGACCTTACAGACAGGAAGTGAACAGATGACACGACTAACAGGACTAAGGGTGACACTATGATGTCGCATAATGTTTATTATATTGCGTTATGGGAACATATTGAGGTTCTATGGCACCATAAGAATTAAAATGTTTATTTTATTGCTTCATTGGAGCAAATTTCTAAGTTTCAGTGAAGACACAGAACCTTTTAATGGCTCTCCCATTAATGGCAGAGATTAATCAATATATGAATTATTCAACATTACAAAGTGAACCTATTGCAGGAGTTCTTCATTGCACGTTATTCCAATTTAAAACTTCTTTCAGATTTAAGCATTTTAGGGATTGTTTTAAAGGTTTATTTTGAGAACTACTGCACTAGAACTAGAACTACTGCTTCCTTTAACGTTCTTTCATTGTTATTATAGAAACTTTAAGGTTTTAAGCTCCAATAATGCCATAGAACCCTTATAAGTTCCAATGAAGTCATATAAAGTTTCTTCCAAGGCATCAGAAATTGTTTTTCTAAGCTATACAAGAAATATCCTTTGATGCCAAACCTTTTGTAACTTTAAGAAGTTACAAAACTTCTATGTTGAAACCTCCTTTTCTTTTAATCTTTAAAAGAATCTTATATCCAAACCAAGAACCCTTTCACAGCAACAAACAAAAAAAAAGCGTCTCTTTTCTGTCTAAATAGCTAAATAGAAGCGTAAAGCACTTTAAAACGTCTTGTGCTTTTCCACTTTCGACAACTTCCAGGGGTAATCAAACTCATTAGACCACAATTTTTTCATAGTGTAAACTTAACATGTGGTTGAACATGTATTAAAAAGCCCGGCTACTTTCCTGATTTCCATTCCTGATTCATATGCAAATTGCTTTTGATCTAAAAATCTGAAAAAGTCCATACATTTAACCACGCATAAACCCTCTCCACGAAGAAATCAGGACAGTGACCAGGTGCAAACGGGTATGTGTTTCCCTACTTGTGATCTGATTGACCAAAATGCATCTTAATACCCAGTGTAAACCTGCTTAACCTAAGTGTGTGCATACTCGTGCACTTTATTGTCAATTTCCTTCATTTTCTGTCTGTGTGTGAGAGAGAGAGAGGTTTGCCTTACTCATAACATGACTAGTGCTTCTTCTGCTGGGCTGTGTGTTGTGAATGTAAAACAGCTCCGTGGAGCGAGCGAGAGTTGAGCGCCTGGAAACCAGCGGTGGTAATATCTACTGTCTCACCTCAGCGCCTCTCCTCATTTCTCCTTGATTAGCTGCAGAAATGCAGTTTACTCTTCACCCCTAATGAAGAGTATAATAGATATGTGTGAGTTTGTGGTGGGGGGGTCAAAGGAAAAGAGGAGAAAGAGACATAGTAGCTTGTTTTGGTCAGTTGCCTTTCCCTTCAGCTGTTAAAGGAATCGTTGACCACCAGCTGGGAGAAACACTCACGTTTAAGTGCACTCTGGTTTGCCACAACCTTTTTGAGTCCTAATTGAGGATGACAAGGCAAAGTGTTATTTGACACTTCCTTAAGGCATGAAATATCCCCATAAGCACTTTCTGGAACAGACACAACACTCATTAAAAGGGTTCAACCCAATGTCTGTATGCCACAATAGTTGCATATTTTAAAGATGTATTGCCCCTGTTTGCATGCTTGGCTTACATTGTAAGTGGATTACTGTAAAAACACTTATTATTTTTACAAACTGAGGGATGATTCCTAACTAGATGTGCATTTCTTGAAGGAAATGCTTGAGCTTACAAAAGAATAGTATTACGATTTTTGTTAAGTTCAGGTTTTTGACTGTGTGTAAATTAAATTTGGTAAAATGGTACTTGACTGTTTGTCTAAATATCAGCATGGCTGTGGTTTGGTTAATATTCAGTAAATAAACATATTTGAGAGTGTGATATTGGTTAAATGTACTACAATAGTTTCAAATAAATTACTAATAACAAACTAGCAACTTGTTTTGTGCTGTTGGTGCTGGTGTGCAATGTGGAAACAAGGAGACACTCGGAGATTCAAAACTGAAAACACTTTAATCAAAACTAGAAACCAAAACGGCACGCGATGGTGCAAAACTCGGGAGCAGCGTACATCCACACAACAACACTCGACCGTCACAATACATTGACAATCACCGACAAAGACACGGGGAACATGAGGGTGATTTAAACACAAGGGCAAATGGGAAACAGCTGTCATAATTAACGGGGTAATGACTAACAAGACAGGCGTGGGAAGGAATGGGGAGACCCGGAAGTGCTAGACCGTGACAAGACCGTGACAAGACCGTGACACAACTTATATTTCAAACACAGTATTGAGAGTTTCTGTTTATTTTTGCTCATAACTAATAGCAGAATTAGCTTTTTCGTCTGCTGCAACACACAGTAGCGACATTCATATGATTCAATGACTCGCTCATAAAGACAGTTGTTAAATAACATTCAGTCGCACTACACTTAAAGCTGTTTCTGCAATATCTTTGTTCCCTTGTTGCATTCTTTGAGTGAATTATGTTTGAATGAACTGATTGATAGAAAAATTCACTGACTCACAAAAGAATCCGTTTTTTTAACAAATAATAATTTAAGATAATGAATCTCTAACTGTGAAGCTAGTTTTATTATTTATTTCATATCTTTATTTGGTGGCAAGAGCAATAATAATGTGCTGTTCTATATTCAATCAGTCCCTTTTTTAGTTCCTTAATGAATCTGTGTTTGAATGAATCAGTTTAATGAACGATTCAAATGAATCAGTCATAAAGGGGGAACTATTTTATTTACCATAATTGCTTAGTAGTGGCACACAATTGGAAACACTCCAAAAGTATTTTTGTACTTGAGTGGTATATTTATGGCGTCCTCCCGTCATGAAGTGTTTGTGACTTTTCATGTTAAACCCAGAGAGGCTTGAAGCCTGTTTTTTGTGATAACATCTCTTTTTTTCTACACCTCTCAGAGCTCCTAGAAGTCTGGCTTCTCCTGTGTTTCTGAACCTGAAAGAGAAGTGTGAGTGCCCTTGTCAAAAAAAAGTACATCACCCCATAACTGCTGGAGAAGTCTCCCACTGTTGCAAGGAATTCTGGGTAAGAGTGTGTGCTGCTAGGGTTCATAAAAGTCAATCCATGGGGGATTTACATGTATGAGCCGAAGCTAAACATAATCTGCATACCGCTGAGATCGATAAATCAAACTTAAAGCACCACAACTGCAGGCTTCGAAGTAAAACAACATCAAACAAATGTCATGATTGCAGTATAATTTTTATTTAGACAACCACCATTCGTGGCAATTTTGATCATAATCTTGATCGCGATCTGCATTACCATCATTGTAGATGCATTGCAGCATCATTATTCCATAAGAACAGCCTACAGATGCAAGTAGTGCAGATGATGGGACGCGTTCACTGAAAGCCATTGGCGCTCTCGTCGTGCCATGATTTTGTTTTCTGCTTGTGCGACCGTTTAGATTTATTAATGCATAGATATGGACCATCTCGCTTGAAAATATACAATGACTCTCGGAGGGCAAAATCAAACTGTCGTGGTTTCAATTATGCGCCATATAAAAGCCATGGGGGATATTTATTTGTGTTCAACCAAATCCATTGTGCTGTGCATGTGTGTGTGGACAGAAGAAATGCATGTGAAAGGCTTGTTTCTCTGGCTTATATAGAGTCTATATGAAGCATGCGACTGCTTTTCTGCTTCAACACGCATCTTTATTATTCATTACTGCACTAAATTTTGTTTGGCAAGTGAAAAGTGAACGTTAAAAGCTAACGTTTGTAGTTCTTAGAGCTTCGTTGTGGTGCAGTGGTATAGTATTGGTGCAGTCTGATAGCTGCTGGTCTCTTTCCTTCTGCTTGTACAAAAGGAGTGTGACATGTTCATTAAACAGCAGGAATCCCATTAATAACCCCAGCAGCCACATGTCACATCACTCACATGTAATTAGTCAAACAAACGGCCACAGGAATGCTAATTGTCCTCCTGTTCTCTCTCCCTCTCTCTCCTTCACTGTCACTCTAGTCCTCTTTTCTGTCCTCCTTGCTCTATCCTTTCTTCACAGATTTATTTTGTAGCTTCCGTCATAAGTGCACTAATCTAGAGATGATCTTTCATATAAACGTCTCCAAACCTCAAACATTTAATTTTATGTTTTGCTATTTTATTTTTTTATCCTTGAAGTATGCTGTTCTTCTAAGTTTTCATTCTTTTATTCTATTTATAGAATCTTCTATAGAAAGTTCTTCATGTTTATGTGACTCGTTTTATTTCATTTAATTAACAAAATTATTTTTTTTTTCATTTAAATTTTGTTATTCTTGTTTTATTTAATTCTATTGATGTTAAAATCACAGTATGATAGAATTTAATATTTAACTAATTTCTGTTCATTATTAACCAGTAATACCTGTATTAACCAGTAACCGGAAATACTTTTTTTGTCAATATATTCTTTATATTTGATATTTTCTTTATTTACTTTTTATTTTAATTTCAGTTTAATTAAACATTTTATATCATTATTATTATTATTATTTCTTTCATTTGTTAAATCTATTATTTTCATTATTCTGTTCTATTCATTTGTCATTTTTGCATTATTTTTTAATTATTGTTATGTTATTTTGATTCTTTTTATTTTGTTCTATTTTCATTTAATCTGTTGTTTATTTTTTTTAAATTGTGTTTTGTGTCAATATATTCTTTATACTTTCTATTTTCTATATTTACTTTTTAATTTCATTTTAATTAAAAAAAATTATTTGTTAAATGTATTATTTTCATTATTCTGTTCTATTTATTTGTAATTTCATTGATTATTGTTATGTTATTTTGATTCTTTTTATTTAGTTCTATTTTCATTTAATGTGTTGTTTATTTTTTAATTGTGTTTTGTGTTAACAATGCCTTGAAACCGTTTGTTCGAACTATTCTTTTAACCTCAGCTTGCTCCAGGGCTCTTGTCACTGTAATTGCGAATCACTTCGGATAAAAGCATCAGCTAAATGACGGCTCATCAAAGGCCGTAAACACAGGCACACTCGTGCAAAAACGCATCCAAACATAGGTATTGCTCGAGCGCCCAACAAGGTCTCTCGCGTTAAGATTAGAGTTGACGGATGCTAATAGACTTCAAATCAGATCTACTACAAAGGAAATGGAGAAGGCTGCATCTGGCTCCCATACCTGCCACTGAAATATGCTTACTGCTCAATTTAACCATGTCACCTCAAAGCGATGAGTCACCGGCGCTGTGTACTCATGCTAAAATAGTAAAGCGCTGCAATTAAAGGCACATCGTGACCCTGGCAGTGACTAAACCTTATTTTGGGGGGGAAAAAAGGAACCAGAGCATTTTAGTTAGTCATAATCCCAGTCATGTTCCGCAAGAGGGATACGGGCGACCTAAAAGTGCTGTTTTGTTGGTGTAATCACATGATTTAGCTTGTTTGTTTGCGCTCTCACGTTTTTTATCATTATTCCCACGGTTTGCCAGAGGATGACGGCGCCAACAGCTCACTTCCCCTCTGCTGAGCTCTGGAGCGGCGTTCAGTTCTGTCTGAATGAGTCTTACAGAATTAATTTGTTTCCCAAAACCCCTCCGTAGACACAAAAGAGCGCTATAATTGTTGCAAAAGCCTGTCGATGTTCTTACGTAAAAACTTCCCAAACTTCCCGAAGCATCAAAACGATTTGAAATGTTAAGCGTGTGTGTGATTTATCCATCTGTGACTCGGCCTGTGTATTTACAACTTTAGCACACCCTGTGGCTTTTAGTGCAGCTATCATTCCAGGAGAGCTTCTGCCTCTGTTGTCCAATTTAAGCCTCTCTACCCATGTCCAGCCAATCAGAAGCTCGGTTTCCCCGAGCCCCTCTGCCCAAGCAGAGCCAGAGAAATCCATGGCAGTTCTGATTTTAGAGGGCAACGCTGGACAGCAGATGCCAGTCACAGGAGGCTTGCTTGGGCTGGAGCCTGCAGGCTGCCAGGCATGTAACAGATAACAGGGGCTTATGGTTCTATAGAGAGCATTGCTAATTCAACAACACAGACTTGTAGGTGGGCTGCAGAAAAGGCCGTTCATACAGAACAGAGATCACGGGATACTAAAACTGAAAACTTTTCTATGATAAGCACTCGTACTTTTGAGATTTTGTGAACTTTAACCTTAAAGGGATAGACGAAAGTTCTGTCATCACTCACTCATCCTCAATTGTTCCAAATCTGAATACAATCTGAACACAAAGATTGTTGTGGGGCACCATTGAGTTTTTGGTTCATATTATGGAAGTCAATGGTAAATGAAAATAAAATTTTTGGGTGAACTATTCCTTTAAGTTTTAAAAAATACATACACATAACAGCACACTCCAAACCTCAAATTATGCCATTTTTTGAGAAAAGGTGTGCAGTTATGTTTCTAAGTGATCTGATTTTGGCCTTCATTAAACCAAAAAAAGTAATAATTATTTTTGGTGGACAGTAAAATTATATTCTATTATCTAAGTAAAAAATATTTTGCAGAATAATAATATTTAAGTATTTAATATTAAGTACTGAAATAGTTATTTATATGTATTTATTTACATTTATAATATATATATATATATATTTAACATTTATTTATAAACAATTTATTATTAGTTATACATTTGTAATATTTATTTCAAATGTATATTTATTTCATATTTAAAGATTTATTTTATACTTTTCTACTATTTACCCTTTTTTAATATTTATTTGTATTTTTTTATTTATAACTTTTTTTATATCTCACATTGATTGTTTGTTTTTTGTAGTATTTACCATTTTTATTTTCTATTTCTAATTTATATCATATTTTTATGTTATTTATTTAATATTTATTTTTCAATTATTTTGTACTATTTACAAATGTAACACAATTTAATGCACTTTCAATTATTTATTAACTCAACAGATATGGGATTTTGCTTTCCTAAAAAAAAATAAAAAAGAAGAAGACCACCCCACAGAAACAAACCACACCACTGAGGCATTGTGGTCAGGTTTTGCACATATCAAATGCTTTCTTCTTTTTTGTTTCCCAAAATATGAGCAATCTCACTTACATGAGAAAGTCCTTTTCTACCATTTACCATTCTCACAGGTCAATTCGCAGAAGGGTAAGTCTTTGTATTCCAAAACTTGCAAAGTAAAAACAAGTGAAATTAAAAATATATATCTCAAAGGAAAAACTACAGTGGTTTACAAGACAGCTTTCATATTTTAAACAAGCTCTTGTGCTGTTGCAGCCGTGTGATGTCGTTTTAGTGAGATCACAGTGCCATCAAGTGGCTTGGAGAAGAACTGCATGCTCGTTGGCCCACCTTTCCCAGAATGCAGTTGCAACAGAAGAGGAGGGAAATCAGACGCATACGGTCATAACACACCGCAACATAGGACTCTCCAGTTCACTGGTGTAATTAGACAATACGTGTAATTACTCAACCCATCACGTGCAGTGTTCGACAAACACACACACATGCATACGCACACACGAGAATCCCCTCATTCAGCGCAAATCATTCGGCTGATGCGGTGCTCATTACTCTAATTACATAGTCATTGTTCTTTCACAAAAAGGACGTAAAATTGCAATTTAGCCCGAGAAATTGTCATTTGTAGCTGTAATTGACCCTAATAAAATCATCCACTCTCTTTCTTTCGTCTGTCTCTTTCTCCACCTCGTGTGAAATATTAAAGATGACAGCTTTGAACGTGCTGATGAGAGCCTAATGAAGGGATCGGGGAAAATGAAGGAAGGAAGGAAAGAAGGATTTCTCATCTGTAATGAGTGCGTGAGCTGTAGCCCTTCTTCACAGACTAAGTGAACGTTTCGCTTTCAAAACGGGTTTTCTGGAAACGGTTCCTCATGACTCGGCCTAAATACTGACTTTAGATCTAAGCCTTGCTACTGTAGATTAGATCTTCATTTAATCTTGTCAGTGTTTGAAACAGTACAGTGAAATAAAACGAAAACAATTCACTGCACTTTGAGGAGACTTTTCAGCTCTTTCTGTCTCAAGTGATTTCTAGACAATACAATAAATCAAAAGAGGCACAACGTACTCAAATACAACTTGTTTTTACTACTTTGAGATTAATTTTCCTTTTCACTTGCTTTTACTTTTTACATAAAAACCAAAGTAAATTCACCTTTTCAAGCAATTTCAGCAAACTTTTCTTCAACTGCTCCCAATTTAGCAGAAGCATAAAGTCAGTTCCACACAATTCATTTTGACTGCAAACAGTATATAGTTAAATTTAAAACCTTTTTACTGAAATAAAAACATCATGTTACAATGTTACATACCCAGTGCTGTTTTATTTATTTACTGTATATTTAATTATTATATATATATATATATATATATATATATATATATATATATATATATATATACACTAATACCTTGGTTTCCGAGCGACTTGGTATACGAGCAAATCGGTGTACGAGCATTGTATCGGTGCATGAGAAAATTTTTCCCTCACCCACACGCATGTTTTGTTTGGAAAAGTCCTAACGCTCAGCATCGTCGTGCACATTTTTACAGGAAATATCGAAATGACAGCCTCTCACAACACGCGGTTCCAACCCCTTTATCACCCCTTCACTCGTTCATTCTCTCAGCTTCTCTCGGTTTGGTTCATCATTCACCACAGTGATACTTTTATAAGTGATTTACAGCGGTTTTTCCTCCTGTTGTTAACATTAATTGTTATCGCTATTGTTCATATAACTGTCACGGTTCATGAATTCATTGTGTCCTAGTTCTGCCTGTGTGTGTGTGTATGTGTCTGTGAGAGAGAGCACTGACACACCTGATTCTCATATCATCTGCCTATTTAGTTCACTTCTTTCCACTCTTGTCTTGTAAAGTCTTTCGTTCACGGCTCCCGTGTGTGATACACCTCTGGATTATTACTTCTTCTTTTTATAATAATAAATTCAGTCATTTGCACTTGAATCCTTGGTTTCCCCGCTTCCCCCCTCCTGTAATTAATAGGGTAAACTGTAACTAGGATAAATACTGTAAATAGGATTAACTGTAATTAATAGGGTAAAAAAAAAAAAAAAAAAAAAAAAAACATTGGGATTTATGGTCGTGTGGAAAGAATTAATTGATTTTTAGTGCATTCTTATGGGGATTTTGGTTTACAAGCTCGCTCTTGGAACGAATTAAACTCGTAAACCGAGGTATTACTGTATATATACATCCAATATTTATACTTTATTTTCAGCTTTAATACAAAAAAAATTATATATATATATGTGTTATCCAGCCGGGCTGTGTGTAGAAACACGGAGACACACGACACGGAGATAACTTGAGAAACTCAAAATGGAACTTTAATTATAAACAAAAAGGGGTGCACCGAGGGAGAAGGCTCATTAACACATCTTACAAGTCACATACATTCACTTTAACAAACATTCAAAGACTGCCGAGGACATGGTGAAACAGGTGGGTTTAAATACATGAGGAGATACTACACAGGTGGCGAACTAAATGGGTAATCAAACTAATAAGACATCTACGGCAACACATGAGGGACAAAACAGGAAGATCAAGACCAGACTGTA
Organism: Rhodeus uyekii; assembly: GCA_037043235.1. Taxonomy (NCBI): domain Eukaryota; kingdom Metazoa; phylum Chordata; class Actinopteri; order Cypriniformes; family Acheilognathidae; genus Rhodeus; species Rhodeus uyekii. Next base: position 267,850 of record JAWRVZ010000154.1, on the reverse strand, counting down.
GCTACCCCTCCCGGAAGGCGCAACCTTGCGCCTAAACAGGTCGACAGCGGAGGGAGGGAGGGGGACCAGGGGGAGGGCCGAACAAAACAGAACATCAAACATTACATCCTAACATGGGTGGGAGGGTGGGCACCCTGGAGACCGGGTTACAGAGTCCAGGAGGTCTCCAGGGTGGTGCAGGCGGGACCAGGGGCCAAGTGCGGGGAAGTGTCCAAGGAGGTGCAGGTGGGGTCAGGGGCCAGTCCAAGGGGAGTGTCCAGGGCGGAGCCAGGGAAACAGGGCACCAGGGTGTCAGGGAAGTCCAGGGTGGTGCCGGGGAAACAAACTCCCCAGTCGGCTGCGCTTCCTTCTCCCCGGGTCGGGCCACGGGCAACAGTTCATCAGAATCAGCCGGCGGGGGTTCATCAGAATCGGAGGATCAAGACCAGACTGTGACAATATATATATATATATATATATATATATATATATATATATATATATATATATATATATATATATATATATATATATATATGTGGGGGGTTTTGTATCAAAGCTGAAATAAAATTAAATATACATATAGGACAGATTCCAATATAAATATATATATTTATATATATATATATATATGTGGGGGTTTTTGTATCAAAGCTGAAATAAAATTAAATATACATATAGGACAGATTCCAATATAAATATATATATATATATATACTATATATTTATATATATAGTAAATATAAATATTCAACAGTTTTTTTTTGTATCCAATATTTATATTTTATTTTACTTTAATACAAATATTATATATATATATATATATATATATATTATATTTTTGTATTGGATGCAAAAAAAAACTGCTGTGTAACTAAATTAACTAAAACTGAAACAGAATGTAACTGAAAAAAGCCCATTACAAAATTACTAAAACTAAAATAAAAATGTTTTTTTTAATTATAATCATTCAAAATATGAATAATGACAATAATATAATATAAATACAAATAAAATAACACTTAAATCCTATTAAATTCCATTTGACTTAATTTGATTTGAATCAAAGCTTCTCAGTTCATAAAGACCTCTCAGCAGACTCCACACAATAGCTAGCATGATTGTTATCTAATGTGAATGCAAATCTTTAATGCTCTTGCTTTAGCAGAGGAGGTGAGCAGATGTTGCTTTGGCCGAAGTGTGTGCGGCCACGGACCTACAGAATATCCAGCACATATGGTTGAGTCAGAAGGAAGCAAAGTTCCTCTGTGATTTGCACATTATGTGTCTTAAAGCTTCAGAGTCTCTTTAATCAGAGGCGTAAAGCGACCCGCTAACCTGAGCGCTCACAGCCTGCAGTTTCAGTGCATGTTCAGAGCTCAGATCAAGGACGCAGCGTGTTCACCTCCATCATGAGGAACTGAGATTCAGGACCCGTGCGGCTTGTTTTTGATCATGCTTTGTTAGACAATGGAGTTCGCCGTGTGAATAGGTTGTGTTGTCTTATGCTAACAGGTTGTCTGAGTGTAAGAAGTTAATGATGGGTCTTATTATAGAAGTTTAGTATTTTTAGGATTTTCCTTTAGAGAGAGAGAGAGAGTGAGATGAATTATTATTGCGCTGCGTTGGTGTCGTTTCCCCTGCTTTTAATGAATGTACTTTGTGCACTTTAAAATGAATTGTAATGTATGTGACTAAATAGTTGCTATAGTTTTTTAAATATGTTTTAATAGAAATAAAAAGTAATATTCAATATTACAGTTTTTTCCAATTGCTTACACACAAAATCTTTTCATGTCACACAATTTTTGAAACCTCTCACTCAAAGTGCAAAACTAAATACCAACTCTTCAAACCCATAAGCTATTTCTCGACCTTTGACTCAGTTTTCAATTGCATAAAACACTTTTTTCAAAACACTACACACAATTCTCTACCTAAAACACAAAGATATATCAGGAAGTGACGTGCTTTCTTTTTCCAAACACAACCAATCAAAACACTACACTTATTCATCAGGTCACACAGACACACTCCTTACATGTGCAAACACTAATTGCTGAACTGATCACTAACCATTCACTGCTTTACAGTAGTATAGATAGGTCTATAAACACGTCAAAGGTCAGATTACCTGATTTGAACGATGAATGCTAACAATGAACAGAGAGAAAGAGGAGTAGGAGGAAGAGGCAGGGGACAGTGAGGACAAATACCAAGAGGAGGATAAGGACTTTTCTGGATGCAATTCACACAATGCTTGTCCTGATCCAGATCAGGCCCCTGCTAGATTTGTGGTTCTATGGGACAATGTTAGTCTTCACTGGGCTGTTCTGGTACAAAACTGGTTTGCCACCCATCCACAATTTGTAGTTTTGTTCTTACCCCCATATTCACCTTTTCTAAATCCCATAGAGGAATTCTTCTCAGCCTGGCGCTGGAAAGTGTATGATCGCCAACCCTTTGCCCGCATGCCACTTCTCCAGGCAATGGAGGACGCATGTGCAGACATAGAGGTTGCCTCTGTTCAAGGTTGGATACGCCATGCTAGGAGAAACTTCCCTCGATGTTTGGAAAGAAAAACGTATCTTGTGATGTGGACGAAGTTTTGTGGCCAGAACAAGCTTGGAGAAGAGATGAAGTTTAGCACTGGGGACAACGCCCCCCCCCCCCCCCCCCCCCCCCACCCCACCCCCATCCGCCAGCCAATTCCTGGACCCCACACACAATTTACTGTATTCTACTGTAAAGAATATACTTTTGGTTTACAGGTTTATCTTTGTGTTTTAGGTAGAGTGTTTTCTAAAAGTGTTTTATACTATTGAAAACTGAGTCAAAGGCTGAGAAATAACTTATGGTTTTGAAGATTTGGCATTCAGTTTGGCACTTTGAGTGAGAGGTTTCAAAAATCGAGTGACATGAAAAGATTTTGTGTGTAAGCAATTGGTAAAAACTGTAAATATGTTCTGTTTCTACATTTCATTGGTGTTTCCGGTGCACTTGTTACCCAGATTACTTTCACTGTAGAACATTGTATTGAAATGTAGATATAAGCGTATGAAAGAGCAAAGAGCTTTAGATTTAGAACAGCAGTGTTTACATGCTATATCCAAAAATGTATTATTATGAAAGAAGTGTTTGCCATTTGATGCAAATGCTTCATTCTGACATGTGTTTATGGCATTTTGAATGCAGTGTTGCATTTTTGAAGGATATGTGAGGCATTTTGCATTTTGTGTGTAGAGTTTTGAAAAAAGGAGAGTTAGTTTTGAAAACGTGTGTAAGCAATTGGAAAAAACTGTAACGTCTGTGTGTGTGTGTGTGTGTGTGTGTGTGTGTGTGTGTGTGTGTGTGTGTGTGTGTGTGTGTGTGTGTGTGTGTGTGTGTGTGTGTGTGTGTGTGTGTGTGTGTGTGTGTGTGTGTGTGTGTGTGTGTGTGTGTGTGTGTGTGTGTGAGTGACACAAACCACACAAATTCCAATTAGACTGAAATAGATTTCCAGAAATGTGATTTGAATAGAACTTCAAACCTCATATGAATAAAGCTCACAACAGATTTGTAAAAATCATTAGGATATTAACACAAATCGGGCTGACAGTCTGAACGAGGCTTAAATTCATTGATTTGCTGTCATGTGACGGGCTGATCAGATATTTTTGCTAACGAGCAACTGAACAAGTGGTTGGTGAATGTAAATATGTGTGTGTGTGTGTGTGTGTGTGTGTGTGTGTGTGTGTGTGTGTGTGTGTGTGTGTGTGTGTGTGTGTGTGTGTGTGTGTGTGTGTGTGTGTGTGTGTGTGTGTGTGTGTGTGTGTGTGTGTGTGTGTGAGTGTGTGTGTGTGTGTGTGTGTGTGTGTTTTGTGTGTGTGTGTGTGTGTGTGTGTGCTTACAAATACTTACACTCGCCAGCCACTTGTTCAATTGCTCGTTCGCAAAAATGTCTGATTATTTGTGTGTGTGTGTGTGTGTGTGTGTGTGTGTGTGTGTGTGTGTGTGTGTGTGTGTGTGTGTGTGACATATTTTATCATATTTGTCATATTCTTTGTCATATTTGTCATATTCTATCTATTTGTGTGTGTGTGTGTGTGTGTGTGTGTGTGTGTGTGTGTGTGTGTGTGTGTGTGTGTGTGTGTGTGTGTGTGTGTGTGTGTGTGTGTGTGTGTGTGTGTGTGTGTGTGTGTGTGTGTGTGTGTGTGTGTGTGTGTGCTCACAAATACTTACACTCGCCAGCCACTTGTTCAATTGCTCGTTCGCAAAAATGTCTGATCATTTGTGTGTGTGTGTGTGTGTATGTGTGTGTGTGTGTGTGTGTGTGTGTGTGTTTTGTGTGTGTGTGCGTGCGCGCGCATGCGTGTGTGTGTGTGTGTGTGTGTGTGTGTGTGTGTGTGTGTTTGACATATTTTATCTATTTGTCATATTTTATTTGTGTGTGTGTGTGTGTGTGTGTGTGTGTGTGTGTGTGTTGTGTGTGTGTGTGTGTGTGTGTGTGCTCACAAATACTTACACTCGCCAGCCACTTGTTCAATTGCTCGTTCGCAAAAATGTCTGATCATTTGTGTGTGTGTGTGTGTATGTGTGTGTGTGTGTGTGTGTGTGTGTTTTGTGTGTGTGTGTGTGTGTGTGTGTGTGCGTGCGCGCGCGCATGCGTGTGTGTGTGTGTGTGTGTGTGTGTGTGTGTGTGTGTGTGTGTGTGTGTGTGTGTGTGTGTGTGTGTGTGTTTTGACATATTTTATCTATTTGTCATATTTTATTTGTGTGTGTGTGTGTGAGTGCGTGTGTGCGTGCGTGTGTGTGTGTGTGTGTGTGTGTGTGCAGGGTTGGGTAGGTTACTTTTAAAATGTATTTCACTACAGATTACAAAATACTTGCTTTAAAATGTAATTTGTAACGTATTTCGTTACATTACTCAAGTTTAGTAACGTAATCTAAATACTTTGAAATACTTTGAAATACTTAACACAAAAGACCATATTAACTTGATGTCCTGTATTAAGTTTACAACCTGTAAATAAAAATGAACTCTACAAGAACATACTCAAAGTGCTTATCATTCATACCATTTTTCAAATTTCAGTAAACAGGAGCTTGAATTTGTAGTAGACAAAAAAACACTACAAAGAAATTAAAGCATTACATTCAATGAAATATTTACTCTCCAACTTGAAAAAAGTGACACTCTTGTCTGTGTGCCACTGCCTTGATTTCTCCATTATTGCGTTTAATTGTTTGACGTTTCTTGACGTCATGTGTCGCAAAGCATGCAGTGCTGCGCCTTGAATTGCGCATTTACAATAATTTTTTTAATTAATTTAAACATTTAATTTCAGTTTACTCTGTTGTAGTTAACTATAAAACAAACAAAATTGTTATGTCAAATTAGAAATTACAATCTGTGTCGAAGGTATGTCTCCGTCTGTCTCTCTCTCTCTCTCTCTCTCTTCGGACGGTACGGCGGGCCACAAATCAAAGGTTGGCCCGCGGGCCCTAGTTTGGGCATATCTGGCTTATATAATCATAGCTGACTCACCTACAGTGTCGCAACAAGTTTTTTGCATCCCTCCACCACCATTATTCTCTTTTTGTGTTTCACAAGAAAGTAATAGGTTTGGGGGAAAAATATGACAAAAGTCATTTTGTGTCATTTTAACTATCCCTAGTATACATATGTTTCTATTGCAGCAATTATCAGTCAGTAAGTGTGGTCTTAACAATAAATGAAAGCAAGAAAAAAACAACTAGCACAATTCTCCAAGTAACACAACAGATTTAGGTAATGAATGGAGAAAACTTTGAGTGATTCTTTCACTTATTATCCTCTCTATGGAAAGACTACCGCCACAACAGAATCGAGAGAGTCAACAGTCACACTTAGTCAGGGTGCGTTTCGCAAATCAAATATGAACGCAATGAAGTTCAATGGAATTTATGACTATAGTTATGTAGCGATGCTTTTGGGAAACACACCCCAGATCTATCAAATTCGTGAATAATTCATTGACAACATTTTTGTAAACAAAACAAATTGATTCATTTAAAAAGATGAAGAAAAAAAATTGTTCACAATTCGGATAATAAACTCGCACAAAGGCGCCATTTCCTGAACATTTGTAATGAATTATTAGGTTTAAAGTTTGTCTATTAAGTACACAAAGCCATTGGCTTTATAAAACATTATTTAACGCAAGATTAATTGGATGTCAATTCTATGTTTTATTAGACCAAATTCTTATAAATATTAAACGTAGGCTAATGATAACCATACAAAGCTCAACATATGAGTAAATGGGAAAATAAGGAATAAAGAAAATAATTTTCAAAGACCAAGATCAACTTACTTAAAGATGCTTTTTCAGATTAGATGTTGAATCCTTTGAAGCCGATAGAAGTTCTCTTTCAAGCATACGTTTCGGTGTCTCACTATGGGATACGCCCCTTCCGTATTCCTCAGAAGCCCTATTTCATTACGCCAGCCCCAATTGGCTGGCAGACGTGACGTTGCGTCTGGGAGTGTCTTCCTCCCTCAGTATAAATTATGGACGCAACGTCATCACGACATTCAAACACCTCTTCTCGCTTCACACCAGAAGCCTTCTATCTTCTTCGAACACGAACTACTGGTCACCACGCCGTTATTCGCTGGGTTCCTTCAATCTGCACTCCAGTCGATTGCAAGGACTGTTCGATTGAACGATGGCTGCAGCAATGCAGACTATTCCGGCTAGCGAGGGAGATTCGGTGCGACTCTGTTCATGCTGCTCTGCATGTCTTGGGCTGAAACATGCCCAATTAGCGATCGACAATCCCGGTTCCTGTGAACGCTGCGCACGCTTCACCATGAAGAGCCTCCGACGCAGACTAGCGCGCCAAGCTAGTCTGTCAGGCCAGGATCCCCTCATGTCATCTAGCCCTGCTCCAGCTGCCACTCCGCAGGTATCAATTCCTGTAGAGCTGCCCACCACGGCAGCTTTATCCTGGGGTGAACAGCTCGATGCTTGCGTCCCTCTGGTGCCTACCTCGGACGAGGAAGAGGATGTCTTAGACTTTGAGGACGAGGGACAGTCGGATTTCCTTCTCTCCGAAGAGGAGGAAGATTTCGAGGACTCCCCTTTCCTCCCCCCTGCGCAATCGGCACAATTCTTCACCGCGGCGGGTTCCATGGAAGAGGCGGGCGAGGCACCATCCTCACCGCTTCTCAGTGTTAATCTGCAGGACGTGTGCAAACGCGCTGCAGAGAGACTAAATATTCCATGGCCGACCGTAGTAGCTGAGACTGCAAAGTCTCGTTACGAGGGTAAGAGATTACCGAGCGCTAAACGGGCAGCACGGCAGCTCCTTCCCGCGTTCCCGGAGCTCCTGGAGGAGGTCGCGGTTACCTGGAGGGACAAGCCATTTACAAGCAAAATGCCCGTGCAGGGAGGATCTGCTCTCGATGTGGAGGGAATGGAGAAGGCTGGCCTTCTCCGGATGCCCCCCATGGAGCCGTTAGTGGCTGCACACCTGCACCCTAAGCGCACGGCGGCTGCAAATCCGTCGTTGCCATCCAAAGCGGACCGATTCCAGTCAAGCATGACGGAACGCGCTTACAAAGCAGTTGCTCTCCGTCAGGGCTCTGAACGCGATCTCTATGCTGACCGCATACCAAGCGGAACTGCAGGACGAAGCGTCGGCCACACCAGGTCAGACACACTGGGAGGAGATCTGTGTCGTTACGGATCTCTCCCTGCGTCTTCAGAGATGCGCAGTTCAAGCCGCGGGCAAGGCCATGGCCACAATGGTCATCCAAGAGAGGGGACGATGGCTTAACTTAGCGAGTATCTCTGACAGAGAGAAAGAAGCCATCCTAGATGCACCAGTGGTCGCAGAGGGCATTTTCGGCTCAGCGCTGACACTGATGCAGAAGAGGTGCGAGGAAAAGAAGAGAGATGACGAGGCTCTGCAACTCTGTTTGCCCAGAAAGTCACAGACTGCACTCCCTCAGCCAACTCGGCAGACCTTCGCACAAGCTACTGCCCGCCCACCACCCAGCTTTCGCATTCCCAAACGGCAGAGACCGAACGTGAATGCGGCGGGTCCGAGCGGAGCACCGGAACAGAGAACTGCCTGGCCCAGAAAGAACTACCCGCCTGCGTCAGCTCAGACGGTCCAGCCGGCCCCTCAACCTCATCCTCAGCATCTTCAGGGAGCGAGGAGGAAGAAGAAGGCAGTTTGACAAGTTTCACAACAGGGAAAGGAGTTCACAGCCCCCCCGCTTGCGAGCTCACGACCCTCAAACGTTCAGCGTTCAAGGGATGTGTTTCAAAGATCCCAAGTGTTCCGTGTGGGCAGCAGAGCCCGGTTGGGCCAGGGGAAGCAGAGCAGTGAAAAGAACGAGAGACGGTGCAGTGATCACAACTGTCACAAGCACTTTTCATGTTCAAAAATTAATAAAGTTTTCATTGTACCCCCCAAAAATGTTGAAAAACATAATGCTCCAAAAAATGTTGCAAAACACATTGACGGAACACTGTATAACACCATCTCAGAGGGTTATCGCTCCCTTAGAGACGGTGAGCTACCTAGACTCTGTCCAAGCGCAAAGTCTTCACGCATGCGCAGTACAGACCAAAAGCTCATCCGCGACTCAGCCACACGAGGGCGCGCGAACGCTGCAAATAAACAAGTGGCGAGAATGCACACGGTCCCGCTGGGTATTGAGAACAATACAGTTCGGGTACAGACTGCAGTTTGCCACTTCCCCCCCGCACTTCAAGGGGATAATTCATTCCAGAGTGCGGGGAGAATTAAAACACGTTCTTCAGGAGGAAATTTCCTCTCTGCTGAACAAAAGGGCGATAAGAGTGGTTCCACCCGAGCAAAGTCACGATGGGTTTTACTCGAGATACTTTCTCGTTCCAAAGAAAGGGACCCGGGCTCTTCGTCCCATACTAGATCTACGAGCTCTGAACAAATACTTAAGAAAGTACAGGTTCAGAATGCTCACCCATTCCACGCTCCTCAATATGATGTATCCGGGAGACTGGTTTACCTCGATCGACCTGAAAGATGCATACTTTCATGTAAAGATATATCTACCCCACAGGAAATACCTGAGGTTTGCTTTCCTTGGCGTGACATACGAGTATCTGGTTCTCCCTTTCGGCCTGTCTCTCAGCCCGAGAGTGTTCGTAAAGTGTACAGAAGCGGCCCTGACACTACTCAGAGAAAAGGGTATCCGTCTCGCTACCTACATAGACGACTGGCTGGTGACAGCTCAGTCAGAGGAGAAAGCGAAAGAACACACGGTGATGCTTCTAGAACATTTACAAAAACTGGGCCTAAGATTAAACACCGAAAAGAGTGTTTTAATCCCCACACAGTCCATAACATATCTGGGGCTGTCACTGGACTCGGTGACATTCAGAGCGCGACTGTCGGAAGACAGAGTGAAAAGGTTCACTCGGTGTCTAGCCGAATTCCGGAGGGGGAGAAGCGTCTCTTTCCGCACATGTCTCAGATTATTGGGACTGATGGCCTCAGCCCTGATAGTGGTTCACTTAGGCAGGTTGTTCATGAGGGAGTTCCAACGCTGGGTAGCATCCCTGAGGTTGGATCCATTACGACACTCCCGGAGGAGAGTGGATGTGACGTCAGCAGCCGTTTTGGCGCTGCGCCAGTGGAATCACCCGACCTTTCTGGTTCAGGGGGTTCCCATGGGCGTGGTTCAAGCCAGAAAAGTCATAACGCTGTCCGGTTGGGGGGGCATTCACGAGGGCAGGATAGTGAACGGAAGATGGGATCATTATCTGACCAATCTTCACATAAACTATCTGGAAATGCTAGCCGTCTTTCTGGCTTTGAAGCATTTTCTCCCTTTCTTAGGCGGACATCATGTTCTTGTGAGAACAGACAACACTACAGTTGTGGCTTACATAAATCGACAGGGAGGTCTCAGATCACTGTCCCTACACATGTTGGCACGCAAACTGATTTTATGGAGCAGTGCAAATCTTCTATCCCTGAGAGCGACGCACGTACAGGGGATCATGAACCAGGGTGCGGATCTGCTGTCCCGGGGCAATCCTCTTTACGGGGAGTGGAAACTGAACAGGGAAGTGATCGAACAGATTTGGAGCATATACGGGAGAGCGACAGTAGATCTGTTCGCGTCCTACGACAATGCCCAGTGTCCTCTGTTTTTCTCCCTGAGGGATCACAACGCGCCTTTAGGGCTAGATGCGCTGGCACACGAGTGGCCTCGCGCCCTCCTGTATGCGTTCCCACCGATAGCGTTAATATCCCCCACACTCCACAGAGTGAGGGAGGAGAAACTCAGACTGATATTGATAGCTCCGAGATGGCCAGGGAAATACTGGTTAGCGGAGATCATACACATGCTATACAGAGATCCGTGGTCTCTCCCATTGCGCAGAGACCTACTATCACAGGCAGGGGGGGAGATCTTTCATCCTCACCCAGAACGCCTGGCACTATGGGCCTGGCCAGTGAGTGGTTAAATCTGAATAAAACTGGTTTATCGGACAGTATTATCAGAACCATACAAAATGCTAGAGCTTCATCGACTAGATCTCTTTATGAGTACAAATGGGTGTGTTTGAACGCTGGTGCACAGCTAAACACGAAATTCCCTTTCAATGTTCAGTAGTAGTCGTTCTATCATTTCTACAAGACTTGATAGATAAAGGGAAAGCGTTTTCAACGATAAAGGTGTTTCTGGCCTCTATATCGGCCTGTCACATAGGCTTTGATAACAAAACCGTGGGGCAGCACCCTTTAGTGTGCAGGTTCATGAAGGGCGCCCGTCGCGTTTTGCCAATTTCAAAACCGCTTTCTCCCTCATGGGATTTGGCACTGGTGCTTGACGCTCTTTCAGTGTCCCCATTCAAGCCACTAGATGAGATTGACTTCAGAATACTGTCGTTTAAGACGGCATTGCTGTTAGCTTTGACTTCAGCGAAACGCGTGAGCGAGATTCACGCGCTTTCAGTGCATTCAGCATGTATGCAGTTCATGCCGGGGGATGCAGGAGTGGTCCTGAAACCAAATCCTGCGTTTATGCCCAAAATAATTAATTCTATCATTCCTCTGGAATTGAGAGCTTTCTATCCACCGCCTTTTGCTTCATCGGAACAGCAAAATTTAAATGTGTTGTGCCCAGTGCGCGCGTTACGCATTTACACAGAAAGAACCAGTGGGTTCAGAGAGAGTAATCAGCTGTTCGTGTCTTGGGCAAAACCACGCACGGGGAAGCCGATTACTAAGCAGCGTTTATCGCATTGGATAGTGGAGGCGATTTCGCTGGCATATTCCAGTAAGGGTCTTGTGCCCCCATCTGGTTTACGTGCACACTCAACTAGGGGGATGTCAACTTCGTGGGCTCTCTTTAAAGGAGTCACGATGCAGAACATATGTGAAGCAGCGAGTTGGTCCTCGCCGCTTACATTTGCACGGTTTTATAAACTAGATGTTACGGCTCAAACTCTAGCACATGCAGTATTGAGCGTAGGATCTGAGTGATGACTCGTCCGGCCCCGGACGCAGTGATTGTGGTTGGCAGAAGATTCGAGACAGGCTATCTGGCAATACGGGAGTAAGGATATCCCATAGTGAGACACCGAAACGTATGCTTGAAAGAGAACAATAGGTTACTTGCGTAACCCCGGTTCTCTGATAGCATTAAGTGAGGTGTCTCACCAGATCACCCTCCTTGCTGTGTGAAGCGAGGAAGAGGTGTGCTTGTTTTGAATGTCATGATGACGTTGCGTCCATAATTTATACTGAGGGAGGAAGACACTCCCAGACGCAACGTCACGTCTGCCAGCCAATTGGGGCTGGCGTAATGAAATAGGGCTTCTGAGGAATACGGAAGGGGCGTATCCCATAGTGAGACACCTCACTTAATGCTATCAGAGAACCGGGGTTACGCAAGTAACCTATTGTTTTGTTGCAGGTAGACATAGCTTGCATCGCACTGTGATGTTACGTCCTTTTTCTTGTTTATAAGTAAAATTGTCTTTGAATTTCCACGAAAGAAATGCATTACGCGCTGTTTTCCCGTCCATTTTTTATGCAGATCTACACTCTCCAGCTTGCTAACTGAACAGGCTGCGCGCGCTTTTTATTTTTAAAGAGACAGAGTCGGAGAATCATCAGACAGCTTACGTTAATATTAATAAATAAATGACACTAAAATTCAAAGTAATCACTTTGGTAATCTAAAATACTTTTTGAATGTAACTGTAATCTGATTACCATCAATTTAAAATGTAACTGTAACGAAATACAGTTACTCAAATTTTGTATTTTAAATACGTAACGCCGTTACATGTATTTCGTTACTCCCCAACCCTGTGTGTGTGTGACATATTTTATCTATTTGTCATATTTTATTTGTGTGTGTGTGTGTGTGTTTGTGTGTGTGTGTGTGTGTGTGTGCTCACAAATACTTACACTCGCCAACCACTTGTTCAATTGCTCGTTCGCAAAAATGTCTGATCATTTTTGTGTGTGTGAGTGTGTGCGTGCGTGCGTGCGCATGCGTGTGTGTGTGTGTGTGTGCCATATTTTATCTATTTGTCATATTTTATTTGTGTGTGTGTGTGTGAGTGTGTGCGTGCGTGCGTGCGCGTGCATGTGTGTGTGTGTTTGTGTGACATATTTTATCTATTTGTCATATTTTATTTGTGTGTGTGTGTGTGTGTGTGTGTGTGTGTGTGTGTGTGTGTGTTTGTGTGTGTGTGTGTGTGTGTGTGTGTGTGTGTGTGTGTGTGTGTGTGTGTGTGTGTGTGTGTGTGCTCACAAATACTTACATTCACCATCCACTTGTTCAATTGCTCGTTCGCAAAAATGTCTGATCATTTGTGTGTGTGTGAGTGTGTGCGTGCGTGCGTGTGTGCGCGTGCGTGTGTGTGTGTGTGTGTGTGTGTGACATATTTTATCTATTTGTCATATTTTATTTGTGTTGTGTGTGTGTGTGTGTGTGTGTGTGTGTGAAATATTTTATCTATTTGTCATATTTTATGTGTGTGTGTGTGTGTGTGTGTGTGTGTGTGTGTGTGTGTGTGTGTGTGTGTGTGTGTGTGTGTGTGTGTGTGTGTGTGTGTGTGTGTGTGTGTGTGTGTGTGTGTGTGTGTGTGTGTGTGTGTGTGTGTGTGTGTGTGTGTGTGTGTGTGTGTGTGTGTGTGTGTGTGTGTGTGTGTGTGTGTGTGTGTGTGTGTGTGTGTGTGTGTGTGTTCACAAATACTTACACTCGCCAGCCACTTGTTCAATTGCTCGTTCGCAAAAATGTTTGATCATTTGAGTGTGTGCTTGTGTGAGTGTGTGTGTGTGTGCGTGTGTCATATTTTATGACAAAAGAAAAAAATGGTAACACTTAATTTTAAAGTGACCCCAACCCCACTGCACCTCTAGAGTAAGTACATGTAGTTTATCACTCTCTATTCTCAGTGCTTACTTGAGTAAGTACAACATAACTATGTCATCTGAAAATAAACTGTAACCCAAAACAATGGCATAAAGAAAATTAAACTTCTTTTTAGGACCACTGCAGTTTAGTTTTATTGTTTTAACTGTTTTGTATAATAAATCATTCTCATTACAGTAAAGCCAAAAACAATTCAGCTTTACTAATTCTGTATGATTTTTTAATAGAAACCTTTGGGTATGGTTGTGTGATTATTTGCCATGAAAATGTTATCTTATATGAAATTTCTGTTTTGTTTACAGGCTTTTTGTTTATTAATTTTCACTCTTAGAAACAAAACAAGAAAATGACGTTAAAACAAAAAGGACAACTGGATAGTTCAGTTCTTGTTAAACATCAATAAATTAATTACCGGTACTGGCAGGATTGCTGTGAGTGAGTGTGTGGGTGAAAGAGAGAGAGAGAGCGAGACTGATAGTGTGTTCATAATGAAAGTGACTTGCTGCAACAGTACCTTTTTCTACAGCATGCAAATAGACAGTAAATCACCTGTCATGAAAGAAGCCAATCAAAGCAGCAGCAGGAAGCAGACGCAATAAAAATCCTCATTGGTGAACGAGGTCACACTGTCACAGAAGTTTGGCAGGCCTAACTTGTCACACTGTCAACAGGTACACAGTCTCTCCATTAAACTGAAACCTTCTTTCCCATACAGACGCTGAAAACTTTAAAGAGAAGAAACAGACGTTTAGCATTTAACCAGTAGCAGTCGTCTGGATCACATTCAACATCTCGGGTGAGCAATACTTTAATTCTCTTCGATTCTCTACAGAACAGGTTTGATTCACTGATGCACATCAATGATGATCCCAGATGATGATGCAAAACAATACAGTTTAACATTCTATAGCTGTATAAAAATAATGTGAATTATGTGCCTTTTTTTGCTTTTACTCTCATTTGCTTAAAAATCTTATGCTTCAACTAGAGATAACTTGGATTCAAAATCAAGAACTGTTTGATAGGAATATTGGGATTAGCCCAAACTAGTCATTTTAAAACAGAAAGTAGGTAAAAGCACATTTTTGAAGTCAAGGATTTAACAAAAAAAAATATTTAGGTTTTAAATTTTACTATATACTGTTTGCAGTCAGAATGTATTGTGTGGAACTGACTTTATGCATCTGCTAAATTGGGAGCAGTTGAAGAAAAGTTTGCTGAAATTGCTTGAAAAGGTGAATTTACTTTGGTTTTTATGTAATGCAATAACATTCATACATTTTTTAAGTGTGAAAGTGTCCAAACTCTGAAACTGGTGTAAGCAACACATCTAAATTGAGTGTAACTGTGCATCCATTGCTCTATCAGTGACAGGTGAAGGAAACGTTTGCCAGCTCGTTGGATCAGTTACTGTAAAAAATGTCATAAACACCAACAGATGTGTTTACATTTCTCTTTTCCTCATACATTACAGAAGACATCACACTAGTCTTGGATGGAATACATCAGATGGATTTCATTAAAGTGGAAACGAACGCAACCTGATTTTCCAGTTAAAGACAAAGAGCAATTCATTAGTAATTCATTTTTAGAAACGATCTTTGAGTTGATTAATTTTGCGATGTTAGACAAATAACAACTGTGATCATGCAGGACGTCCATTCATAATTGGAAATTGGGATTTGTTAAAGTTCTGTCACAAAATACTTTTTAAATTTAAGTAGAAGCAACTTTAGGTATTTTTATCTTTAAATCATTATTAGTAAAAATATTATTTATATTTATACAATAGAATAATTCAATTTAAATAATTTTTATGTGAGAGGAAGTTTATTTTTAGCTCAGCTTGATGAAGCTGTGGTTTTTAGGACAATACAAATGCTGCGTTTCCTTTATTTGCTCTAGGTGTGAATATTATCTATTGTCAGCTGAGCTCCCGCCACTTTTATTAACATTCCATAAAATGATGTGCTAGATTGTCACGGGATCTATAAAAAGACAAATATAGGTCAGATTTCAAGTGGGAGGTCTGTTAGCAGAGCAGATAACACGGCTAAGATTATGCACATACAGCATTATACACTTATGTCCACGAGAATCTCAACGGTTGACTAAGAAATTAAACTAAACAGGTTTACAAGCCTTCCTAGGAATGTCAATAAACTCCATGTAAATAATTGATAATAGTTATTGCTTCTCCTGAAAAAAAAAAATGTCGTGCATCATGTTCATTTTATTTGATTTTTTTTTATTTGATGACCATTATTTTATACAAATTTTCTAAAAACCTAGAGAGGAGTTGACAGTAAACACCAGCTCAAAGCATCAAAACAACCAAATGTTAGAAGTTGTGCAGAAGTTGACCTTGATGATATGATTGCAATGCAACAAAGCCGAGAAAGGTTTCTCGTTATGCAAATGAGCAGCGTCCTGATTCGTCTGCAATCGGTCGAGATCACGTGATCCATGTCATGTGAGAGACTGTAGTTGTGTTCATTTCAGTGTTACATTAAATGTATTTTTTTCTGCAAAGAAACAAAAAATATCTTATTTTCTCATGGAACCTCATAAGGAAAGATTTGAAGCCGCTACAAAACTAAGTAACACTTCTTATGGGTCTTACAATTCGTTTGCGTTTATGTTTGCACTAAGCTAACGGTGTAAACTTAGGCATAAAAACACATAACATACAAATATTGCATACAATTCTTTTGAATTTGTATTTTAAAATTTGTATTTTATTTCCATCAACCATCCTGTACTTTTTTGCGTAATTCAGTTGCCTGCTTTGGAGCAGGGACTACAATGCCTTAAAACTGGGATTTTTAATGATCATATCAGAATAGTGTCTTATAAAGGTCAAAAGACAATCAACATTTCAGGATACTTGATCGGGATTAGATGGTGCTCATGTTTTTCATTGAGCTCCTGCGCACAAAAATTATGCTTTTCGGCATATGAAACAAGGTATGACTGCACCATTGATCTAACTGTTTAACTGAAGGACAGGTGGACCTTTGTGTATGCAAAGCAGTTAGACACACTAACACATTCCTGTGCAAATGTATCTGCATGTGTGGTTGAATGTGGCACGAAGGACACCCACGCAATTTTCACCCCCCTCCCTTTACCTCTCCGAACATACAAGACCTTTGTTTTCCTTTGCTGATCACACCTGGAAACTGGTGTAACGTCTGTACTTCAATTACATCTTATGTACATTTTCGATGCTGTCTGTATGTTTACTATTACAAGAATGTAGTCAAGTGTGCTGTAGGGGTTTTTGATGGTGCAGTAAACAGGCTTTGGGCTAAAATCAGTCAATTGCTACCAAGAACAAGCTTTAGGGCATCAACTTCATGTACAAGGCTGAGTTTGACTCTCTAGTCAATGCTGGTCTTCCACAGTTACATTGAGAGAAAGCTCCAGAAAAATCTCTGGTTACGTGGCAACAAATAACGTTTATTTTCCATATCCTTTATTCAACAGCACTGTATCATGGTCCTTCAGGCCAGCGGTGTCATGAGTATCCCAGCTACTGTGAGTGTCGACAACCATCTATCTGCATCCTGGACGGCCCACTACAACTGTGCTGATGGTAAATATCTTTCTTATCTTAAACACCATGAACTGAGGAGTCTTAAGAAGGTGCTTATGATTATTCTGCCATCCAGTGTCATTCCAGTTGAGAGTTCAGGTTGTTGGTTTCATTTATCGAGACTCTTACTTGCAGGTTAATCATTAACTCTAGAAGTCACTGCTGGACTTGCCAGGTTATCAGTTGCATGCACAGGGAACCATGATAGAGATAGTGAAAGTGTTTCATGCTATCTAGAAACCATGTGCAATGCTTTGATTTACACTTTTTTACCGCATGGAACTGAATCTTCTTCAGTCAATGATAGCTTCACCACTTGCTGAGTTGAGCTTTTCATATATTGTAGCATATATATGTTCTGTTTTGGATCTGATGGTGCACACATGTGATGCTAGTCTCCGGGTGTCTAGCTTAGAGGTCTTCAACCTGACTCCTGGAGACCCACTATCCTGCAGAGCTTACCCCCAACCCTACTCAAGCAGCTAAACAAGGTCTAAACAGGGCTGCTTGATAATCATAGGCAGGTGTGTGGAAAAAGGTTGGAAATAAATATTTAAGGACAGTGGGTCTCCAGAAGCAGGATTGAAGACCTCTGTTCTGTCTAAACCAGCAAGACTTCCTTAGTCAACCTGCTTCAACAAAGACTTCAAACTCTTGCAAATTCAGCTGGAAAGACCATGGTTGTGCTGATCCTCCAGTTTGAACCCACTCTTTCACTTAATTCTGGTCAAGTTTGTCGTTTTATCTGGTGCTCTCTAGGCCAAACAGAAAGTTTTTCTTTTGGTCAACCAACTTCACTAAAATGGTCACATGTGGCTGTATTTGTCGGCTTGACCAGCCAGAAATCAATCAGGTTTCAGTAGAGACATTTGCTAAATCCTTTTGAAACTGCTCTGTTTCAACTTGCATCCCCAGTTTCCATGGTAGCATCCGGTTACACGAGCCGACTCTGGTCTCAGGATCTCCATCCACAGAACTGGACCAAGTTCCAGGTGTGGGAGTGGCTCCAACAGACACTGGACATGCACCAAATTGATGCGACCAGCATCCCCTTCCAGAACTTTGACCTTGATGGAAGGCAACTGTGCAACATGGGCTTCCAAGACTTCACCCGGGCAGCCGGATCCGTAGGGTCTATCCTTTACCAGAGCCTGACTGACCTCAAGTGGAACGGTAAGATGTCACGTAGAACATGTTCCTGGATCAACAACCTTGTTGATCCTGGATCAACAGTGTTATCAACCAGATAGTAACGGTTGGTTTTAAGAGTTGACTTTGGGTTAGGACAGTCAGTTCTTTTAATTTGATTTCCTCTGATGAGAGGATGTTCTGGTTTGGGGTTTTGGTGGAGGGATAAATGTGGGAGATGTGTGGGGACGGATAGGGTTTAGCTTTAGCTCATTTGCGATAGAAAGTTGTTTCAAGACAGATAAAGGATGATAATCAGGTGGAATTCATAGCCTTGTGAGCTTGGTACAACAATACTTTGGATAACCTGAGTCCCAACTCATGGTCCATTCCTGGTCCCAATGTATTCTTTCCTATCCAGTAATTTCCTGTCTCTGACTGTCCTATCAAAATCAAGGTAGAAAGAACAAAAAGAATCTTAAAAAAGGAAAGAAATACAGGAACATATCTATCAATATTTATTTAGCATTTACAAAAATAGTATGACGGTGTATTTTATAAGTGATGTAATTGGTTGCAAGTCAGAGCTTGCCGTTTAATCCCAGATGTTAATCACTAGCATCCTTTATGGAAAAATTATTGTTTGTTATAGTGAATTCTCACAAGCATTAGCCCCTCGTGGATTCATTATGGTATAGTAAATGGGAATTGTGCGATCCATATCTTGCACTTTTCTTTAGAAAAAAAGTCATTTTCATGGGAAAATTCACCCATAGAAATTCCCATGAAAATGTTTTTGAGAGAAACAAATATATGAAGCGGATTGTACATTTTGTTGTATTGTGCTACAATATAATCCAGAGGGGTGCTGCTAACAAGACCCAGAGGTTCATAAACAGTCAGGGCTATAATTGTGCTACAGTTTCCATTACAGTGTATTACTAAACCTAATAAAATCCAGAAAAACATATAGAGGTGACATGTGAGAACCATACTAGCAAGTTAAACTGGTTTAAGACAACTTTATGCGGGAATGACTTGGAAATTTGATGATAGTCGTTGCAACACATGCACTCTGTTTTCAGGAAATTTTTAGACACTCATTTTCTTTTCTTTCTTTTTTTTAATGTCTCACAGGTCAGTACGGTCAAACAGATATGTTTATACCAGGGGACATTAAAACAGAAATAGATGGTGAGTAATTTTAATCTTTTTAGCATAAAGTTCACAAAATCTTGTGACTTTTAACATTGAGTCTGAAAACAGACTCAATGTTTTCAATCTCTTGAAAGAATTATCACTTTTCATGTTAACATTTTATAACCAAGTGCATAATTTTGTTTGGCAGATTTCCCATGTTCAGTTCTCCCCTACAAGGAAGAACACAGCTTTTACAGCACTTCAGGTATACCTGTGAAATCCATTTCAGACGTAATTTGATGATTTTTCAAACAATTCTTTATGTGATTTACATATTTCCTATGAAAACAAGATGTTGTATGTTTATTTAACATGATATTTAACCTTATGGTTTGACGATATAGTGTCATATTTCCTCTTTCCTCAGAACTGTTTGATATTAAAAGCTCATTCCAGCCCAACACCATATTGTCCTCACCAGCTCCCTCAAGCCCAGGTGAATGAAATAATTTAAATCTTTGAATAAATAAATTAATTTTATTTTGAACTGCTCTAAAGCAGTGCTTCCAGTATACACTGGTATCATGGTATGATATAGTGGTAAGGCTAGTATTTGTTGTTCAGTGATCCTGATGCATATTAAATCTATTTATGTAACAATAAGGCTATGGGTTCATTTTCAAGGACATTTTTTAATGGAGTAGAAGGATAAGCCAAATGCATAAATAGATTTGTTTGAACTCTCTTGCAAATAAATACTTGTTACAGACAAATGTTCAAAGCTATAATACAGCATGTCATCAATTCGTCAATTGTATTTATTCATTATTGTATTAATTCACCTGCTCTTTTAAGGCTGCTGTTCAGCCAAACAAACTTTGTTTATAATGTTTTCATGTGACCACTGTAAAGCTGCTTTGAAACAATCTGTATTGTAAAAAGCGCTATATAAATAAAGGTGACTTGACTTGACAATGATATTGTAATGAACACTAACAAAAAGGGTTACAAAAAGGTAATCAAGGCGCCCTTAAAGTGACGTGGCAATCGATACTCAGAATTTGCCCGATGGTTTTGAGGGTGGAAGACAGCGCTGTTCATTCACTCTCCCAACCTACATTTTCCAGTTTGTATCAAGAATCGATTCAGCAGCTTCTAACCATCAGGCCACAACTTCCCCCATAGTTGCCTTTGAAAGCTTCGGCACCTGGCTGGTTGCCTCTCTGCCCCATCAGGCAGCTTTGCACATGAAATTATCTCACGAAAAGAGAGCTTTAGTGATGACTTAGCGAATGGTTAATTACTGCAGTACTAATTTCTGTGGAGAATATTATCAAAAATGTACACTTACACACAAATATGTGCTGCACCAACCGTGCCTTTCAGACGTCATTTATTTTTTTAACTCAGCTGTCACAGAGTTGAACCACAGGTTTGTGGGATATCAAAGACAGCAGAGGACACATCTGTGCACCCTTCAAAAATTGATCAGATGAGGCTGTCCCAGGAGACAGGAAGTAAACCTATGTGCCTTGGAAGGCATCCTCTGAAGACAGCATTTTTAAGCTTTCAGACGCAGCTCATATGACTCATGCACTATATAGTCTTGGAAAGGCATATAGTTATTATTCATAAAATGTTTCATGATGTGAGCTGGCCCTTTAATAAATATGGTTTCGTTTCACTTTTCTCATTTCAGATCCCAAACGGTCACAAGTCAAAAGGCACAGTGAGTTGACAGGTTTTTTAATATCTTACTTCCCTAAAGGGTTTTTTTTTCTGTTAATGCTTCAGCCGGTAGTTGTCTTTGAAGAAACTGACAGCAGCACATACCAAAACCTCTGTCGCTCTGGCTTTTTCAAGCTTTGAAACTGCTATAGATTCCTTTGGTTTCTCATCGCACCACATTCATACAATCTCATATTTCTTCAGACCCTCGTGGGACGCACCTGTGGGAGTTCATCCGAGACATTCTCCTGAACCCCGAGCGTAACCCTGGCCTAATCAAATGGGAGGATCGCTCCGAGGGGGTTTTCCGCTTCCTTAAGTCGGAAGCTGTGGCTCAGCTTTGGGGCAAGAAGAAAAATAACAGCAGTATGACCTACGAGAAACTCAGTCGAGCCATGAGGTAACATCTTCCCTGGAGTTTTATAGGCTTCTGATCAGTATTCCCAGCTTCTCACATGTTTCTATCTCTTTCTGTTTTCACCTCCAAAGGTATTATTATAAACGAGAGATCCTGGAACGGGTGGATGGACGCAGACTTGTCTATAAGTTTGGCCGAAACGCTCGAGGCTGGAGAGAGTCTGAGAAGTGAAGGACTTTGTCTTCACACGTAGCTTCCAAGTGAAGAAACTCTTATTTATAATAGTATAGTCATTCTTAGTTTTATTTTTTTGAAGTGATGGGACTATGCTGTTGTGTTTATAATAACTGTGCGCTCGTCTGTCACCTTGTCGTTGTTATTTGAGTTTATTTTTAGACGCTCTTTAACACTTTGTTTACATAAAAATTGTACCAATGTTTTGTATGAATTTGAATTTAAAGCGTTTTGTATACGTATATACTGTGAAAAGCTATTTAACTGGCTTTTGAAAACGAGAAATCAGTTTTGGCTTTTGAATGGCTTAATTGGTCTTGAATGCAAGCAGAATGAACTCTTAGACACTCAGTAGACTTTTACGCTGGTGAAACTGCAAAGGAGTTGAAATGAAGGACTAATATGTTAAAAAAGCACTAGTACTCACAAATTGTGGTCTTTGGACATGGCTGTCAATATACATCATGAACCACAAAAAGGTTTTTATTAAAGCTTGTATATAGACTGTGTATTTTACAAGTAAACACTAATAAAACCATTTCTTAAACTCTGAATGAAGCTGCTTTTTTTTCTCAAGACAAACACAGACCTATAATATAGTCATTTTATGTGTTTATTTGTGAGGGACACATTAATTAATACCGAAATAAATATATATACACATAAATAAGTTCAGGTTGTGAACACACTGGAATACAAGAAATATAAAGGTTGCTTTCAAAATGTTTAAATCGTTCTTCTTTCTAAACAAGCTTGACTTCTACTCGCATAGAAGTTGCATTTAAGCCTGATTGAACCAGTAGCCAATACTGTCCCGGCGTGTTTGGGAACGGCTCATCCCTTCACACACGGGGACAATGTTGGATGTCAAGCAAGTCTTTTATTTTCCTTTTTGTTGCTCGGATGGCAGTGATTGCAAATGATTTGCAGCAGCTGTGGCCAAAGATGTTGTCAGTGCTGAGTTATGTTAGATAAGACGAAATGCCAGCGAGTTAATTGTTCGACCGTGCGTGTCACGGCCACAGTGCTGCCACCTCCGGACAATAGATAAACGGCTCCCTGCTGCTCCGTCAGATAAGAGCCGCTGACACACTCTGCCCTCACTCTTTGTCTTCCTGTCTGATTTGTCATAGGCAAATCCCTCTCTCACCTTCCAACTCCGTCTCATCACTTTCTGGAGTATTATGGTTCTTTTCATAAACGTGATTTCACAGGGATTTATTTTGATTTATTTAATCCTTATCTTTATCCACACCCACAAAATGCGCCACTGTATGGTTGTGCTATCTCTCCATTCCCTATCTGCAACTGGAAAGAAAACGGGCTCCTATCAAGGAAAAGGACCTGTAAAACAAAACACCAGGACTGCAAATGGAAATAACTGAAGCATTGTTGCCTGGAGTGAACAATGCTTGTCAACAAGTTTATTATGTCACGATAATCCACTTAAGACAATACAGTTTCTGTAACCATAAATCCTTGAAGCACAATCAAACTCAGGTGCGGGAGTGTACGTCGCCGTGATGACGTCATCACGTCATGACCCGGGAGTATAAAGGCACGTCACGACCCGGAAGCGGGTTAGCTTTCAGTGTCTTCACAGCGCTCTAAGTTCAACGTGTGTGTGTATTGCAGACGTGTGTGTGATTCAGCCCAAGTCTAGTTTAAAAGAAAAGGGATTTCACCGTGTGTCTGTTGGAGTGTTTGAAATGGCGGAGCAAGTTTTTCGGCGCTGTGTTACCCCTTGTCCCCGGTTTCTTTCGGGAAGGGATACACACGCCTTATGTGTAGCTTGCATGGGAGAGGAGCATGCACGATCAGCGCTCGAGGGCACTGATTGTGCAGACTGTTTGCAAATGAGTTTGCGAACACTCCGATCCCGCCTGGCAGTTTTCGAGGAAACTGCCCGGGCTAGCGGCCCTCGTGGTTCCGGTCCCGCTGCGGCTGAGGCCCAGCGGCGGCTGCGATCATGGGGGTCGCAGATGGATCTATCAGAGGGGTCGGAGACGGGCTTTGCCTTTTCTCCGCCTTTACCTGGCAGATCTAGCCCCGTTAGGGAGCCGGAAGCACGCCCTGTGGCGGTTTCTTCCGACCCTGACGAGGCGATACTGCAGCTATCCAGTTCCGAGGAACTGGACGTTGTTAGTATCGACGCTGATGAGGAGGTTCCGCCAGCCCCCTCACCAGCGTCAGATGAGTTGCTGGAGGTGGTGACTCGCGCCACCGCTAGGCTGGGCCTCGAGTGGCCGGCTGAGCGGACGCATGCTCGTCCAAAGAGCAGGCTGGACGAGCGCTTTTTGCCGTCCAGAGCACCACCTCAGCGCCGGTGTCTGCCTTTCTTCCCCGACCTCCACACTGAGGTGTCGAGGTCCTGGAATAGGCCCGCCTCCCACAGGGTGCATAACAGCGAGACCGCTGTTTATGCCTCCCTAGTGGGAGCTAAAGATCGCGGATACGGGGCGATGCCTAGAGTAGAGGAGTCCTTGGCTAATCATTTGGCTCCTCACTCACCGCAGCCCCTAAAGGCACCGGTGCTCCCCACCAAACCTCTCAGGGTTACGTCATCGTTGGTGGGGCGAGCATACTCATCGGCTGGTCAGGCTGCAGCATGCCTCCACACCTCTTCCATGCTGCAGGCCTACCAGGCGGAACTCCTCGCAGATCTTGACGAGGAGGGAGGTATTGGGCCAGAAGCAGTCGCAGAACTGCGGAGGGCGACGGATCTTTCTCTCCGGGCTGCTAGGGAGACGGCCGCCTCTATTGGCCGATCTATGGCAGCCCTAGTAGCTACGGAGAGACATTTATGGCTGAACTTGACTACCCTCAGCCAAAAGGATAAGAACATCCTCCTGGACGCCCCTCTGACGCCTCCTGGCCTCTTCGGCGACGCGGTTAAGCTAGCGGTCGAGAGGTTTCAGGAGGCTGCTAAGCAGGAGGCGGCGTTCAAAAAGATCCTTCCACGCCGCCCTCAAGGTTCGCAAGCAAGAGCAGCGTTCCATCCTCAGCCCAGTACCTCCTCATACCGCGCTGGGCAGAAGCTGAGTGTTGCGACTCGTCAGCCCCCCCCGAAAAAGAAGGGGAGGGCTTCAGGTCAGCAACCTCAGCCTCAGCCTTCTGGCCGGCAGACCGACCTGAGGGTCGTTCTGCAGGGCAAGAAGGCTAAAAGTAAGAGGCCCTGACAATCATGGTGTCAGGCCTCGCAGGGAGCCCCCCGTTGGTCCACCAGCCTGCCAACGCCCTGCGGTGGCCCCTGTGGATCTGGTTTCTCGAGAGAGCCAGTCCGATCAGGGACCAGGTGGTCTACCCCAGTTGTCACCCCGGCAGGGTGCACTGGGCAGATTGCCCCCTCTAAGGAGGGTCCTAGAGCATCCACTCCAGGTCCAGCGGCCTGGAGTGGAAACCCGAACAGAGACTGGTCTCGAGAGACTGGTACCCCTAGTAGAGTTCCTGGCGGCGTGGACACGTCTGCCAGGCATTTCTCAGTGGGTCCTGCGCACTATTCATGTGGGTTACACTATCCAGTTTCGGTCGAACCCTCCCAAGTTCGCGGGGGTTCTTCGGACAGAGGTAGACCCTGGGCAGGCTCGGGTTTTGGAACAAGAAGTCGAATCATTGCTGAGGAAAGAGGCCATAGAGTATGTACCTCTCTCAGCCACAGATTCGGGCTTTTACAGCCGCTACTTCATAGTTCCGAAGAAGGATGGAGGTATGCGTCCTATTCTAGACCTTCGCCTGTTGAACAAGACTGTCAGGCGCCTGAAGTTCAGAATGTTGACTTTGAAACAGATCGTATCCCAAATCAAGTCCGAGGATTGGTTTGTGACGATAGATCTCAAAGACGCATATTTCCATATCTCCATCCTTCCTCAACATCGGAAGTTTCTCAGGTTCGCCTTCGGGGGCAAGGCTTACCAATATCGAGTACTTCCATTCGGCCTAGCGCTATCCCCTCGCACCTTCACCAAATGCATGGACGCAGCGCTCGCCCCGCTGCGGTCCACTGGTATCCGTGTACTGAACTACATCGACGATTGGTTGATTTTGGCTCAGACACAAGAATTAGCGGTCCGGCATCGAGATGTCGTACTCGCGCATATGAAGGAGCTGGGGCTGAGACTCAATGCCAAGAAGAGTATCCTCTCTCCTGTGCAGAGGACAACCTTCCTAGGCGTTGTTTGGGACTCGGCGTCAATGTCTGCACGGCTATCCCCCGTGCGCATTGCCGCCGTTCTGTCCTTAGTCCAGGATATCAAGCTAGGCCAGCTGCTCACTGTCAAGCACTTCCAGAGAGTGCTGGGGCTCATGGCGGCAGCGTCCAGTGTTATCCCACTCGGCCTGCTCCACATGAGACCCCTGCAGTGGTGGCTGAAGACCAGAGGGTTTTCCCCGAGGGGCAACCCCTTCCGTCTGATCAAGGTGTCAAGGCGCTGCCTTCGAGCCTTGCATCCGTGGAAGCAGAACTGGTTTTTGTCCCAGAAGCTCGCACTGGGAGCTATCTGTCACCGCGTCATGCTGTCGACAGATGCGTCCCGCGCGGGCTGGGGGGCGGTCCTGAGGGACCGCTCGGCCAGGGGTCTATGGGACGGGCACCACCTCTCCTGGCATATCAACGCCTTGGAGATGATGGCTGTCCGGATGGCGCTACGGGCGTTTCTCCCCGACCTCAGAGGCCGTCATGTAGTAGTCCGGACCGACAATACGTCGGTGGTCTCCTACATAAATCACCAGGGAGGTCTCCGGTCTCGTCGACTTTCCAAGTTGGCGATCAGGATCCTCCTCTGGGCCCAGAGGGAACTGCTCTCTCTTCGAGCGGTATATATCCCGGGGGCCCAGAACCTGGGGGCAGACTTCCTGTCGAGACAGGGGCCGAGGCCCGGGGAATGGCGACTCCACACTCAGGTGGTGGAGCAGATTTGGGAGAGATTCGGCCAGGCTCAAGTGGATCTGTTTGCGTCTCGAGAGACGACTCACTGCCCACTCTGGTTCTCCCTTTATCTTCCAGCGCCTCTCGGCCTGGACGCCATGAGGCAAGGGTGGCCAAATCTACCCCTGTATGCCTTTCCCCCCGTAGCTCTGCTCCCAGGGGTTCTGGAGAAGGTTCGCCGGGAGAAGGTCCGTCTCACTCTAGTTGCCCCGCGCTGGCCGGGCAGGGTGTGGTTTTCGGACCTGGTGTCCCTCCTAGACGGCACTCCGTGGGAGATTCCGGTCAGGAGGGACCTCCTGTCCCAGGCTCAGGGGAGGATTTTCCATCCTCACCCAGAACTGTGGAAACTGTGGGTCTGGCCCCTGAGGGGGCCCAGCTCATAGAGTCTGGTCTCTCAGCCGAGGTTGTAGAGACCATTCTCCACTCCAGAGCCCCGTCCACGAGGAAACTGTACGCTCAGAAGTGGAAGATTTTCACTTCTTGGTGTTGCGAAAAGCAGCTGAACCCAGTTACCTGCCAGGTTGGCACCGTGCTGGAGTTCCTGCAAGAAAGGTTCGCAGCAGGGCTGTCCCCCTCCACACTAAAGGTTTACGTGGCTGCCATAGCTGCTTACCACGTACCTTTGAGTGGTGCCTCTTTGGGCAGGGACCCCCTCATAGTTCGTTTCCTACGTGGCACTCAGAGGCTGAGGCCTGTAGTACGTTCAAGGGTGCCTCCTTGGGACCTGTCCCTGGTGCTCCAGGCCTTGTCCCAGGCTCCCTTCGAACCGCTGGACGAGATTTCAGACAAGCACCTTACTCTTAAAACTCTCTTTCTTCTCGCCATTTCTTCCCTCAAGAGGATTGGTGACATGCAGGCCCTCTCCGTGGCCCCTTCATGTTTAGAGTTTGCGCCCGGCTTGGCTAAAGCTTTCCTCTATCCCAAGCCGGGTTATGTACCTAAAGTGCTGTCTAGTCCTATGCGCCACATAGTGCTACAGGCTCTCTGTCCTCCTCCATTTACTGATCATGACCAGGAGTTAAAGAACAGGGTTTGTCCAGTGCGAGCACTGGACGCCTACGTCCACAGAACTGCTACGTGGCGTAGGTCAGACCAAATCTTTGTCTGTTTTGGGGCCCCCAGAGGTTCCCCTGCTTCTAAGCCTACTATGAGCAGATGGATTTCAGAGTCTATTTCTCTAGCTTATGAGCTGGCAGGACAGCAGTGTCCACTGTCTGTCCGAGCTCATTCTACTCGGAGCATGGCTGCCTCGAAAACCTTTTTCGCAGGGGCTTCCCTCGCGGACATTTGTGATGCGGCTGGCTGGTCCTCACCGCATACCTTTATTAGGTTCTACCAGTTAGACCTAAACCCCGCCTTGGGATCATTGGCGTTATCGTAGTGAGCTACGTTTCGCTTGGCATACCCCGTACGCTGAGGCGGCGTGGGTATTCCTCGTTCCCAATCGCGTCTCGACGCAGTGCGAGTTCCCTTGACAGGGAACGTCTCAGGTTACGTACGTAACCATAGTTCCCTAAGAGGGAACGAGACACTGCGTCTTGCAGCCTCAGCTCCTAGGCATGCCGGCCTGTTCAGACACTGTTCAAGCTAACCCGCTTCCGGGTCGTGACGTGCCTTTATACTCCCGGGTCATGACGTGATGACGTCATCACGGCGACGTACACTCCCGCACCTGAGTTTGATTGTGCTTCAAGAGACATATAAACTGAAAGGTTCCCAATCGCGTCTCGACGCAGTGTCTCGTTCCCTCTTCTAATTTAACTTTAACATTACTCAATCATTTTATTATAGTTAGTTCATTTAAAAATGACTTTTGTTTTATTCATGTTCATCCATAATGCTTTTAAATATTATTTTTTTACTTTTATTTTTTATATTTATTTTTTCAAATATTAATAATTTAGTAAAATTATGTAAGTTATTAAGTAATTTAATAACTTAAAATGAAAAATGTTGCAATAAAAAATATTGTTTTTTGATATGAATCATCTTGGATATTTAATTGATTTCCTATAACCTTATTGGAAAGAGAAATGTATCATAATTGCTTATATTAAAGCATATAGATTCTGAGTGAAGGTTGAAAAATATAAAACAAAAACTAATTAAAAACAACAACAAAAACTAGTGGCTAATTTTGTTTAGGGTAACTAGCTGTATGGATCCATGACAAAATCTTATTTTATTTTTTTGGTCTGTTGCTGTTTATATTGTTACTGTTAATTCCTTTTTCTCATAATTGTATTGGAGAAAAAGGATTATGAAAGAAGCATTTGGTTTAACAAAAAAATCCATGGATACCACTATCAAAGTCTATGGTATGAAGAGAAGACAGGCTTTGATAGAGAAAATGAATGGTGTGTCTGACAGCGTTTCATGTTTCACACTGTCTGGTGTTAGAATGAACAGGAAAATGTACAAATGAAAGACAGCCAACTGTTCGGTGCATGTTGCAACACGCTGCTCGGCCAAATCACAGGCCGGCATGCTAATAGATTCAGAGCTGGGCCGAGGGTCGCTCTACATATCCCACAGATTCTCATTTTTGGCCTGAAAAGTTGTTGCATTTAACTACATGCAAGAGAATGGGATTTAAATATAAAGACTTGCTAATTGAACATATTTTCACCTACTTATCGGTACTTAATTCAAGATATGTTATATAATCAAGCACATTTATCTTGCATTAAAGAATATTTTTACTGGAAAGCATTCGAAAATTCAGCTTGAAATGATTTTTGCAGGTCTCATCTAATTTCACCCCAAACACACCTTTATCCTTAGCAAAAGATAGCATTAGCATTCTGTTTTACATGCTTCAACTAGACACTACACTGATTGTGAACCTATTTGAATGTACCATGCGTTTTTACTCAGACTGTTCATTATTTAAAGCAGGTTGAACATCAGATGCAACATCCAGAACAAGGAAGTGATGACAGATAACGACAGGTATAAAGACAGTGGCAACAGACGGGCGCTCTATCAGCTGATATAGTATCAGAGGAGGCTTTGTGTTTGCTCTGTGTAGTCTGGATCCCATCTTATCTCTTTGCATCCCATTCAAAAACTCCTTTGAGATCCCAAATGAGGTGCATTGGTTCGGCTGACAGCAGCTAGGAGACGTTTATGTGTCAGCCATGTCATACAACGTAAAAAAATGTTCTGTCAAGTTGTGCCTATTTTGTTTGCTCGTTTGTTTACTAGTCTGTTACAACTGTATTTGCATCCACACCAACGGATGAAAACATTCTGTTCATTATAAGTGCAGTTTTGTTGGCTGTTGCTTTAAATGCTCAAGCGCTTTAAAGTGGGACGGATTCTGATTGACTGTCAATGTTTTTGTCATTCATCACATGAAAACAAAACACTGTGAAAGGTATTTCAACTATATCATTCCTCTGTGGCGTTATCATTATCGTTTTGGTTGTGATGTGGACTTTTTCATAGTCCATAGTCCACCCTATTTTCATATAATTAAAACGATTATTAAAACTTTAGTTATCGTTATAGTTAATTTGGTGTAAATGGCCCTTAATACAAAATTATTTAGTACGATCCACCCTCAATTCTATTACCTGTACATAGTTTGATGAAAGAATTATATTATATATATATATATATATATATGTATGTATAAAATCATATTTTATGACAAAAAAATTAACGCTTTATTTTAAGGTGACATAAGGTTATATTAAATTAAGGTTAGGGTTAACTAAGCCTAAACCAAACCCTAACCTTATCTCTGTAGTAAGTACATGTAGTTTATTACTCAGTGCTTATTTGAGTAACTATATCAACTTAAAATATAAAAGATATTCCCTTAAATATCAAAATACTCATTTTCACAAATTCCATCAATTGCTACGAAGAACCGAAGACAACATTTTTAACAACTCATATACTGATAATATATATTTCTTAACCAGCTCATATTTCCTTTCATAATTTCTCTTTTAGTACTCCATAGTAAGTAAGTCACAAGTGTTCAAAATAAAAGGGTGATTAAATTATAACAAAATATAAAAAGATTAAGTGAACTGTTTCTCTAAAGCTGCGCTCTTTCACTTTTTACTGCCTCAGTATTTTTCAAAGTCTTACTTTTGAACGAAAGTGTTTAAGTTACAATAGGCTATTTTTAATGACAGAAGGACATGAATGCCACAAAAACATATAAGACCAGGGATGTGTAACGCAAATCTAGAGTTAAATTCATTCCTCCATGAATTAATATTGACTCAATATGTCAAATATGCTTTTCATTTACCTAATGTACAGTCTTCCTGCTCCTGTGTCACGCTTGTTTAATTCATATTTTTGTATTAGCCTATATTTTTGGTTTCATAAAGCTTTTATAATATTTTTTAAATTTATTTTGTATGGACAACACATAGAAACTAAACAAAGTTTGTTGAATTTAATTCCTGGTGAAGTGATTACACACCGAACAGGTGAAACCTGTGAGAGCGAAAGAAGCTGTTGTTTCCTGTAAAAGCTTCATACCACTGTGAGGGGTTTCCCCTAAAAACTAAGTTTAAAGCCACTAACCCTCCATGCAAATATCTTCATTAATTTCAGGCCTACTTATTTCCTGGTCCAAAATCGAAAATAAGTATAATACATAAACACACGTAAATGTCTCCCATCCTGAAAGGCTAATAGCGTAAAAGTTTTGAGAAGCAATGATGCAACTGAAACTATGACTTTGAGTGAATCAAATGTTTTGAGACTTTTCGAATTGAGTCGACCAAGTGTTTCCCTTTTGTTTTGTGATTCTTGAGCTAGTCACCCAAAGTTTTGACGGTAACCAGACACTCAAAAACACCTATATTAAGTGTGAGTCACATTAGTGTTTGAGACAATCACACAAAGGTTGGCATTCACACAGTGTTGAACTTGATACAATGGAACAGACAAACTTAATCCAGCAATATGACAGTAAACAGTATGAGCGACTGGAAAATTGTTTATAGACGTTGGCAGCGAAAGAAGACAATGTGTGAAAAAAAATGTTAATCTCCTGCGATGACGAGGGGTGTTATTTAACTTAATAGTTAAGTAAATAGTTATATAAAGGGATGATTTATTTTATTTGTGGTATCAGGGATCACTCAAATATGTCTGTATTTCACACAAAATACTAACAAATAGCAAAGAACTGGACTTTTATGGAGTCAGGCTTTTCTGAGATATAGCTGTATCAAAACTTTATGAGTTTCTTTCTTCTGCTGAACACAAAAAATATGTTTTGAATGAGGATGTTATAAAAACAGTTGATAGTCCCCATTGACTTTCACTGTAGAAAGAAGAAAATTTATAGGTGTGTGCTATGTGCTCCTTGAATGCAATGTAAGTGGCTTTGGATAAAAGCCAAATACAGAAATGTAAATGTAAATGAAATGTAAAATTACTATGGAAGTCAGCAACTGTTTGGACATCCACATTCTTCCAAATATCATCTTTTGTGTTCAGAAGAGAGAAACTCATACATGTTTACTAGTAGCCAACCAGAGGGCGAAAGTTAATGACAGAGGTTTTGATTTTGGGTTGAACTATCACTTTAAACTCTGGCAGAAGATAAAGTCAATCTTTTTAAACATCTTTTGCCTTTCCCACAATATTGTGTTTAAGAATAAAACCAAACTCGTTTTGTTCCCTGTGATTTCAACTTACAATCTATATTCTGACTGACAGATATTTCCATGTAGCTACATTTCATGATGTCAGTTAGCTTAAGAAAAATGCAATGATCGCAGATACACAGTTAGCAATGCTATACACGTAAAACGCCTCATGAGAACTAGAGGGAACTTCCTCCTATGTCAAAATATGAATGAATCGATTAATCACTCTAAGACGTTAAGCTATCTATGTTCTGCTAAGTAAACAAAACTTTACTGTGGAATGAGGAAGTGGTTTGATATGGTTAAACCAGATTAATTCGGTTATGTCACTGGGAAACATGGCCTTGATCCCCTTAAATTAGTTTCCTTAACAAAACATTCCTTACACAAAAATCATGTTTGAAGTCTATTTCAGAAGCTAATTCATTTCTTGTCGTCAGTGACACAGACACGCTACACTAATGTACCAGTTGCATCCACTAGAGGTCAGTGGAGAAACACACTGCAATCAATTAGAAACCTGTGCAAGAAATAGTGATAATATCTGTCAGATTGTGAAATAATCTGGCCTTTTTGATCGAAGAGTACATCTATATATTCGTTTTCTATGTTGTTTTACTTAATTTTCAAAGGAAACTCAATCCACCAGGGATGCATTTTCATTTTACGGTAAACAAACATGTTAATATATCCTGTCATGTTTTTCAGGTTAATGTGATTTTTAAGATGTCTAAATTTATCCTCAAAACTGTTCCTTCATAGATCATTTACTTAAACTATTCAAGAAAACAAAGATGTGATTGATTTGCCGTTGATGGCCATTCAATGAAACGTTTCCTTTTGGTAAAGCACAATAGATAAGAAGTCGTTACATAAGCCAGGTTTCTTGAAAATAACATGTTAAACATGCAAACGGAACGCAAAGGAAACAGGGAAGTGTCGTAACACATATGCTTTCAACATCTATAACAAGATTTTTTATTGCACTGTGTCACGTAACACATAAATCACATATTTCAGCTGACATCTCAAATCATTATCTTGTATTGTGTTTAATGTAACCCGTGTTTACCCGTCTTTAACTCTTTCAGGCAGAGGACACCTTTATAGTGGTGCAGGTGTGACGTCACCTTGCAGGCCAATCGGCAGTGAGCATCTCACTGGTTCCCTCCACAAAACCCAACAGGATTTTTCCATATTTTTGTATTATCACAACAACAACAAAAACAAGCTCTGTGATTAACAATAGTTTATGGTACTTACGAAGTAAAAAGCTAACGGTAGGCTGTAAACAAACTACACAACTTCCCACGACTTCAACGTGACCACCTCTAATCTTACATTTTTATGGAAGAAAATTTCCCCAGAACATTGAATTATAATTATATTCTAAGCATAACGAGGCTGTAAAAACGGACTGGGATTACCTGATGATGTTTAATGTCCCTGACAGCCTCTGTCGTCCCATTTAGCCACTTGTTACCAACATGTAACATTTGAAGACATGTAACAGCTTAAGAAAATCACGATTTGGGGAAATACTGATGTGTCTTGAGCTTGTGTTCACTACTACATGCCTAATTTTAGCCATTTGACCAAAATCGAATAAAAAAAACATTGACCAGAACGATGCATCAAAAAGTAATCTGATTATGTTATGCATGCTACTTGCAATCTGTAACTGTAAGGCGGACAAGATCGCTCGAGACTGATCACATCCTTTCTTGGATAATTAGATTATCAGAGGACCTTCCACAGACAGATATAAACACCTCACTCTCACTTTTGCATTTCACTCTGTTCACCCTCTTCTCCCCCTCAAATGAATCTCACCCAACATTAAGAGTGTATCATACAATGTTATGCATGTTTGGTATCATTTGAAATGTCTCAGTGTGACTGGTAGAGGTAAAGGTCTTATTCCCATAAGCAAACCAAAGAGTGTGAAAGGTTGAAGAGTTTATTCATGATTGACCCTGGGTGTTTTCCATGCTAATTAGTGTCTGTTCTCAACAACCAAGAGGTCCATTGTTAACTCATGTTTACATTTGAAAGGGTTTTTTGTCCTGGTCTGGATATTTAAGGAAATGTTTGAGGGAGCTCGAGGCTCTCTTTTGGTAGCCGGAGGATTTCATAATGTTGAGTGTCGTACAGAATTCAAATTATGAACTCTTCTACATTTACATTTTATGCAAATCTTTTATCCAATCAAGACACATTGACAAGTCTAATCAGTTCTTGCTTTCTGACTAATTATTAACTTTAGTAGATTGCGTTGCATTCTTTGTTACCGCGTCAGGTTAGTTAACCTGTTCGAGTTGGATTTTAGGAAACCACCGACTGCGGCGTTTGAGCTCCGTTAACACTTAGGCACTAGTTAAGTTACTTAGACTGTAAAGGCCAATAAATGGATTTTCTGTTTAGGGCAACGAAATGTTGATCGACCGACCTAAATAGGGTGAGCCTTCCCTCTGGTTATTGTAATATTATTCTAGCTAAGTGTACGTGTGAAACCACGGCATGACTAAACCAAAGCTACTGTAGAGAAAGTAATATTGGTTGGCTTATATCTATAGTAGATATATAGTATATATATATACTATAATAGTGACCTCTGACTGGAGATAGTGTTACTTTATGGGTCTGACTTCCTGACTCTCGTGACTGCAGACGTGTTTTCCTAAGCTCCGCTCTGACCTGCTTTGCCCTTGCGCTAGTATCTGTCTGTTCTTCTTCGGACAACTGGTCAATCAGCGATTTATATATGATTGGATTACTGATAGTGGGATTCCTATTCTTTGGCTTTGGGATTAT
This sequence comes from Rhodeus uyekii, assembly GCA_037043235.1. Classification (NCBI taxonomy): domain Eukaryota; kingdom Metazoa; phylum Chordata; class Actinopteri; order Cypriniformes; family Acheilognathidae; genus Rhodeus; species Rhodeus uyekii. Next base: position 232,900 of record JAWRVZ010000154.1, on the reverse strand, counting down.
CCTGACCTATCGAAAGATTGGAAAGACAGCTGCGAGCAAATTCACCCAGCCGCTGTCTGTAGAAATGAAGAATTGCCTCGAGGCCGTGTCTGACCGTCTGAAGGAATTAGATCAGCGAGTGATAAAGATTGAGGAACTGAATCGTAACCTATGCGAACTGTATCGTAACAACACAGTCCGGACAGCGAGTCAGATCGGTGAACTTTCACGAATGGTATCCGGTCTGGCTATGAGGCTGGACACGGTGCTGAGGACCAGAAATGAACTTGATTGAACTGACTGATTATGATCCGGACAAAATTACCGATCAACGAATGGATTATTAAAAAGAAGTTGTATTTCTGCCCCTATCTCTCGTTGGGAAGCCAGCATGACAGCCTGGTCCCCCTTATCTTACTTCAGGGACATAGCCACAGAACTGTTCTCAAAACATCTGTTGTCACCCGTCTGCGTCCTGCCTCTATCTGTTCTTATCTATTCCCTCCCCAATCTCCAACGAAAAAAATCCCTATGTGTGTGTGTTAAATTGCAGTATTATGTTTTTATGTGTAATGTATGTGACGCTTGCTAATCTGCATTCTGTAAATTTCTGGAAAAAAAGTATGGCGGCGCATGCACATGCTGCGGCTAGGAGACTTGCTCCAAGTTTAATTTCGTTACACTGTACTTGTACATGTGAAATGACAATAAACATTTATCCTATCCTATCCTATCCTAAATAAAGTACTTTTAGACAGCGCACGCACAGAAGCGGCCCTCTAAACAGTACAAGTCAATTACCTCTGTCCGCGTGAGACTCTGAGCTACACTGAGATCTGAGAACGAACAAGTGCCGTAAGAGTAACAAGTTCAATAGAATAATCAAATGTCTATTTGCCAAACTACTATAAATGGCCAACAACAACTGGATTTCTAAACTAAATTTGCGGTCATAATTAAAAATGGAGTCAGATAGGAAACGAATGGGAATTTGCCACGACTGAAAAGACCAAACACCCGCTCCTTGCAAACCGTCGTTGGACCGAGCGAGTGGGCCTTACACTCCCAACACTGATAATTGTTGAGATGAGATTGATTTCAATGAGATTGAAAACACCTGATTGCTAGCTTTTTTTTATACAGTCTGAGGTTTTCTCAGAGGGGAGAGCTGCAGTAAAAATTTGTCAATTTTGAACATGATAAGAAGTATAATTTAATAAGGGTAAACGAACTCTGGTAGACTGGAGGGAGCGTGAGTGTTTTCTACATAGTCAGAGTTGGGTTTCCACAGGTGCCTTCACTGGTTGTAAAGATCTTTGATGGAATCACGTCCTCATGTTCTGACACGCAAAATTAAACTTGTATGAAGTACTTCATCTGCTAGTGGAACGGGAACAAACTCAACTGCATTTTCAATAACTGAAACTGTATTATATTTTTTGGAAATATTTTATTATAATTATTTATTATTTTAGTTATATACAATTTTATTAATCAATTTTATTAATTGTCAAATACACAGTATTACTGTGGTATTACTGTATTATGTTTAAGTTCTCTCTTCAGTTAAAACCAAAAATGCATACTTTCCACATTTAAGTGACATCTGAAAATCTCTTTTAAAATATTAAAAATATGTGTGAAAAAAACAAGTCTCGTTGTTCATGCACTAAAAGCAATAAAAGAACATAGGGAGAAAATCCTGAGGTTGACATGATTTATGAATGAAAGTTTTTTTTTATTTTTTTGTTTTTTTATTCATTACGATCGTTTTGGACGAATTTTAAGTTTTTTGTAGTCATTTTAAACTACATATCCCATCGCCCTCCGTAGCGTTTATTCCAACAAGTCCCGCCTACTCCGTCATGATTGGTGTCCTCTCTTTCAAACATGTCTATGATTGGACCGTTGAGACTTCACTCATACAGCCGCGCCAACCACAACAAACAAAGCGCGTCTTGTCTTTTTGGAAGACTTCACTACAAATCCCATGATTCCCTGCAGTGATTTTCGCAATCCTCCTTTAATCGCATCATTCAGGAGCTTCTGGATCGCTCGGATAAAGCTGGAGGATTGACTCTGGTTGAGTTTACATGATTTTTGGCTTTTCCTGAAAGCTGAAGGGCGGAACAGCGATGAAAATGGACTTAAATGCCATCATAGAGAAGATGGAAACGGGCGACCAGGACGCCGCACTGACAGCCTTACAGACCTATAATAAAGAGGTACATATCAGAGACATGGAAATCAGGACCGTTATAAAATCATGTATGTCTATGTTCTAGAATGAAGTGTCTGTTATGAGCCTAGTGAAAGTATTTCTTGTTTAATATTAATAATATATATATATAGAGAGAGAGAGAGTTTGCTGCGTTGTGACATTTGAATGATACAATAATAGATACTCAGTTGTCTTAAATATTGCATGAAAAACACCATCAACAAGGAGCTTCCACAGTCAGATCATACATTTTGTTTTGTGGGGATGTTATAAATGCAAATCAATAGCCTAATAATTGCACTAGTAACAGAAATAAAGTGAGTCATTTCTCTTTATAGATGTTTATCTGGAAAGTAGAGTATTAAAAGAGATGAATAGCATATTTAAATAAAGTAAGTACCCTATGGAGTCAGTAAATGGATTTGTTCATATTGTTTTCTAAGGCGTTAAGAAAGGAATCATGTAATTCTTACAACAGTAAAACAGCTTGAAATGAAACTGATTGGCTCTAATGTTGTGCCCAGACTCACACTGATCATGTCAGCAAGGTTGCAGACCTCTCAAAAACATCCCTTTCTAGCAGTACGCTCTCATAATGATTATATGTAGTATATTTGGATTCCTAAATATGAACTAAATCTGTCATGTACACTTTTTTGGTCCTTTCTTTTGAGATCTTCTACTTCTTAAGATTTAAGAA